>JABXJD010000075.1:660000-1160000 GCA_013375575.1 Percina caprodes | reverse complement strand
TCTATCAGCTCGAACCAGTCTGGCCATTCTCCTCTGACCTCTGGCATCAACAAGGCATTTCCGCCCACAGAACTGCCGCTCACTGGATGTTTTTCTTTTCGACCATTCTCTGTAAACCCTAGAGATGGTTGTGCGTGAAAATCCCAGTAGATTAGCAGTTTCTGAAATACTCAGACCAGCCCTTCTGGCACCAACAATCATGCCACGTTCAAAGTCACTCAAATCACCTTTCTTCCCCATACTGATGCTCGGTTTGAACTGCAGGAGATTCTCTTGACCATGTCTACATGCCTAAATGCACTGAGTTGCCGCCATGTGATTGGCTGCTTAGAAATTAAGTGTTAACGAGCAGTTGGACAGGTGTACCTAATAAAGTGGCCGGTGAGTGTATATCTCTCTATCTATCGCTCTCTCTCTCTCAATCCCAAAATTGAAAATCAAATACCTACCTGTGGAACGAATATTCGAATAGCAGCCCTGTTATATATTTTAAAATGATATTGATATTTTAAACCTTTTTTTTTTTAAGTTAAATCTTTGTGTAGAGGAAGATTCTTCTGCCAGTTAGACCATACAATACCTGTGTTTGCAGTAAAATGTGAACAGTTTTTCTGGTTAAGGTTGGCTCAGCATAAATGAAGTCACCTCCCATAGTATTCCTCTGACTTCTAACATAGGATGTACAGGGGAATTCCCTGCTGTGCTGAGGAAAGTCTCATTGGCCTCATTGCCCCCTCTGTTGGTGAACTGATGTCTCGAGACATGTGGCATTCCATTGCAGGGTCTGTTTGCTAGACGGAGACAGCTGCTTCTTACTGAAGGACCACACCTGTACTACGTGGATCCTGTAAACAAGGTCCTGAAAGGGGAGATTCCTTGGTCCCTAGAGCTACGCCCTGAGGCCAAGAACTTCAAAACCTTCTTTGTTCATACGGTAAATGACTATTTATCTCGGTCTGTCCAGCATTTTCTTCCCGCAGCATGTTGATACTTGCCCACTGATTATGGTTTCTCCTTGAATGTGGTTTACTCTTTTAATTGTTTCTGTTTTCATTTTCTGTGATGTTTGCAGCCTAACCGAACTTACTATTTGATGGACCCCAGCGGAAATGCTGACAGATGGTGCAAGAAGATCCAGGAAGTGTGGAGAAAGATCTATCAAAAGCACCAAAACCCTGGCCTATAGGAGCACAGTTCCTCATGTGGCCACCTCTTTAGCTCTGAGGCCAATCACTGAGCAGAGTAACACCCTCTTTAGTGCCCTTCATCACCGCAATGTAAACAAACTCTTAGAGACGCTGGCATCTAGACCTTGTTTGTTTTCCTGAGTAGAACCATGGGAGAAATACAACTTTGGATTCAGGGTTGCTTTGCTTGTTCTTTTGTGCTCTGTGAGGCTTCTATTGCATTTTTCCATGTATGGATGATAAGACTGCCACCATGCACATCTGCTTTTTGTACATTCTGCAGGGGGGAAGAAAAGGGCAAGCTTGTCCTGTAGAGTGACGCAAGCTTGGGTACCGCTAGGACTGTCTCAAATGCAAGGACTGGTTTCCTGCTTCAATGATCTCATAACACAAAATCTAGCTTTTGTGAACCAGAGCCTATCCTGATATTTTAATTAAACCATATCATAATCTTACATCGTACGTGCAAGCTGTTGTCAGGTCCCACTTCTAGAGCATATACTCCATAGTTGTAACTGATACTGTAAGCTGATTCAGTCTCACACGTTTAACAAACTCAAATTCTATATATATTTTTGTCTACGCCCAAATGTCCCCACGGTATTTGAGTTTTTATTTTTATTTTATTTTTTTTGTCTCTTGGTACTTGTTTATTGAAGTTCAATTAAGGTCTCAATGTAACAAAGCAGAGTGCCAGTCTGCAGTGAGACATGGGTCTGAATCAGTCTCTGTATAAGTGTGAGCCTTCCATAGCTGTTACTGAGGATGTATTGCTAACGGGGCGGGTAAACATGCCACTAGCTTGAACTTCCTAATCATAACTTGCTTATCTTTCCTGCATGGCCAGGTTTGTAGCTCAGCCTTGTCCGCTTCTCTCTCCCAGGGCACTGGAAATATAGTTTATCAAGTTTAAAGGTGGGTATTTTTGACTGCATTGTCAACCATAGCAAATATTATTGGATGATTTGGCTGTTCTGTACCATTCACTGGCTATTTCTTTGTGGTGTGAATTCTTCAATTTTTCGGTAGGATAGTCGGCTCATCTTCAGTACGTCCTATTGAAAACTAAATCTTATGTGCTGACCACCCTATGCTGAACAGAAAACCTTCATCAACAGTGATACATACACATACTATCATTCTCTGAAGCAATCACAGTAAAGCTGTTGTCCTGGACAAGATGGCAGAACTGCCTCATCGGGTTCATTGGCCATCTTATATTTTTTTCTTTTTTTCATTCTGACGTTTGGCCCAATAGAAATTAAAGCGATTGATTTAACTTGTGCTCTTGTTTTAGCAATATGTATTATCATAATGCTTTTAATTTTGACATATTACCTTAAGGTCCTTTCCAAAGGTCCTCTTCCTTCAGCTGAGTCTGTGTGCAGTGTGTGACTGGAGTATAGGTGAATAGGACCCTCTGGCCCTGGGGCCCGGGGCTCGATGTGGTTGGATGTCAGTTAAAAGATATCTGTCTGATCCAAATAACCGATGAAATTGCTGTATCTGTCTATAAAGTTGAGGAAGCACTAGAGAAGTGTTTTCCTCTAGTGAGGAAAATTGAATCAAGTGGATGGCAGTCGGTTACATTGTGTATGAAATACTCTACCTGGCTTGTAACTGACTAGAACTGTGATGTACAGATGATGTATTATTAAAATCTGAAGCAAGTAATGCAATGATATTAGAATACAGTTTTTGTATTTTTATTCTTGTATAAGGTTATTTGATGGCTGTTGTTTAGCCTCTAGTTCATTCTGTGTTATTTAAATTCTAATATATGAATCATATTTGGATTGAAGTCATGTTCAGGGGCCATGTTGTGTATGTATTGAGATGTAAAGCCTTTGAATGTGAATAATTATTGTAAACTATAATATTTTACAGCTTTTTTCTTACTATATCATACATTTTCTATTTGCTCAGTGATTTAATCATATTCTGATAATTTAATGAATCTGTTCATTCTCTCTCTGATTATTTGTGCGCTAGGTCAGTAGTTGTTGAATGAATTTTCCACTTAATGCTTGGTAGTCCAGTAATTAAAGCATGTAGGGATTTAGGCATACAAATAAAGCCATGTGTCCTGTCTTCTGTTAACGACCACAGCCATGACACAGTGGAGGCAGCAGCATTTAGTGGCAATGACATCTCTCATTTTGCAGCATGTAAATAAAGGACCGGCCCATTATCAGTGATTTTTGTGTCGTGAAAATTACTTTAATATATACTTTATTGCAGACGACCTAAATCTGGTTGGTCTCGAGTATGTTAAAGCATGAAATAATACACTGTAAATATGAATAGGGTGTTTGACACTAAATTACATTTCCACAAGCTATGACATTTCCAGGCTGTCGTTATCAAGTGATCATTGTTATATTGAAGCGTCTGGGATCAAGCTGGGGAGACCTCTTTCTCTGGAATAATTTATGCAAGTGTCTGTCAGTGCTGCTGGTGAAGTGGGTTGGTAGGAGTGGCTGATGCGCTGGCAGCCTGCTTTGCATGAAGTTAGTGGCTGCAGCTTGGATATTTCCTGTCAGCCGCACACAGCCGAGGCGAGGGCGGAGGAGAGGAGAGGGATGGCAGAGAACAGCTCCGAGACAAGCAGCGCCGTTCACCGGAGATGTTTGGCCCATTCTCCGGTGGAGAGAAATATTTCAGCCGGTGTCGGGGCATCGAAATGGATTCGATTAAACGTCGGCGGGACGTATTTTTTAACAACAAGACAGACGCTGTGTAGAGATCCCAAATCATTTCTGTACAGACTGAGCCAAGCTGACCCCGAGCTCGACTCCGACAAGGTAAATGCTAAGCTAGTTAGCACTGTAGTTAGGAGTGCATTTGGTTAACTCCATTTATTTCCCAATTAGTTTAACTTGTTTATATTTGCTTACTGCATTATTTAACAATTAGTGTGGCTGGTGACTGTGCGTACCAGCTTGCTTAATTAGATCCCAGCTTTGTGAAAAATCAGTATTTCTTATTTATACTTAACGCTAACTAGTTTTTGTGGCTAACTAGCCTTAGCACGCTTTGCTAGCTAGATTCCGACAGTCACCACATGACATCCGATCTTGCTGCTAGTTTGTGTGTGTAGCTGGCTTGTTAAGATCATTTGATTAGATAAAAAGTTGCAAGGTCTTGCGGTTTCCTAAATGTGTTGTTTAAAGTGTTGCATAAACAATAGCAAAGGGGTTTAACCGTTTTTATAGTTTTTCCACTCAGAATATCAAGTCGCCACAATAGATGGAAACTTTCCCCATCTGAGGCCGTTGCATTGCGCTACACTCCTCTAGCTAGAGGTGCGGTGTCAAGTATTGACAGTAACGGGTTGTGGCATAATATTGTAATATCACAACTGTATTGCAATAGCAAAAATAATTTTTATAACATTGGTGTTTTTTCTGGTACATCCAAGGTTTGTAATGTCTACTAGCGTTAGTGCTATAATTAATTTAACAAATGATCTACACATAGAAGGCTTCATTGCGCGATCAATTTGTGTTTTTCTCCTCCCTCTCTTGGGGTTAGTCTGTTACTTGGCTCCTTTTGCTTTGCAGTAATCATTCTCTGAGCTGGTGGTCAGGCTCCCATAATGAGCACATAAGTCATTGCCAAGTGGGGTGAGGTGCTGCAGACAACTGAGAGCTGGGGATTAAGTCACTCATCTGCCTGAATGGCCTCAATGCTGAGAGAGAGGGAGAGAGGTGTATATGCTCAGCTTTTCATTGTTCATGTCCCATGTTCACTGTTCACTGTCCCATTATTCATTGTTTTCATCTACTTACACATTTTAATCTTCACCCCTGCCCTCCGTCACTCATCTCGTATTTTCATGCAAATATCTTTATCTCTAAATAATCAGCTTACTTTTTGTCAGTTTATCCTCCCATGAGCAACGGATCAGTCCATCTCAATCCCTGGTCTTAAGTGTGTATCAGACTCTGAAGCAATTACCGTACCTCATTTCAGATAAAGGACCAGTTATTACTGGCTATTATTTCACTTTCTATTGTGTCTAAAACAATATACGTTGACATGATTTCATCTTATCTGCTACTGAGCCAAGAAGGCCATGTTTTTGGCATAACAGCCCTACATGTGAATGCAAAGTCCAGCAGCGTAACAGATTATTGAAGAGCTCTGGTTTTAAGCGAATGCAGTATTGTTTCCTAGCCAAAGAAATGAGTGGTTCAGTTCTCTGTCACACAGGCTGACGTGCTTCAGCAGGACTCTTGAGGAGAACTGCATTATTCATGTTGTTGACTAGAGCCTGTTTTGCACATTGGTGTGGATCAGGGAGAAAGTAGAGGAAGTGCTGTCATGTGCACAGCCCTAACAAAAGATTTGTACTTGTATTTATAAATTTTCTTATTAAAATGTTTAAATTTCTAATTGATATGCTATTCATTCCTGTCACTCTAGAGAGATATTGTTATAACTAGCTTTGTTGAACTTTTGTAACTAATTGACGATACAAGATTATAAGGTATTGCTCCAAATAATCAATTGTCCAATCAACGAGCTGAGAGTTGCACATCAATAGGCATCCACCCCTTTGGGAAACTCCTGCTCTCAAATTGCTCAGCTCAGGATCACTCAAGTAAAGACCCAGCCTTCTAGATTTGAGAGCTCCATAAATTTTTCAAGCACCCAATCACAAACTATTCTTGTTCTTTTGATATTTATATCCATTTGCTGCTCGGAATTCTCTCTGCAGCATGTGTGAGAGAAATATGGCCGCATTTACTGCCGTATTCAACTTGTATGTCATGCCTGAGCACGCTGTGGGAGGCAATGTAAATATTTAACGGAGATATCTTGGTCTCCTCCTGCTCTGTCTTCCTGCAGTAAGTGCTCAAATAGGACACTGCAGAGTACTATTGGTGATCGGTTATGATAAGGTATTAAGTACATATTCCACACCAAAGTCGGTCATTGAAGAGACCAAACATTTCACTTTATTTAGTTTTTTATTGCAATACACATTTCTTGTTCTACCAGGAGCAACTTCCGGTTGCAGTGATTTCTTGGCTAGCCAGCTTAGCCGTGAAGCTACCTCTCATCATGACAGCAAAGCTTTTAGGGGACCAAAAAGGGAGCTGTTAATTTACTGCCATCAGCACGGCTCCATCATGAATTGTTCTGCAAAACGCACTGATGTTGTTTTGCCATGCAGAGTTTAAAATGGTAAACATTGAGAAGTTTCTTCCAGCCTTAGTGAAAGGTTAAACTCAATTAAATGCACAGTGTTAAATATCTTGAAATATGTGAGTTTCACACAATATAGCCTTGATGTGATGTGCATGTATTATTTAAAAGATGAAGGCCTATTTGACTATGACATTACCGCTTGTACTCCAGAGGGACTCCTGACTCCTACTCTACAAGGATCAGACTTCCACTTGGCTAAGTAGCTACAGTCACATGACTCAGAACATCTACTGCAACATCTTTTAAGCGGTGTTTCTGCAGTGGGCTTGTACTCCAGCTTGACTGCAGTGAGGGCAGAGCAGTATAATAATAATTGGTATATAATAATTATTTTTCTTCCTGGTCTTAGCAAATTGGAATGACTTCGCTGCTGTTGCTGCTTTTTTTAATTTAAAATTAATCTGGTTCATTATTTGAAAGTCTATGACATTTAGCAGGGAATATATCCACACCTGTCTGGCTTGAATTGGTGAATTGTTCGATGCAAAGGTTTAGTGTACACACAGTGTTGAGTGACTTGTTAATTTATTTGAATTAAGGATTGACCTTCGATGTTAAATGTCTCTGCAAAAAGCCTTATTGTACATCACATGCTTGAAGGCTGGGTCGCAATGGTATTTCGTGTGTGTGTGTGTGTGTGTGTGTGTGTGTGTGTGTGTGTGTGTGTGTGTGTGTGTGTGTGTGTGTGTGTGTGTGTGTGTGTGTGTGTGTGTGTGTGTGTGTGTGTGTGTGTGTGTGTGTGTGTGTGTGTGTGTGTGTGTGTGTGTGTGTGTGTGTGTGTGTGTGTGTGTGTGTGTGTGTGTGTGTGTGTGTGTGTGTGTGTGTGTGTGTGTGTGTGTGTGTGTGTGTGTGTGTGTGTGTTTGTTTTAAGGGTAATAATCTACACTTCACTCTGCTGTGAAACTCATCCTTCTAATTAAGGGACCAAGCCCGAGGATGCGTGCACCGCGGTTCACACAGCAGGGCAGTGGAACCCTATTTTCCTAGGGATTCTTCTTCTGCTGCAGCCTAAACCGTACATGGTGGCGGTGTGCCATTTTCAGGACTGGACCACAACTCCGCAAAGACCTCAGGCGCAAAAAATTACCCACTTCCACCACTAGGTGGCGCTATAGCAGATACACTTTTGGCCCTATAACTCCCAAACCGTACATTGGACATTTAAAAACCATATATCCAGTTGTTCCCTGGATCCTACTGGATCTCCTGATATAGGCCACGCCCAAACCAATTTTTTTAACTCCTCCTAGACTGTGCAATGGATCTGCACAAAACTTGGCCCATATCATCTCCAGACTGACTTGACAAGAAGTGGTATATTTTTTTATGCAATAAAAATTGCGCATATTACAAATTTTTGTAGTTAACTATGAAAACACTGACTTTGCCATATCTCAGCCAAAATAAATGCTGTCAAAGCCAAACTTTAGAATATTCCTTGGTATGACCCTCTGAGGCTCTTAAACAAATTTTTACACAATTTGATGGGTACCATCTAGGGCCAATTCTGAGGGTTGCGTTACTGATTGGATCAAGTGGGCGTGGCCTATGGGCCAACGTTTGGATTAACCACTTACAGAAGTGAATTACTTGAAATTAACAGGGTAGATGTACAATGGGTAGCAGACCTGACTTACCAAATTTTATGGCGTTTTTCCACTGCGTGGTATCTACTCGACTCGCCTCGACTCGCCTTTTTTGGTTTTCCATTACGAAAAAAAGTCCCTGGGACCTGCTACCAGGTACTTTTTTAGTACTACCTCAGTCGAGGTTCCAAGCGAGCTGAGGCGATACCAAAAGGTGACGTGAAAACCTGCAGACTACTGGTTGGTCGGAGGACCGTCACTTATGTCTACGTTTTTAGCAAACAAGAGAGTGTGTGTCCGGAACAACCACGCCATTTAAAAAAATAAAAATCTAGCCAGACACCGACAGATTATCTACTCTCTGCACTATTCTCACTTTTCTATTCTCACTATTCAATATTAAGGGCTCTGCTGTCCCAGATGCATCCCAGTCATCGTCATAAGCACCTCTCCATGACTCTCAAACATTTTACAAGGCACAGCAGGTCAGAACCAGAGATTTCATCAGTTGTACATCGAACGCCCAAACAGACGTCTGCGGTGGCGATTTTGCAAAGCGTGAAGGATCTGAAACACACACAGTACACAGCAGACATGTTTTGGTGTGTAATCATGGTTGCTAAAGTTCATGTACTTTATATAGCGTAAAGTATGCTGACTGTGTCGGCGAACAATGGTCACGTCGACGTCTGAACTCCGTCGAAATTCCCAAACTCCCGTTTTTTTTTTTCAGCAGTGATTTTTGTTGCTTCTTTTGAAACAAATTTTCTTTTGGCCGAGAATCAAAACAAACACCTCCAACGTGCTGTTGAAAATTACATCATGGCAGCTATGGTGACCAGCCAGGCTGAGGCGTTACTCAATCTGCAATGGAAAACGGACGCAGAGTGCGTAGAGGCGAGTTGAGTCAAGCTGTTACCATCAGTGGAAAAATGCCATTAGGTGGCGCTACAATGACGTCAAACGTGTTTTTGCCTATAACTTCCACAATATACATCACACATTAAAAATCTTTACCCATTTCCGCTTACATTTTATATTGCAAAATAGCGCTAAGCGCGAAACCTACTTTTTCAAACTCGTCCTAGGCCGTGCGACAGATCTGCACAAAACCTGGTTTGTAGCATCTCCAGATGGCCCTGACGAAAAGTTTTATTTTTATACAAATCTTCCGTAGTAAGCTACCAAACACACATCATATCTGGGCCAAATTATCAACATAACTTGTGGCCAGTGTTGATCATGCCTCCCCGATGCTCTGTACCAAATTTGGTAAAGATCGGCCATTAGGGCGCGCTATAATGAACGTTTGTTGGTTTTGTCGACAAAGTCAATGCACTTAAATGGAAAATTCGCAATTGCAATATCTCTGCCACAATAAATGCTATCCACACCAAACCAGAGATGATCCTTGGGGACGACTTGCGCGTGGAGGTTTGGACACCGCTTGCAGTTCTAGTTAGCTTTTGTTTACCTTAATTTTAAGTTACCTTCAGTTTGAATTCAGTCATGGTTAGGCCTGCTTTCACTTGGCTCGTGTTACTGTAAGTGCACAAGGCTTTACACGTTCAATGTTTTTGCAAGACAAAACCACAAAATACCATGAAGCATGCCTGACTTACTCTGAGCTGACCTATTTCTGGTGGTTATTGTAGGTGGTGTTGATACTTGTCAGTGTATTTGTTGATTATCATCTGTTGCCTTTTGGTTTATGTGGTTGGCTGTGTCCCATGATGTAGGTTTAGCATTTTTGTTTCATTTTTTTCTTAGGATTTTAACTAAAACCTTGTTATTCGTAGATGATAAGCTAGTTTTGTTCATATTTCATCGAGATGGTGAACATTTTGAGCTTCAAGCATTCTAATTCATATCTTAATCCTCTCTCTTTTTCTGCCTGTCTACAGTACATCCCAACAGCCCTATTCCCTTGCTGTCACAGACTCCTCTGCTTGTTGCCCAGTGCTCCCAAGCCTGGGCACCAAGAGACACAGCCTTTTGTTTTTTAATTAAATACATTGTCCCCTTTGTGTACATGGGCCCCTGTATCAGAGCCTCCATAATCATCTTTCTCTTAACTGGGTCACTGTCACCCCAAGTCCCCCATGTCCACCCAGAGGACCCGCAACAGGCTTGTCAGTATAACAGGCCAGGAAGCAAAATGTTTACACATGTGTAGAGTACACGTAGGGCAGCTTTGAGCGTTTGTTCAGTGGGAGTGTTTTAAGGCAGTATACAATAGTTTCACTAAACAAGTGAGACGTACCTCTATGTATGACGTATCGGACGCCACACACAGAACGCTTAACAGCAGCGGGAAGTGGAGGTGGAGGTGGATACCTCCTTTGACCCCAGTGCAGTTTTTTCTGCTTCCAACGTAACATCCGTAACGTTGATTGCTGTATGGGGGGGGCCTACATAACGCTGCGTTTCCAGTTTCTATTATTTCACTAAGATTAAATAAAAACAAAATAAAAGCCATTGTGACAACACTAAATATCAAACAAAAGCCAGCCACTATATCGTATTAAATTGCTGTGAGCTGTAGCCTACATTCACCACTTTTAACCAGAGGCAGAACATAATGTAATCTCAGAGATTATTCTTCACAGCCCAGTGCATACTTCAACGTGAACTGTCAAGCCACTAAACCTGTATGGAAATTAACACCTGCTGAAGTGTTAAATTTGTTAATGGTTCATACGACACGAGACAACATCGCCCCTCTCTCTCTCGTGATTTAAAGTCTGAATCTGCCATTATCTCTTGTCAGGTAAATATACTAGAACAGTGTCTTCCTCTGATGTAGAAGTAGCCTACACTGTAAGTCAATAGTAGGCTATACGGTGGAGTTGCATATTTAGTGGTTTGGGGTCCTTCTGAAAGTAATTTTGGGGTAAAATTTGGATGTGAAAAATTCCACAAGCAGCAATACCACCGGCCAAACAATCGTCCCGTTCTAAACAGGCACATTTTCAATGGGCTGTATACATGACCAAGGGGAAAATGTGGATTGAAACTAAAGGTATAAACAGTAACCACCTCTGCTGTTCTTGCTATGACGGGTCAAAATTCCTGCTGTGCTAAAAGGTCCATCATGGATCATTAGGGAATAATAACAATGGGGCTCTGTTGCTGGTTGCACTTAAGAAAACATAACTATATGTACAAGAGACAGACCAATTTTGATGGTAATAAAGAGCTGTTGATGAGAGAAGTGATGCTCATTAGGTTGGGTACCGTTCACATTTTTACCGGTAGAGAGTTAAGCAGCTTTGGCCTCGTCTGGTTCCTTCACACAGGGCCCGCCTTTGCTTAAACTTTAGTGACTATGGAAAAGTAAGAAACTGACACAGGGTAATAAGACCAGAATAGAGCCTTGTTGGGCTCCAGTGGGATATATTTGCATAGGAAATGAGGTCAACCAGCCAGGAGGGTTCAGATTCATTACAAAAAGAAAATGTACTGGGACGTTTTCTCATTATTGGAAAGATTAATGGGTTTTTGAGTTGAACTCATCTCTGGGTGAAGACAAGGCAACTATAAAAGGTACTCTATTGGCAGTTACCGCAATGTAGTTATAGGAATAGTCCACTTCTAAATAGTTCTTCTAACTACTCTACCCCAAAACCGGTTTTGGCATGTGGCAATAGGAACTGGTTGGAGGGGTAAGGGAGTGATGCAAACACGGCAACGGTCTTTATAGCGTTAAAATCAGAAAACAAATACACCAAGAAAAGTATGAACTAAGTACTAAATTTTGTGTGTGTGTGTTAGCCTATGTCATAATTTGTGCGTGCGACGGCCGGACAGCTTGTGGAGTTTAACTCCGCAAAATCAGTTAACCACAGGTTCCCATTGTCCGGTATGATGGGCATGTGTTGTGATATAAAACGATCTGCCAACGGCAAAATAAAAGCCTCTTATTTACAAGGGCGGTCTGAGAGACCTCCAGCTTACAGCAGGGTCTCCAAGCATGACTGGCCGAGTGATGAGCTAGCACCTCCGGCATGCGTTAACTGGCTGTCGCGTCATATATGGAGCTTCTCAACTTCGAAAGCTTTTGAAGCAAATTGTGAATTTGGCAACAATGTTCGCAAATACTGCCTATATTCAAAATGAGGTTATTTCTCGCTTAAAACATTCTCAGAAGTGAATTTAGTGAGGAATAACAATGCACTTATTTTTATTTTTATTTTTATTTTTTAAATTGTCCCATTGTCGGTCGGTCTGTCTGTCTGTAGTGGAAACCCGATTCTCATTGTCCTAAGTTCCTATGCGGAAAAGGGAACAGTGAAAAGATCTGGCCCTGAAGTAGGAGATGATAGAGTTACAGGAACTGCGGTCAGAGGAACTTAAAAATCCCCAAATTTGGTCCAGTTGAAACACGAGAAAAAAAAGGTTTCAATGAATGTTATGTTCTAGGAACATCAAAAATCCCTCCGTGAGAAAGCGACTATACAGTTAGCAAAATTCACTCTCTGCATTTAACCCATCCCTCAAGGGAGCAGTGGGCAGCCATTTACAGCACCCGTGGACCTCCAGATCTGATCCAATGCGTTGATCAAGGGCACTGATGGAGGAAACCCATGCAAACATGTGGAGAACATACAAACTCCACACAGAAAGGCCACAAACGTCCTGGATTTGGACCCAGAGCCTTCTTGCCGGGAAGCCACAGTGCTAACTAACCATTGGGCCACCATGCAACTGTGAATGTGGTCTTGATTGTTCCCTTGACTGTTTTGAGTTTGCTCATGGCCTGCAGTATGTGACAATATTACACCGACCAGCAATGTTGTTTTACCAGCATTGCTCCCGAAGCCATAATACTCGACCAATGCAAAGTCAAGCACCCTGTGGCGTTTGAGAATTAGCATAAAATTAGCTTAAGGCCTGTCCTCCGTGCTGGGTGTATTACTAAATGCTATGCATGTTTAACTGTTCAAACAGACTCCTATTATGTGTTAGGCCGACTATGTAGGAGACCAGACTAGGCTAATTGTCGGTTGTAAGCCAAGGTGCTTTCTCTCAGTCCCCTTGGTGAATTCAACTTGCTGTTCCAATATCTTTTTTATGTTCTGCTCTAATTGTTTTAGCCGCGTCTCCCTCCACGAGATAAAACGGTCTAATCACAGTACTTACAGAAATAGGGGAATACCCAGCGGTTGTGAAGAAATCTGTATCAAACCCAAGGCCTGTGGGAAAAGTGAAGCGCTATCCCAAAGCAGTCGCACATTTGTGGCGCTTGTGTGTGCATGTCCCCTCAACCCCTGTAGTGATTATCAACACAGGAGCTGACATCACGATTCTTCTCCTACAAGTTTTATTTACTGATCCTCACAGATTGTTTTGTTAAAAATATACATCTGTACGTTGTCTTTTGTTAAAAGGTACACACATTTTGAAAAATACAAGTGTGGAATGAGAGGATTTGAAATCCCTTTTTTTTTATTTATTTTTTTTTCTCTGTGTACACGGCTTTGCTTGTACTGGATGCATACAATTAAATTGCTATCCGTGTGGGTTTGACCAGAAATGGGCACATTTCCTAAATGTCTTTTTCTTAGCTTAAAAACTCTTGAGAGTGAATACAGTGTTATTCTATTAATCCCATCCTCCTTCTTTTCAGGATGAAACTGGTGCCTATCTCATAGACAGAGACCCCACATACTTTGGGCCAGTGCTTAACTACTTGAGGCATGGCAAACTGGTGCTCAACAGGGACTTGGCAGAGGAAGGTAACATCTCTGTCAAATATATAAGATGAACTTTAAGAAATGTTTACCAAATACAGTTGTCTATAGCACAGTAAACAAATTGGTAATAAACTTGTAAATATTGTTTATCCATATTTGAGTTTATTATTGTTGTAAAAGGTAATGTGGTGGCAATGATTGCAAAGAATTTAGGGCAATCCATCTGAACTGCCTATAGGTCATTCAAGTATAGATTTTAACAGACTACACTCACATCTCAGCAAAACCCTAAAGTAGATGCCATTGTTAGTACTAGCAAGATAAGTCTGCCTTAAAAGTTGAATTTGTTTTTTACTGTTTTAGGTGTGCTAGAAGAAGCCGAATTCTACAACATCACATCATTAATAAAGCTCCTCAAGGACAAGATCAGGGAACGCGACTGTAAAACATCACAGGTACACAAAATTCTATTAAAATTAGATTTCTTCGTGAATTTGATGCGTCCTATTACATGAATTGTGTGTTATTTCTCCCTTTCCATCCCATTGCTGTCATGTTTTCGTCCTCCTCTCAGGTTCCGGTGAAGCATGTGTACCGGGTGCTGCAGTGCCAGGAGGAGGAGCTGACACAGATGGTGTCTACCATGTCTGACGGCTGGAAGTTTGAACAGGTAAATTGCTTCCTGAGTCACAGCAGCAGAAATCCTCCTTTCATGTGCTTCACCCACTCCGCTATGCTCACATTGACGCAGAAAGTCCAATCCTCAATATTGGAAATGGCAAACAAGCCAAAACAGCAAATCACATCTTTCTCAATGTCCGCATACGTGATCCGGACATCCCTTCTGTGCTCTGATTGGTTGTTGCAGCTTGTCAGTATAGGTTACGGGCGGGCCCACCAGTCAGAGTTTCTGCTGATTGTGTCAAGGGAGGTGAAGGGAGAGGAGTCTGCTAAGCCAAACAACAGCGGAGAGGTGTGTCTAACAAATTTCTGTCCACGGGCCGGTCACTGCATGGTCCCCTTGTTGTCCATACCATACACAACCCGTTGGCCATTGTTTGTCCCAAGTAGTTAAATAGCTGTTCGTCATTTTGAGTTGATTCTTTTCAGTGTTGTACTGCTTGCTTACCACTGAGGCTAAGGCGTTTTCACACCTGTAGTTTGTTTACTTTGGTCCAAATCAGTTGGTGAGTTTGTAAATTGTCCACTCCTCTTATTGGTTGGATGTGTCTGGAGGGCGGTAGCAAGAAAGTAAATAAATACAGGAAGAAGGTACTGTGCTCTGGACTAGTGCATATTTCTTGGTCAAACCAGCTCACTTTATTAAAATGATCAGGCTTGGACGTTGCGTCTGCTCTGGTCACCGAGACTTTGCTCTGCTCTGCCGGCTGCACGGAGATGCGAGTGACAGACGGCAAGCTTGACACCAGTCTATTTCTGTGATAGAAACATTGTAAGCTGCTACAGTTTGCTGTTCTGCTGCATCGCAGGTTGCTAAACACACCTGACTACAGGAGACATTAGCTCAGACTTGTGGAGTATAGTTGGTGCGGTTCGAGTTCAGATCACGTATTCACCACAAACAAACTGCTCCAGAGTTCGATTGACAGCATACCATACCAAGACCACGTCTTCAAGCAGGTTTCAGTACGCTTGTTTGGTCCACTTTTGGTGTGCATCAGAGTTTGATTGCCGAGTTCTCACCTGCCCAAACGAACTGCACCAGCGGGGCAAACAAACTCTAGTTTGATTCAACCAAACTCAACGAGGCAGGTGTGAAAGCGTCCTAAGAGAACATGACACCTCTTTTTTTCTTGTCTGTGATTTTGTGTTATGTTATTTTGTTATTCATACTGTATTCACACTTTTTAGGCCTGTCAACAGATTTGTGTTCTGCTGTGATATATAGCCACTTGGCTGTTATGGGGGCTGTGCTGTAATATAATGCTCGTTGTGTCGAAATGAAATATTGTTTTATCTTCCCAGCAAGCAATCTACCTTGTCAGTGAAACAGATTCAAACATTAAGATTTAATAGTCCGAGAGGTTGTGTTCAGCTGGAGCTGCCGAAAGCTAATATCGGTCCATCCAGGATCTCACGGATATTTTGTGAGATTGTTGCGGGCCCAAATGCCTGGTGTTGCGGGAGCTTTTGTAAAAGCATTTTTTTTTTTTTTTGGTAGTTTTGTTGCAATGAAGTTGCGGGAAAAAGTTGTGAATTTTTTTTTTCTCGTTTTGTATAGTTCTTTAAAAATAAAAAGGAAACTTGTTTTGGGCAGAATATAACAACTCTAGACTGACTTTTCCTAGGACCTTACCAAAAAAACCTCAGGGTGCTGCAAATGTTGGTGTAATATGAAAATGGCTGGTGGATTTAAGAAAAATTATAATTTATTGAATGAATCAAATTTGAACATGTCTGTCAGTGGCCTGTTGATCTTTACTTTGTTAATTTAATTTCCTATCTTGGCCTAGGACACACATTCATACAGTTTGATAAAGGACATATTGGACTTTAAGTTATCATTGCACTTACAATAACTAGCGTAGCTGTCCTCAATTTAGATCATCCTGTACGTCTCATCTTCGGTTTTTCCTGCATCCACCACGTGTGCGCGCCTCAGTTGCGGGGGGGGGGAACGAAGCAGCCCCACCCACTGCTGAGAGCCAACAGGATTGAAACAGCAGCGGCATCAGAGCAAAAAAATCATTACAGCGTAGGTAGGTGTTAAAAGTGTACAGGTTGGCAGGACGGTCTGAAATTTTTGCAGAGTCTGTCACTGTACGTTTTGTTGGTAAATGTGAGGTGTTTGAGTCACGCACGTTTCGTAAAAACAGGAAATGAATATGGCTACTTGGTCAGTAGCTCTCAGAGTCACATACTGATACAAAGTCTGGCACGTGGGACTGCTGGGATTGGTTTAAGTCGCAAGAAACTCCGGTTGTTATTATAAATTTGCAAAAAATTGGGGTGATTGGTCGAAATTGTGTGAATTGGCGCAATCGCGACACAGCAAAATCCTGTAGGGACTGTCATATTTCTAATGAAAACCCCCACGTTTGGGTGTTGGAGTGTGTTTTATGTGTGAATGAATCTCTGAAATGAAGGATGACTGCATCTCCCAGAGAGCTGAAATCTCTCTAATCTCCTCACACAGGTCAGATGGAAACTCCTAGAAGCACTACTTATGCAAAGCCTTAAGCAGTCGTCAGCCCAGGAGAGTCTTTTGGGGAGATGAGCTTTAATGACCTACTGCTGCTTAAAGACTCCCATTAATATAGAAACAATTTTGAAGTGTATTTTACCCAGAAAGTCTTAGGATTTGGTACATGTTGAGTCTTTAGCAGCATGACAAGTGGAATCCACAGTAGCTAGTTGAGATTATTTGGTCATTTTTTTTGCTGCGTTTTGATGCCTAATGTGAGAGAGATTGCTTAACAACAACAAGTCTCCGGCAGCAGTGGCTAATGAGGCGATGCATGTCTGAACATGCACACCTGGGTACAGACAGTATACATGTAGCCTGCAGTGTACGCACACTTGAACGTTCAACCGTAAAAGCAGGTAATCAGGAACAGGAATTGCTCTGTTTTTTCAAGGTGTGCATGAGGTTTGTTTATTAAGATTTTATTGATGTCATCCCTTTTTATTTATCCTTGTGTCCTTCTGTGTCTTTTATTCTATCTGACATGGCTTGGAACAGGAAAATTAGAATTTTGCCATGCTTGTTGTATTTAAAGATGCCATGTGTGGGATATTCTCTTACCAATTCTTTTCCCGACGCACATATTCAATGCTCAAATAAAAAATGCCACTTGTTTGAAGCAGTAGCGTCACTGATGTTTTCATTTGGTTGAATTTGGGTTCTGCACTACGTTCCCTCTCAATCCCTGAGGTAGACTGGTAAGCCATGCAGCTAAAGAGTTGGCAGACAAATGAAGTAGAGTTGTAGAAAGCTGTTCATGGTATTTAGTATTGATCTCATTTAATTAGGCAGTTGAAGCACAAGAGAAAACTCTATATGCGTCATCTTTATCATGGTTCTACTAACAAATCTTAAGTCACAGAGCTTAAACATGGAACCGGTGTTACTGATGTGAGTGACCTACCTTGTGGTTTGCTCCTTTTTTATTTGCTTTGTAGGATATCCTGTAGATTTCAACACTAAACTTCATCGATTCACTTTAAACAAGCCTGGTCCTATCAAGTCAAATCCACCGTTACCCGCCCTCGATTTTCCACCAGCATGTTTGTCAAGTCCTTGCACTTGTATTCAATGACTTTCTGCTGGTTATCTTTTTCTGTCTGTGGCAGCTTTGCGCTATTTCTTTTATTGTCATAAATTTGTTTTTGTAGACCATTAATTTTATTTTTGTGTAATTACTTTAACTCATTTTTCCATTTGCCCTTTTGGGTTTCAATGCTGGCATTTCTGCAGGTCTTAAACAGTTCACATTGCATTTTATAGATGTAATGACTTAAAACGTCACACGTTTCTATGTACCCTAAAACCTTTGAAATAGGTTTTATAACTATGTTCTCTTGTTGTATTGCTTTAAATTTGGGTTGGCCTAGTGGTCTCAGTGAGCCATGTAATTGTACTACCATGACATGCTGAGTTTAAATCTCCCCAAGGAACTTGATGTCATCCCCACTGTATTCCATATTATGTGGTCTATTAAAGTCAGGGTTACACAGACCATACTTGGATTAGTCTAGATGAACTGTTTGGAGCTATGTCTAATTAATGAAACTCCAAAATAATATATTGAGAAGAAGAAATTTGAGTTGCATGAACTTGTACACCCCCTGTGCTCTTTGATTGGTTGTCAACCTCTTATTTATTTTATTTTGTTCCCCTGCCTCTGTTTTCCCACCATGAGTTACAGTTTTTGCCTCAACTTTCAGTCTAAGGCCAATTCTTTCTCTGTGCTCTGCTCTCGTGTCTCTCTAGCTGGTCAGCATAGGCTCATCTTACAACTACGGAAACGAAGACCAAGCTGAGTTCCTGTGTGTAGTATCCAAGGAGCTGCACAATCAATCATACGGGACAAACAGTGAGCCCAGTGAGAAGGCCAAGGTAAGTGTGTGAGTGGGCGGAGAGGCTAGGTTGAAAATCCATCCTCAGCAAACACTTGTGAATGATGGCCTGTGCTAGATGTTTTAAATGAATTGCATTTATGAACATGCCACAACGGGACTGAAAGCACCTCTAGTTTATTGATGAGAAAGCACTATGAAAGAGAACATTGTGAATATTCAGTCCCACAGTTAAAAAAACAGCCTGCCTGTAAAACTACAAGTGATCAAAAGAAGTTAAAACATATAAATTAAAGCAAAGCAGACATAACTTTGACATTTCATAACGCTCTACTCTAGATTCAGACATGCAAAACTTTAATTTTGATGCTGACAACTAGACCACACAAAGGTGTCTCTTAACAGCATTTGTACTAGTTAGATTTGACCTGAAATGAAATTTATTAAACCGTATCTTCTGTGCTAGGGCTATGAAAAGAGCACAGGTCTGCAGGTTAGATGGCAATGTCTGTCATTTGGTCAAGTGCTTTGGGTGTGAAGCAGGAGGCACGCCCTGAGAAATTTGAACTCCCATCAGCTTGCCCCCCTGGGACCCGCTCCTTAAAGGCAGCTACAAATGAAGAAGCACACAGTTACATTTGTATTCATGCTAGTGTTTATTTTGATAGAAAGATTCCACACTACCAGTTGTTAGTGGTACTCTCTTTAGAACATTAATCCATTAGTTTCATTTTTCTCACCGCTATTCGGTTCCATCGTTTTACTGGCATGGCTTTCTTGTCTTCTTCTGTGGTGTCTGCATGTAGCATGTTGCTCAGAGCACGGACAAAGAAGTATTATTAGGCAAGGCAGCTTTATTTGTATAGCACATTTCAGCAACAGGGCAATTCAAAGTGCTTTACACAAAAATAGTTAAACAGTTAAAAATAAAAACGGATAAAACACAAGAATAAACGGTTACAGTGCAGTATAAGAAATTAAACATTAAAGAAATGAACAACCATTTAAAGAAAGGCAGCATCAAAAAAGGTCTTTAGCCTTGATTTTAAAAGAACTGAGAGTAGTAGCGGACCTGCAGGTTTCTGGGAGTTTATTCCAGATATGAGGAGCATAGAAACTGAACGCTGCTTCCCCCTGTTTAGTTCTGACTCTGGGGACAGAAAGTAGACCTGTCCCAGATGACCAGAGAGGTCTGGGGGGGGTCATAGTGTAGTAGAAGATCAGAAATGTATTTTGGCCCTAAACAGTTTAGTGATTTATAAACTAGCAAAAGTATTTTGAAATTCATTCTTTGAGGCACAGGAAGCCAGTGTAAAGACTTCAGAACTGGAGTGATGTGATCCACTCTCTTGGTCTTAGTGAGGACCCGGGCAGCAGCGTTCTGAATCAGCTGCAGCTGTCTGGGTTTTTTTTTTTTTTTGGAGACCTGTAAAGACACCGTTACAGTAGTCCAGTCTACTGAAGATGAAAGCATGGACAAGTTTTTCCAAATCTTGTTGACACATAAGTCCTTTAATCCTTGATATATTCTTAAGTTGATAATAGTCTGACTTTGTAATTGTCTTAATATGGCTGTTAAAATTCAGGTCAGAGTCCATGGCTACAACAAGATTTCTGGCTTTGTCTGTTTTTAACATTGTTGTTTGAAGCTGAGCGCAGACTTATAAAAAGAATTTCTCTGGTTAGGTTTGAGCACTTCTGACTCACGCTCAACTGCTCGTAGTCCTTCCACCGAGCCTCCATAGTTTGTCCCTCTCTTCCTTCCCCGTGCCTCATTGATGCAGGTGACACTACTGAAAATGTCTGTCAAGACAACTTAAGCTGATAAATATACTTAAACCAGAGCAAAGTCACTGTATCCAGGTTGAAAATCTAGCCATGGCTAGATCAAAAGCCAGATGGTTCCTGCTGAGACTGGTTGAATACTTGTTAGCAGATGACGCTCTCATGTGGATAAGATCCTTGTAATTATTGTCATGCTCACAGCCTTGGTTAATGGAGGCCATACTGAATCATCATCATCAGCTGCAGCAGTTTGACTCATTGTCCCTCTTTCAATGATGTTTAAAGGAAAGGGAGGGTTACAATGCTCCCTTTGTCCATTTCATTGTCAGAAATTGTAGTTGTAGTGTTGCTTGGACGCCACTGGTGTGTTTTTTAAAGTCAAACTATTAATACACATCTGTCTTCATGCTTTTGGAAATCATAAAGTGGCCTATTGACTCAAATGACTTGAAAGTTGAAATTAATCTAAGGTTGTTTTACACTGGAGTTCTACTGCTAAAGGTAGCTCTGTCAAACTGTATTTATAGTTTTATTATGATCAGTGGCAAAATTAGATTTGCAAATCACATATTACATTAATATTGACAAACTTGACAAAATGTATTACCAGCATAATTGTTTATTTTTCTGTTATATCTTAGCCTTAATCCAAAAATGTGTTAGTTTTTCAGTACAAAGAATCATTAGTAGGTTAATTTAAATGTATTGTTACTGCAGTAAAAAGTGACAATTTGTCTTGTGACTAGGCATAGGCATTTATATCGGCCAACCCTAATCTCACTTGAATTGTGGTTTTAAACTGAGGCTATTGCAGTGTTTTTTGTTTTTGTTTTTATCTATACTGAACCAGAGCCAGGTAATGTTAGTTTCATGTCTTTCTAGTACCAAGGTTGATTCCACCTGACAAGCTTTTCTGCTTTTGAGCTCACCCAGAATATGCTCTACAACCACTTACTGCATAGTCTCTAGCACAACACTTAGGCAGGCGTTTCCCTTTTCTCTGCACGTTATCTAAATGTACGAGTGCTCCTGGTTTGGAGTGTAAGCACTATAGCGGGAAGTCCAACCAGCTAATAAAGAGACTATGAATACTGAAATACAGAGTCGGGTACTAAATGACTTTCAGGGCGTGCTGTTCATTCTGTAATTTTTCTTTGGTCTCTGCAGATCCTTCAGGAAAGGGGTTCCCGGATGTGAAGAGGACTCAGTATTATGAGCTCCAGGTGTTATGATGCAAACATATCATCTTTGTGGAAGAACGTTTGGCACAATGGAGATTTGAAGAGGGGGGTGTGAATTTATTTTGCTTTTTCCCTCCTTTTGTTTTTATTTCTTGATGTAAATAAGTCTGTTTACTGACAATGTGCCTGTACATTTAAACTGGACCTTTTTTTTTTTTTTTTTTAAATTAGCGGAAAGTTTTTGTTTTTTCTAATTGAAAGTAAGGAATTGCATCAACAAATGTTTTATGCTATAACAAATGGCCGTTGTCATATAAGGCCAATGATTCACTCAGGGTCATCAGCTAAGTTAAATCTTACATCCTCCAAGTCAAGGGTTTGCTAAGGGATCAATCTGTATGGTCTTTGTAACTACAAAGTATCAAACCTTAAAATCATTGTTTAGAGATGTTAAGAAGGGAATTGTGCATTTATTTAGCGCATGTTAAAGAGTTGGGCTATTAAGTGTGAAGATCACCCCAAATAACAAATCAATCAAATATTTTCCAAACCATTCTAAGATTTGTGATCATAAGGATTCCAGCTCAACAACACACACTCATTTTCAGATGCATTTGAAACATTTTAACTTTGATTCAGAAATCTTTTTTCTTTATCTATTCACTGTCAAAAAATACACAAATCTTAATATTCTCCGATCAGAATGACAACTGTGAACCAAAAATGGCAGGGATTTGATGCTGTTGGTAAAGAGGCGATGGGTCATTTCTCACTTGCAAAGCTTTTATTGGTGATGAGGTGATCTGTAATGAGCATAAATATAAAGTCCCATTTTCCACATTGACTAAATAAGATAGCTCTAGAGATGCAGCATAATATCTGCCTTACATGGTGATCAAAGATGCTTCTTTATTGGCTTTCTTGGCTTGAGAAGTAAACGTGTTGCTAGTGTAGCTCCTTGTGGCGCCCTATACTCTTATCTCGCAACACAACTACCCACAGGTGTGAGCTGTAGGATTAAATAAATAACTGTTTTTAGGAATGGCACTTATCTGTAATTTAAAGATGAAACTTTAAAAGTACACATTTAACCACACATTCATTCAAAATGTTTCAAAGTAAGATTTCTGTCACTTCTGCAAATGTTTAGTGGGTTAAATGTTGTAAAGTGCAAATTTCTATCAAGTTTAGACATTTTTGTTAACTCCTCATGTTCATAAGTCAAATGTTAATTGCCCTAATAGTCAGAGGTGTTTTTTAAATGGAATTTCTGTTTTACAGTGATGTTATCATTTAAAATTCAGTGTTCTGCTTTCTGTAAGGATAAACATCCTTGAGACAATATGTCTTTTTTTTTTTTTTTATCCACTAACTTCTGAATTTCCTAAACTAATTTCGATGTTTGAGGGAACATTATGTTTAAGATCTTTTTGAGGTGAAATATTGTTGGTGTGAGAGGTTTTGAAACCGGAACTGTTTAAGGCAGTGGTGAAGGACTTTCTGTTCATATCCAGAGGATTTTGTTTTGATGTAAATAATCCAAATTCAATATTAATATTTAACGCTTAAAAAAAACTGCACGTTTTGTACACTGTATAGAAAACACAACTTGGAACGGAAGTTGTTTATACTGGATCTTTAAAAATGAGAAAACTTTGACAATGTTTACTTCAGTTTTGCATTGTTTGTACAGAACTCTAGAGATTTAGGATGGAAAGAGCTGATGCTGAACACGGTGTCTTTCACTGATAACATGCCTGGAACCGGTTTTGATAACCAATAACAAGCTATACTTGGCTGGCTATGAAGTTGACTGTTACATTTAAAAAAAAAAAAAAAAGTTCCTGCATTGCGATAGATTCTTCTAAGCTTTTTGAATTGTGTAGATTTCATACACAGCATTACAAGCACTACAGTGGAAAACAACACTGTGCACATTGCTTAAAGGCCTGTAATGTTAATGTAAATACTGCATTTTAGAACACTTCTTTTTTTTTTTCCTTTTTTTTTTTAAATATAGAAAGTTGTTTTCTGGTTGGATGTGTGGTTTTCTTAAGTTAGATATTTCATTCACAAATAATCCTGTAGTGTTGCCTTTTTCCCAATGACCAAAATCCAATGTTTTGAGTATTGTACACATTGATCTTAGTGTCAGGGATGAGTAAACTTTTCTTAATGCTGGCACACTTTGTGTGTGTGTATATATAGACTTGTTAGTAACATCACGAAAACCTCTGTTAACTTACATGTACACGTACACTTGACTGAAACAATTTTTATATTGTCGGAGAAACCAATATGGATGCATGTTTTTGATATAGATATACACACAAACACATAAGGGCTTTCAAAATTTGTCATCTGTAAAGAGGTTTCAATCAAAGTAGACTGGATTTCCTGCCAGAGCTAGGCTATGTTTACATTTGCTATAGTGTTTTGAAGCCTTCCAATTACTGTCTTGCACTCCCTCACACATGTTAACATTTGTCTGCCTTGTGTGACTGCACCAATGGCAACTACTACTCCCCACTCCATATGAACTGGTCTTCACACAGACGCGCTAACTAATAAGTTACTCCATCCACAGCCTATACTAGAGCGTTGCAGACAATCTTGCTTTACAACCACTCTTATGGCAGAGTAACTCACTTTTAATGGTATAAAACCTAACCTGCGTTGCCTCAGAGCAAAGGTTTTATTTTTTATTTTTTTTGGTCTTCTTTCGAGACTTATTTTTTTATCTGCAATGAGATTTAGAGTGTTTTTGTGTTTGATTTGCTGGGTTCAGTTGTAACTTGATTTGATACACTTTGGTCTGAGGTGTTCTACCCCTCTTCTTTAGCAGCTGCATTACCTTTAATGCCCACAAAATGGTCGTCTGGTTGAGCATTTGGCATCGATAATCATTTCATGTGATGGACAAACGTATCAAATCTGTAGCCTAATACTTATAAGTGCCCAGTTTGTTTTGCATTCAAGTCATAAACCACAGACCACTGTAATGCATGATTGAAGATTGAAGATCACTTGTAATCAGAGGAATGAATGTCATTTTTTTCCTCAATCTAGCAATTACATCGATAAATACAGTTTTCATATCACTACATAGATCACTATTCTATATGATCTTATGCAATGTTAAAATGTATGAACTGAAGTTAAGGGGATAGATCTATATGGTATTGCATAAGGTAAAACCAATAAAAATGTTGTCATTCATGTGTGTTTACGTTTTTTTTTTTTAAATGTTTTTTCATATTTTTTTGGATAGGCCAATGTAACTGATTATTTTTAATTGCTCCGTTTTATACACAATAACACCCACAATTAGCTGAGTATAAGTAACCATAAGTCATTTCGACAAATGCTTTTTTCCCTTTCAAATCCTAACTTCTGATAAATAGCGACCTCTTGTGTCACTTCATCGAAACACGTTGCTATGGTTTAGTTGCCTAGAAACGTGCCTGTTGAAATGTAGACGATCTTTTTTTTATTCGTTTTATTTACACGGGATTATAAAACAGTGTTCAAAAATATGTTCCCTACAGCTACAAATCTCAGTCAACCAAACTATTTAGTTATTGTACCCATGTAATTTGTCAAATGTAGTCGTTTGGGTTAACAATCTCGTCTGGACAAAGATGTTATATAAGCCAAGATAGAAATCCGCCTGTGTTTGTTAGAATGGGACATCTCACGCGTGGGCACTGATGTATGAAAGCTTTAAAATATAGACGAACTGAACAAATGTCAGCAGCAGATGTTCCTAATAATAAACGCAATACGTCTCTCGTGTATATAAAATAGAGGCCTTTTGCTTTTTTATTTTCGAAACAAGTAAAGTTAGACAGGCACAGTGCATGAGCGGTGAGCAACAGCCGCAAAGCTTTTCACCAACAACTTAAAGCTGCTTGTGATGGACTATGTGCTATTAGTGGAAGCTATGCTGCTCGAATAAAGTGGAAACGAATAAACAATCAGATAAAATAGTACGGCTAAATCAGCAGTTAAAGAGGCACACTCAAAAACATAAACCGTGAAAAATAAACGCGCATCGATACGGTATTTAAGCAAAGCCGGAAGTAAACGGCAGATGACTGTTTCGCTTCGCTATTTCAGTGTCTGTCTTCGAGCGGTTGGTTTTTCAGGAGGGAAACTTTGCAAGGTTTAACGGGATTTGAGAACGATTCATTTATTTCGCCTAATTGCCAGAGCCAGTGCAGTCACACTGAAAGGTAGGAGCCCACCTTGATGAAGGAACATGTTAATTTTCTCGTGTATTATGATATTTTAACCGCTTCAGTTTGCGCCATTCTCGCTAGTTTTGCAATGCACAAATGTGCGCCTTTTAGCACTGGCGGTCTTTGTCCCTATTCTTTAATGGATTAGGATCTAGTTTATTCCTGTAGAATATTTCACATACCTGTTTGCTCTTCCAGAGTAGAGGTCGTTAGGGGTTAGAAGAAATGCAGTTATCACTTATCTGTCATCCAAAATTGTGTTCAAATGAAGTGCAATTGCGCATTTTTGTGCTGCATCAGGCCCTGTCAGACGCTAACAGCGCCAGTGCCTGTTGGGACATAGCATGATTCTGGCGCACATGAGTTAGCTAGCTTAGCAAGCTAACCGGCTAGCTTGCTATTCAAATAGCTTTTTTATGGTCGGTTTGTTGACGTTTGTGTTGACTGCAAGTTTACAGTAAAACTCAACAAACATGGCAGAAATTAAACATTAATGGTTTCACTTGGTTTTCATTGGTTTTAAACACCAGGCGCAACCGAAGAAGTAACGTTAGCATAATCTTTTTTTTGTAGACATGTAACGTTAACGTTATCACCCACTGTTAACTTCACTAGCTAGCTAGGTTAACGTTAGTCCCTTAGCGAACTAGCTAGACATGGTGGTTTAAACGATACTTTAAACCATACTTAAAGGCTTAAAACTGTTTAACATAACGTCTTAAGTTGGCTATATAGAGTACAACTCCACTGTTATAAAGTTGGTAAATGCTGCGTGGGCAGTTAGTAGTTATTGCTGGTGCCGTGTTGTTGCTGAATCCTCGTTTTAATGTTACCTTAAAATCAGCGTTGCTATAGAGATCATTCCAACGGAGGCTCTCAATTAGGGCTCCTATTTAACTTTTAAAGGACGTTATAACCACCTCTGTAAAGAATAAGTTGGTAAAGGGAGGACAATCGCAATTTAGTATTCAACCATAACGTTAATTTTATCTGGGTGATTTAACTGATAAAACAAGTTATACTTCAGACTTAAGGGCTAATTAATTCACAAATCCTTACATCCTCCTTGGCTTTGTTGCTTTGTAAATGACTTAATTGAAAAATCATATCAACTCTAAAAACAATGGATGTTAACAAGGTCAATTCAAATTTTAAAGGCAATGACCTCTACGAAGTCGACAAGGGCTTGTGATTCTTTGCTACCAAGTCAGACCTGGTTAGAATTGACTTTATATAATTGACTTGATTTTCTTCCATTACAGGAGTACACAAATCATGTCAGGCATTGCATTGAGCCGGCTTGCCCAGGAGCGCAAGGCATGGCGGAAGGACCATCCTTTTGTAAGTTGTGTCTTATGACATGGACCTGTTTTGGCTTCACTTTGATTGTCTATTTGAGCGTCAAGTTCTCTGGTAAACATTTATGTCTTAACTGTTTGCACTCTCCTGGTCAATTTCAGGGATTTGTTGCTGTACCAACAAAAAATCCAGATGGAACGATGAATCTCATGAACTGGGAATGTGCTATTCCTGGCAAGAAAGGGGTAATATATTTTATAGGCTTGCATACCAAACATGTTTGTAGGGCTGTCCTAAATACATTTTTTTAGTCGGGGGGGCGCCAGGACTAATCAAAAGGGAATAATACATTAAAACATGTTTTATAAATATATGCATGTTAATAATTATTTATTGTAATAGTTTAGTATTGTATGCACCATTTAAAAAGGTGTGTGTAAAGGCTTTAGGCTGCTCTACACATTATTGTAAGCAGTGTAATATGCAACTCAATTTTATACAGTATGTATTAGACTGCAAAAGGGGTCCTTGGTTTAACCCTCATGTTGTCGTTGGGTCAAATTAACCCGTTTTCCTATATCAGTGTTCTTTGGAATTACCCAAAATAACATAATTGATTCCACACATGCTCTTTGCAAGTACAAATCTCTACTTTCATTAATTTTGGGGCGTCTTATCAATTTTATAGCATTTCGGAAAAAAAATTTGAAGTGGTTTCGCAATAGTATTGAGTAAAAGTTTACATATTCCAGTCCGTGATTATCCATCAAGATACATTCCTTTAATTTTAGTCTAAATAATTCCTAATTTCTGCTTTTCTAACTCAAACATTTGGTATAATTTCCTATAAATGAGATTTATTGACCATAAATTCCAAAAAATACCTGAAACTAAAGTAAATAAGTTAGTGTGAAGTAGTGCTGAAAACGTCAAAGTGACAAACATTGGGGAAAAAAAGGGACAAATGCGTAAGAAAGTTAAAAGCTTCAACAAAAGTGTTTATTTTCACGGGAAGACAACACAAGGGTTTAAAGAACCTGTTATGCATTATTGGGAACGGGGGTAAGAAAACAACTAAATATCCGAATCACAAGATTCAAAACCCAATATCTACCTAATGAGCATATACTCTGATTTGGATACATGAATGCTTTACATAACAACCACTGCTAAACACTGAGCTTTGTAAGACATTGAGTGCATTTACTTGGACTTGAGTATCCCGGTTATGATCTGATTTTTGGAGTATCCAGTTTTTGTGTTTGAGCATATAAAACCCATATCCTGTTTATGAGAAACCTAAATATGCTAGCTTGAGTATTTTGAAAGACTGATATTGTTAAAAATTATTTTTGGCCAGTTGATATTGAGATGGATGGGTTGCTGACCTGATAAGTCTGAGGTGGGAAGGTTGCAGGACACCCATTTCCCAATGTAAAAAAAATAAATAAAATAAACAGAGGCGCAGGCACAAACAGAATGCAGTAATTGGCATACTAGTATTTATAATGTGTGCGGGGATATGAATAACTTAATTCACTAAGCCTCATAACCGGGATACTAATGTTTGTATAAAGTAACTCCATGTCATTTTTACACTTTTTTTTATTTTTTACGTAATCGAACTGTAGAGGTATGTTTTGCATTTCCTATTCTAAATCGGGTGTTCATTCTTTGTCACAGCTAGAACAATGAAGAGCATGAAACCTGCTTTTAAAATGAATCTGGTAATAACAAGGGCTTTAGTCATTTTAGGTGGAAACTTGTGAATATAAATCAAATGGTTCTGTGTCTCTTCAGACTCCATGGGAAGGAGGCCTGTTCAAACTGCGCATGTTGTTTAAGGATGACTACCCTTCTTCACCTCCAAAATGTGAGTTAATGTGTTGGACCTGTGCTCCGCTTAAACACAACTGTAATAGCGGCTGCTATGGGAAAAATAAATAGAAACATTTGTATTGGGTGCTTATTGGCCGATGTGACTCAACAATCTGTATTGGTGTAAAAAAAAAAAAAACATGTTTGGGGCATTTCTACTTATATTGACCTAGTATGTAAATTAAATCACGTCCGGGCACTGGGGTTGTCTGAATGTTACATTCAAACAACCTTAGGCGATTACTTGTGTGAACAACAGAAGTTGTTGCCTTTAGTGGAACAGTTCAGTCAGTGTATACTCTGAAAAAGCCCAGTGACATTTGTGTTCATCTGGTCTTCTTGTCATCTTGACATTTATAATGGATATAAAACATAAGTGCACTTAACATTTTCTTGTCTTTCAGGTAAATTTGAGCCTCCACTCTTTCACCCAAATGTGTATCCATCAGGCACAGTATGCCTATCTATTCTAGAGGAGGACAAGGACTGGAGACCGGCCATTACAATAAAGCAGGTTAGGATTGCAAAGAAAACCTTATTTACATTATGATGCTTTTCCAAAAGGTCTTTTAAACGGCTTCTATTTCTTTCTTTGGTTTCATACTTTAACTCTAAACGCCACCAAAGCGATTGTTGGTCCAAAGCGATTGTTTTGCGATGTGTCCCACACTGTAGCTGCACTTTGTCTGGATTTTTTTTTTTTTTTTTTGGGACTGACCTGAGAGCTGTCAGAACAGGATAAAAAATTATGAATGTTTTTTCTAAAAAAGGTTCAAATTAATGGAATATCCTATTTTTGCACAATATGTCCATAAGATGGCAAACTTATGTATGTTATCTCGTTGTACATACGTATAACGACGACGACATAACTACTTGTGTAAACTAACGTTAATGTTCTGCCATGCTATTTAATATAAAGACTGTAACCGTTAGACCTCTTTTAGAACCGTGGTTGGTGCTAGAGGAACCACGATAACTAGCCTGCTGGCCATTAAATTGGTAAAATGTAACAACTTAATGTTTGTTTCAATCCCTCTTTTCACACTGCAGGAAAGCAGAATTATATTGCCAGAGTGACAAACTATTGTTTGGCAAATTCTTTTGTGTAGCATGAATGCATATTGGGTGGAAGTAGCAAGTTGTCATTAGCTAACTAACGTTAGCCAGCGGTCGTATGGTCCCTCTGCTCCCCACAGCATGGTGACTTCTTTGCTGAGGGAACGGATGACAGCCCAGGAGAGGCACAGTCTGGTTAGCCACCTCCCAGTGTTTGCTGTCTTCCCGGCGGGGAGTGAGGCAGGGGGACCATAGGCTCTGTTCTGCCACTGCTGATTCAAGCAATGTGGGTATCATAGCAGCGTTTTTATCCGGTTTCCCTTTTTAAATGACGACTAGATTACTGTCGCCTGCTGGTATTGAGAGTAATTTTCTTGCATGCATGCCCAGAACGTACGTGGTACTTGGCTGTCGGCTGTAGTCTCTGCGGCGTATTCCAGTGCAAATGTTTGGCCAAGACAAAGGCTACGTGGGCCAAGGTGAGGCGACGCCACAGTTGGCCATCTTCACCACTAGTTCTTGGCAGTCTGTATATCTGTAAATGCATCTTAAAATCACTTAATTAGTGGCCATAATATTGTGGGTATTTTCAGTTCAATTTTATTTATATATAAATTCAGTTATCTCATTGCGCTCATTTTCATAAAAGAGCAGGTCTAGACCGTACTCTGATGTTAGTTATCTTGGCATAGATATTAAACACTTGAAAAAGATGGGATCTGGCAAATAAATGCAGGTTTTCTGATATTTAACTTAAAAAAAAAAAAAAAAAAGGTTCAGCTAAGCAGTCCATTTTAAAAAAAAAAATGGAAATACGGCATGTGTTGAGTAATTAAGTTATAATTCAAATGCAAATTGAGAGTTCAAACAACAGACCTAGAACTTTAGTGACTAACAAATATAAGCAGCTTTATAAGGAAATGCAAAACAGAAGATTTGCTAATTAAAAAATTTATTTTGGTTAATTTATCCTTCAGATCTTATTAGGTATCCAGGAACTCCTAAATGAACCAAATATCCAGGATCCAGCCCAAGCAGAGGCTTACACAATCTACTGGTGAGTGACATTGGATTTCATCTTTTTTTAATCGTGACACTGAAATGTGAAAATACTACATGATTTACAAAGGGACATGTGTCTGGGAAAAGGTGAATTATTGTATATACGCTGCTGATGCTCCCATTGTATTAAAAAAAAAAAAAAATTGAAATCGCTGGGGTGGTGTTCATTCATCTTAGGCGCTGTATAAACAAAACAATTAAATGCGCTCTAAGCGATGGCACGCATCTTTTAGGCTAGTTTTGTTTCAAAATACTTCGAACGTCAACGAAAAGTAACGTCACCCTACCCTCATCGCTTAGAGCACCTTTTAATGGCAGGGTAAACCCTGATCTACATTTTGGTAAATTCTAAGATGTTCTGCAATGACTTAAATTTTTTTATCAAGTTCTGCGATTGCATACATGTTTTGTGACGTGTCAATTGACAGAAATGTAGCATTAATTCTAATATGGCTGAGGTTGCAAAAAAGTTAGACCTTAAAATTGTAGTAGTTTGAACATTGTTCGTGATATGAGTAAGTGATCAGAGCACCATGATAACTGCATTTTTTTTTTTGTTTTGTTTTTTTGTTTACCCTTTCCAGCCAAAACAGAGTAGAATATGAAAAAAGAGTTCGAGCACAAGCCAAAAAATTCTCCCCCTCGTAAGGGCGAAGACTTGCTCCGTTGTGGCAGAAGGAATGGGTTTAACAAGAATCACCTCCCCGCTCACTCTCAATGAATGTGCGCCTCTCACATCAGGACTTGCTTAAAGACTTCTATTTAAGCTCCACACATTCTGTGCCATCCGACCTATCATTTTGTGTTCTTATTTGCCAGTTGGCGCATAATGCAGGGAGGGGATGGGTGCTTCAGCACCCTGGTTATTTCTTTTAAACATTAATTGGCTTATGTGGTGCAAGGGACACCGCTCGCTACCAGTTTCATCATCTCCATGCAAGCTGGCTGTCATCAATGTTCAAGGAAGAAAATGTCTTTTTTTATTGCTCTTTCACAGGTTCTATTCCTTTGTTTCCCCCCTTTTATTTTCCATAAATTTAATGTCAAATTAGCTTATTTCATTGTCAGTATTTGAACTGCTGTATAATGAATGGCACTTTTATACTGTTGTATCTCACTAGTGTCTCTAGATGGCTCTGTCTAATTCTCTTTCCCAGGTTTTCTATTCCGCATGCTGTAATATATGATAGAATCTGCTGCCTTGGCTGTCTTTTTGTTATTCAGAGTGTTTGCTATGAAATAAATAAAAAATAGCCATGATGACTAAAGCAGGTAGGCTTACTTCTGTATCAGACTTTAAGGTTATATGGTGCTTTGTTCATGTTTGTGTTGGCGTAAATAAAACTTTCTACAAAATGTTAGCTTTTTTTATTAAATCAGTAGAATTTACAGCAAATTCAACTTGGTGTCAGAGACCATGCAAAACTATTGAGCCTGAGGTCTGTTAAAACAGCTTAGTTTACATTTATACAATTTACTCATTTGATGCAAACAGTTCTAGAATTACTATTTAATATAATCAACTAAATCCATAATGCTGTGGATAAGTGCACATTAAAGTTATAGCCAAAAATAACTCAAATTAGGAATATACTGTAATATTTATTTAAAGCTTAAAGCAGTTGGGAGTCCTTTTGAAGCATTCGTTGAACTGTTATGCCTAATGCTATTTACAGTTCAACTTTACACTATTTTACTGTCCAGTTACTATACACAAACGGATCAGCTTATTCTTCAGTGATGAGCTCCACTCTGATCGTCCGTGTTGGGCAGGATTTTGTTGACGATCCCTCCTGGTGCTCTGCTATGATTGGGCTACTCTGCTGGAAGGCGCTCAGGGTGCAGTACTCATTGCAGTACCAGGGAGGGTCCCTCTCCAGCCAACACCCGGAGTCTCCTTCAGTAGGACTCCCCCCACTCTGGAGTGAGCTCCCGGGGGGTGGGTAAGGCAACGGAAACGTGGTGCTCACAGCGTAGGGGATACCCAGGAGAGAAGTATCACAGCCTGGATTAGTTATATTGCTGTATGTGCTACCCTCCACAAACTGGTGGTGAAAGTTGGGTTGACACGCTTCCTCCTCAATATCTGCACACTTGATTAGCGTGTCAATTTGGAGTGTTTCCTCTGTCTTCAGCATGTCTTCTGTGTTTTTTTGAGTAACCGCCCAGCTCTATAATCACAGTCAGTCAGTGTTTAGGGACATTTTTCATAAGATAGTTAGTATTGTATGTGACATGTTAAGCTTACCTTGAAATCTCCCTGGCAGTCCCTGTACATGCTGTCGAAATAGGGTGCTGGAGTTGGGATGAAGGCACTCTGCTGCCACCTATAAGTGTGAGGAATAAAATATATATATATATATATATATATATATATATATATATATTTAGTGTATATTGCTCGTTTGAAATTGTATTTGTGAGGAGTCAAAAGCTGGAGGGGGGACCTTACTTAAATGGAGCGTAGCAGAAAAGTAATATGACTGCCACCATCACAAATAATGGAATGAGCACCTGAACCAGTCTAGAAGCCAATGAATTTGATGGGAGATCTGTATGGACCAAAATGCATTAAGAAATAATTAAAACAGCAAAATTGTCAGCCTAGATGCAAAAGGATAATTTTTATGTAATGATTTTACAATAAGTTGCCTTTAAGTTGAAGATCGTCTTCATTAAGCTTAGATCAGCAGACTATTTTGAAGCGACTCACCCTTCACAGCTGACTCCGTCTCCCAGTGAATCTCAGAAGACCAGTCACTCCACTGACCCTTGTAATAAATCTGATTAGGACTTGACCGCACTCTGGTAGTGTACTTGGTGTCTGGTACAAAATTCTGATCATCCACAGAATAATTCTTGCTTTCTGTGTTAAATTCATGCAATGACACCTGAGATAGATAAACAGGTTATGTGGTGAAACTTTACAAAGGAGAGAAGTGTCATTTACAATGGCCCGTTTGTGCTCAAACAAATCAATTAGTCACAGATATATGACGATTATTCAAGAAAAGTGCAATAGGTAAATGATTTATCAATGTTACTACAAAGAGTTCATAGTTACAATCTACAATTTCTCAATTGCTTTATGACGCATTTTTATTTTGACAAAATCAGTGTCAGTCTTTCATCATGGTACAAATCGGTCATTTGATTAAATGTGGGGGTTTATTTATTGATAAATTGTATTTAAGTATATCATATCATTACTTAATCTCGAGCCCTTTTGGTCCGCGGGACCTGTGTCAAAATTTAGTTTTCAGATTTTTGATATTGTGATAAATTAGCGGCATGTTCAGCAAACTTTAACCGCCTCTAACAGACCAGAGCTTTTTGCTAAAAAGCTTCTGGTTTAACATTGAATCTCACGTTGTGGTTGTCTCCTCTTTTGTAGTAATGGAACTGATACATGAAGTTTTTGATCAGATTGGTGTCCTGACCAACTTCCTCATAGGTGTTTCTCCAGGTGAAGAGGTGTTGACTTGGGTTGTGGGTGACTGTAAGGCAGCACGGTGCGTTTGGTTTAACTGAAGGGAAGACACATTCAAGACAAACATACACAAAAGTTAGGTTTTTAAATAGGCAGACCTCAGTATTTTTCTATATACAGATGTGTTCAGTGTGTTTCTTACTGTTTTTCATAGGCGCATATTTCTCCCGCGTTTCACACATTTCAGACCCATCAGTTTTGTTGTGGCATAGCAAGATTTCAAAAGAATCTAAATCGTTGAAGGGCTCAGAATAATCATCAGGCATCGGATTGGATGTGTTAACGGAACAGAAGTAATCCCCACTGGTGTTTGTCAGCATACACACAAACTTATTTCTGCACAAAGCAGTAATGAAACAATATCATCATCACATTTAAGGTCATATATTATTAATACGTGTGAATACAAAAAAGAAAAAAGCCTCACCTATATTTGTGTATGAAAGTGAGCCAGTAGCAGTTGCTGTCTGAGCTGTTTTCTGATGGTGCGATACTCAGGGAGCAGTTGATGGTGAACAGGTAATCGTTCACACAATGAATATTATGGTCCACACCTAAAACATATACAGGCAATGTTTTATTGGGAGTGTATGGAGAAAAGCAGATATTTTACGTGTCACTTTGTAACCTCATTTAATTAACGGATCCCTATAGTTGGGGAATTCTCATCTCTGTATTTGTAGGTTTTTCTATCCCTCTGCAAGACGACTGCATCCATCCAGTCTAAAAAAACACTTAATAACATTTTAAACTGCAGGATTTATGGCTTATTGTAAGAAAAAAAACTTCTTTAATCACATTTAAAGCTGCAGACTTACAACACAGTCTCCCATCTCCTCCATTAAAATCACTTTTTAGTCAGTATGGACAGAAGATACAATTACGGAGACTGCTGACACTGTTAATACCCATATGGACATGTGAGTATTGTAGGACAGACTTGAAAAAATGTGATCTTATCCTTTAATTGGTGATTGTAAAATGGAAAAAACTGCAGCATTTATAAATGACTCACCGGCATCTAAAACTTTAAGTATATTGGTTTATTTTAGAATGAAAAACATTACATTAATAAAAGATAGTAGACTTTCCCTTTTATAATAGGAAAGCCTCCCAGACTTTTCCCAGAAGGTCAAATAAACCATAGCTGATGTCCTCCTCAGAGTCAGTTAAACCCACAACACAGTCTCTGAGCCATTTATTCTAACTTTTAATGTGTATGTTATTTTATATCTAGTTTTTAAAATGATCTTACATTTTACAGTTATTCATTTGGCTTTTGCACCAAACAAAGTACAAATGAATGGACAATCCAAGCAATCTAATTATCATGATTTTTAATCAAATAAAAAAAAAAAATAAAGATACTGGCAAAGACATAACCTGTGATAGGATTTCCATGCAGACAGATAATGTTAGTAGATCCAAACAGAAACACAATGAGCAGCATTGTATTCAGCCTCAGCGGAGAGCAACAATCCATCACGCCAGAAGGTCCAGACATCACCTCGGTCCGGGGAGGTCTCAATTAACTCATGTTGCACTGAAGCATTTGTATAAAATAAAAATAAAACAAGAGGGAGGCATCAGTGAGTCTGTTACCAATGATAGTGATCACTCAGCTGTCTCTAATCGGAGAGGATGTGCTTTTTTAAGAGAGCAGTTGTAAAAGGAAAGTGTGCGAGAGGGGTAAGGCTGCAGTTTAGGCAAACATAATGTTCAGTCTCAGGTCATAACCTCATAATTGATCATACTTTATTAGTTTGGTTCTTTTCATGACATTTGGCTATGTTTTCTTATTATCAGACCTATTTTAATTGCTTTAGAAACCAATAAAAATCCAAAATTGATAATGCTTTTGAATCTGTAAATGTTTTACCTTTATTCTTTCTTATGGTAACCTACTAAATAGGCACAAAGCTGGAAGAAATTCAGGTCATACCAGCACTGATGAGATTGATTTTGATCAACAGGCTGACAAGACACCAAAAATACACATGCAATGATGTCACAAAACATTAATTACTGCACAACTATCTCTCTGGAGCTTTGCAAACAACAATTTGTCACATAAAAGCTCATGTGCTGTAAGAAATCTACATACTTTAAGTCACACAAATTTACCATGGACATAATTCACATGAAATGGATTACACACATTTTTATGGACATTGGTTGTGATTGTCCATATACAATATAAAGAGTTCCCTTCTCAAGTACAGGGATGTCCAACTAAATGTTCCTTGTGGCCCTTTGTATGAACTGACAACACATCTTTAAAGTTTTTCACACTAGATAACAAAACAAAGTGACTATGACTTATGTGAATGTGTTTTAGCTTTGTGGATTGATTGGAGGTAACTGTTAGTAAGCAAGAACTTATATGACCAAATGGCAAAACTCACTTTATGCTGGTGTACTTTAGTGATGGATTAAATTATTTAATGTCATCTGATTCATCAAAAAGATTTATGGCAAAACATATTGGTGATTTTCTTTGTCAAATGGAGCAACCTGAAATTGGAATATAAGTTATTGTGCAACTTCCAAGAGTGTTGTGCAATGTGTAGAGTAGAGACAGGAGATCAGCTAAATGTTGGTTGTGTGTTGTGGTGATCCTGTATAAGATACGAGCTGTCTTCCTCTGACGATTTTGTTGATTTAGTGTTAGTAACGCACACACTAGTTGACTGTCTCTGTGTGTAAGTTCATACACAATGCATGAAGTCATTTGCAATCGATCAAGTGGATGCAAGAAGTTTGACCCTGTGTGCCAGTTCTAGCTTTTTCAGTCTTAATTAGGACAAAACACGATTAATGCAATGCATTATACAAGACTGTTAGTTTGTGGTCCAAGGGGGGAAGGTTTTGTTAGCCTGTCAACATCATCACTTGTTACAGTTGTTGCTAAAGGTTAAACATTAAGAAGGCAATACTCTCAGGGCTACTTTTTATATATACTAATTGTTTCAGAGTGCATTTGAACAGGAAAACAGTAAACTGCATGTGACCACGCAACAGTCAAGTCCATGCGATAAAATAGGTTTCATTTGGGTTTATGCTACCCAAAATATCTGCGCACATCTAAATACTTTACTTTACCACAGAGCATAAAGGAGGCCTATTTTCATTTGTGAAACCTAAATGACTTTCTGTCCCCCTCACTTGAAGCAGTGTAAACTTAACTTGTGTTGAAAACTCGAGATTGACAAAGAAGCTGTTTTGTGATGGGAATAATTTCAAGTATATATTGTGCAAGAGCAGAAACCTTATAGCTCCATCAGCATCTTGTCGCAGGTCCGCCACATCTGATATGAGCACTTTTTTTTTTTTTACTTTGATAAGAATGTTTCCTTCTTCGCAATAGAAATATAAAGATGGCAGCAAAGATGTACATTTTGACACCAAATAACATGCAATCTGACTGATGAAGATCTGAGGGTGTGATTGCGGCAGCAGAAACGAAATCTGCTGATCAGAAACATGAAATTAACCAGACAATTTCTGTTTAAAATAAACAAAAACATTCATCAACATGCAACTATTTTTTTTTTAATTACCAAAACAAAAATGTTTGCAACAACAACTTCATAGTTTAAACAATTTTTCATTTAGTAACTCAAAATACAAATTATTAGAAATACCCTTGTTCAAAGTCTACAGCACAGCGTTACTGAAAACCCCACTAGTCTAAATGAACTGCTCATAGAATGAGATCTCATATCAACTTGAATTGGTTTCAATACTCTCAATCAATAAACTCTTAGACAAAAACGTGTATTTTATTTTTTATCTTTCACTTGCAACACAAAGTAATACTAATTGCTGTATGATATAAGCATTGTTATGAATTAAAGGTTGTAGGCCTAGTATTAGTAGAGCAATCCTAAGCAGTGGTGCAGCCTATTTACCCAAGATGAAAAGAAGATATCACATTATATAATTCATGACAGACATGTACCTCAATGTATTGAAATCATGGCTGAGCCTGAACTCCACATGTACAACTCCTGTATTGCTCTTATCTCTGGGTGTGTGTATGTTTGTATTCTCTGGGAAGCCCCTCCCTCGGCTGTCCTCTGAGCCTCTGTAAAGAAAGCAAGATTTCTCCATTTTGTATGAAACACAGTACATACCTACATCTGACCTATGACATCATTTATTCCAAAATTTTGCTACATTAGGGTTAGGCAATTCATTAAGGTTATACAAATAGTCATAGATGAAGAAGTATTCAAATCCCTTGCCTAACTAAAAGTACTAATTCCAAATCTGTAAAAATACTCTGTTACCAGCTTCCTCCATTGAAAATATTAACTTATGTAAGAAAAATATCATAAATGTTTTTCTTCTTTAAGTATTAAAAAGAAACAATGCAGAAAAGTCCTCACATTTATGAAACTGGAATGTTCAAAGCAGTTCTGTCAATCAACTAAGTGATTAACCGGCTGATCTTTTGAGCTGGACTTGTAGGCCTATATATTTGTTGAGCAGCTTATTAATAATGAAACATCATATTTTACAAACATGTTTTCTGTACAAAAATCTTAATTTGTCTTAACTAAAATATGTCAGATTACAATAATATCTAAGCATTTGACAAAGTCTGCTACTGACTCTTTTGTCTTTGAAATCCAAATCAACTGTTTGTCTATCACCTACATGAGATAAGAAAGACTCTTTTGTTTAGTCAAAACAAACAGTCTTTCGGCCGAAGAAATAAAATGTATCTCACCCAGGAATTTCTTCTCCAGTGGTTCTGTCCGCTGTTCAAAAAAGGAACCCATTACCTTCCCTCCCCTCCAGCAGGTACTGGCCTCTGTAGACACAGAAATTCAAGCTGGAGGTCGTTGTTCAAGGACTCACCAAAGGACTCCCCCCTTGCACGGTGTTTCAGGACCCAAAACCTGGAAGGGGAGGAAGGATGTTGGGATCCGAATCGAAGGACCAAGTTGTTAAGATAATTATTTATCAAAGAATGGACAAAAATCACTGGAGGTATCTCAAAAGCTTGTTAGCAAGTAGAGTCAGTTTTACAGCACTGACAGCTTAAGTATAGAAAATGACTAAAGATAGTCTTTAATAGTAGCTTTTTATAAAAATCAGGGGGTGTATTTCAAAGGAGATACTGCCTTATTATCTCTGGTCAGGCCCGGCATCTCCACCACATGCGCTTTGCCCTCAGGGGCATTCTGTGCTTTTCACAAGATCAGTGGCTTTCATGATTCTCTCATGAGAAATAGAAATAGTTGCACAGAAATTTTATGCGAATAAACAAAAAGTAAGTTTGGTAGATTATTTCTCTGTCGATTTTTCATGGGTGCCACCCACATACTCAGTGCTGCTGCTCATCCCACAAATGCATGTTGCGGCTGTGAGTGGTTCTTCTACACGCTATTGAGGCTCCTGTTTGTGAAATAAATAAATTGTTAAATTGCCAATATGTTTTGTTTCTTCTAACTTCAATCATTCAATCCACCAAATGAGTCAATGGTAGAATAAACTGTTTGGCATCGGCGTATTTTTCATGGGTGCAACCTACATACTCAGCACGGCTGCTCATCCCACAAATGCATCTTCCTTACAAATGGGGCAGCATTTGACAGGGAACTAAACAGGCTTTCCAACGGTATAAGATTTACTGCCAAAAAGCATTGTTACCACAGAGAAATTATCTACCAAACACAAATTCCTTACTTTTTGTGCCAAGTTTATTTGCATGAAGTTTCTGTGCAACTATTTCTATTTTTCATGCAATAATCATGAGAGCCACTGACCTTGTGAAAAGTAAGTTTAGTTTAACACTAAAATGAAGCAAAGATTATAGCAAGCATAATAACTTTTATTACAATTTACATTTAATATTTCACAGTTACACAGTTGTCCTCAATATCTTAATTGCATGAGTCCTTTACACAGCTGGAAAATGTAAAAAGAAAGACTGTTAAATAAACATAATTTACTTATGTCACTTCAATATAAAATCTGCTGTAGAATAATACTGGACCTATAAAACAAGTCTCCTCTAAAGTCTAAAAGTCTGTGGCATGTTATTTCATATTTAGTGTATACAAAGTGTTACAATACAAAACATGAAAAATTACTTTGTGCAAAATGATCAGTATAGTTTTAATTTAAACTGTAAGTTTCTATCTATATCGGGGATCCAGTTGAGTACTTGAGGCACACCAGCATGAGTCACTCACATGCCAGTTTACCATCAAAGGACGACAGGGTGATGGCAAAGGCTTGCAGGGCACACATGGGGAAACTGTAATCCATGGAGAAGACATCCTCTGCTACACGACCAAACTGCATCACAATGTAATCATCTACGGGAAGAGAAGTGAAGGTTAGGAATAAAGACAAGACAGCCTAAGTATTTTCCTTATGGTTGATAATAGAAGAGGATAGTCACATCTTACCGTTGTCTGGGTGGATGATCTGGAAGTTCTTGACGGAGGCCTGGGTGACACGGCCGTGGAAGTTCAGCACATATGATTGAGTCTGTTCATTCCAGCTCGGGATTTATTCACCAGTGTGACCAGTTTATCTGTGTTATTATTCACATGGCGGACCAGTAGAGTCTCAAGTTCCTAAAATAAGATTACATTTTAGTTCCTCTGACATATTTCACACATAATCTGCATCATCAGACAGTTTTTAAAAAGGAATATTGTTTAAAACGTACATTTTTTGGATGAATGGACACTCTTTCATCATTCTCCAACATGCCAGGGATGATCACAGTCATTTTCCTGGGACCCCTAAATCCTAACACATTTGTCTCCTGGAACATGACAGCCAATCATATTTCAACAGTTAACAATAACAAATAACAGGTTTTAGCTCTTCATAAGCGTTGTTACGTGGAATGTAAGAATGTATATAGTTAGGTTTGGACTCACGTAGCAGATCGCTGCCAGCTCTTGCCGCACTGATTCACATTCTTTGACGAAGGGCTTCTTCTCTGGGTTTTCACCTCCATCATAGACTGTAAACTTTGTACCTAGAACATTGGATCTGAAACAAACGTGTATAATTAGATAGACCCCCCAACCGGTCATGGCAGATGGCCACCCACCAAGAGCCAGGTTCTGTCTGTTAAAAGGAAGTTTTTCTAAGCCCCTAGAGGATGTTGTGTCTCTGTGAATTATAGTGTGGTCTAGATGTACTCTACTCTAATTGTCCTGAGATAACATCTGTTATGATTTGACATTGTAAATGAAATGAATTGAGGTAAAAATGTCAACTTTGCCTAAATTAAGAAAAACAACCATGGAAGTGCATTCACTTCCTTGAAAAATATTTGCTACCACAAATCAAGGAGGAATTCCCAAAATGCGCTAAAAATGTACACATGGGATACAATTAAGATCCTTCAAGATATCCTTTTTCATTGCAGATATTTTCACATCATAGCAGGAAAATCACAGGTGTAGATAATAATAGTGATGGCTCCATTCCATTTCAGGTATTTTAGTGCTAGGCACTTAGGGCTTAATAAGAAACTCAAATGGACCCGAGCCATCATTAGTGTTATTAGTTACACCAGCACTTTTCCTACTACATCATGTCATAAGGTTTTCTATAAATAAGTGCGTCAGGTCCTGGTTTGAATAATACTAGCTTAGCATGATCACAAAATGGATTTTTAAATGTAATCTAAAGTGGCTTGGAAAGTGTTTCATGATCCAAAGATTTTAGAGAATTCACCCCAAAGAAGCAATGGAATTAATTTGGCTTAGATGTTTTCACAAGGTAGAAATACTTTAGTTGTACCTTAGTTTTCCTATGTAGCAGTTTGTATCTCGGGACAGATTGGTCGGGTCAGTGGAGATGAGATAGTTGGATGTTTTGCACTTTTTCCTTTTTCTGCCTGCCATTAGAAACACCTTGGAGATGGCACAATGAAAAACACCTTTTACAACTGAAAATGAAGAGAACTTCAGAAATATGAAAGTTTAAGAAAACAGGATCATGACATCAGAACTAAAAATTAATGTGCACAATGTTTAGATTCAACTTGCTGACCCTCTTGCCATCCTCCTTTTCCATGTGGAGGTAGTAAGTTGGGTAAATGCCCTTCTCCATGCCTCTCCTGTCCCTGGTGACCCTACACTGGATCGTCACATCTCTGGGGGCTGGACGCAAAGCAAACTTTTCAAGATCCTCCACTGACATTGGAGATGTTGCCTGAAATAAAAAAGATAATTTAAAAAAAAACTTATACTGCCACATTTTTGACAATACACTTAACAGTTTTTACTTATTATGTCTCACTCTTTCATTTGATTCACTGCCTGAGGATGAACCCTCCCTGTAGTTGGAGTTAAGGTAAGCGAGACTCGGTGGAGTTTTCTCTGCTTTCTTTGTCTTTTTCCTTTTTCTCCTTTTCCTGGTTTTCTCCCTCTCTGCTCTTGTCATTTATTTGGCATCTGGCTGTGGAGATACACACACAAATGTATTCTTTACAGCAGCTTTAAATATCTGTCGATCATAAAATGCACAGGGCCAGATTATCGCTCACTTGTGTTGAGTTTTTTCTTCATAGGCGACTGAGGGACAGGCCTGTGGGACCCGTCTTCCTCTTCATTGTCGATTTCATCACATTTATTCTTCTTTGGACTTTCCATCTCCACCACTGACTCTATCTCTTGAGGTGAAGCCTCTTGCAAGTGTTTCTCTGCAAAAGAGGAGACATTTTAATGCTGTAAAAGCTGTGACTTTAAACACAAGATACATAGAAGATTATGCAGAGAGCACTGATATGTTAATGATAAATGGAACTTGTTACTTTTACGCTCTTGTTTGGTAGTCTTGTTTGTCTTCTGTGGGTCTTCAGATTCTTTCACTTTGTCTTTTTTAGTTTTTTTCTCCTTTTTCTCCTTCTCTTTCTCCTTTTCATCATTCTGTTCCATAGCTGATAGAAAGCAAAGCAGCAAGTTGCTGATGAATCATTTATAAAAGCAAAGGGTTTCTTTACATGTGCATTTACAAGGGCCTAATGTGTGTGTGTGTGTGTGTGTGTGTGTGTGTGTGTGTGTGTGCATACATTTGTACTTTGTACTTGCTCTGTGTACAGTATTTGAATCCTCAAAATTGAGCAAGTAATTTGCATATGCACACACACATACACATACACAAAGACTATACTGTTCTCCATTGCATATGCTTACGTTTGGCTTTTTCTTTTTTCACTTCATTCTTCTTTGTCTTTTTTCCTTCCGTCTGAGCATTATTCTCCACTTCACACTTCACCTCAGGTTCTTTGTCAATCTCCAAGTTCATTTTCTTGGGAGTACCAGGATTCTCTAAAGACATCTCATCTAACCTCATGCTTGCTGTCATGTCACATTCACCTAATGTGATCTCATCCAATGGGTTATCATGGGCATGTTCAACTTGATCTCCAGGGAAAAAAAGAAAAAAAAGAGTATTTATCATTTAAGAGACCACAATTGCACCACACATTGGAATTAGATTTTCTATAAAACAAACAGTGCATATAATAATAAATTATTCTAAAACTAACCACTCAGGGAAGTGTTGCTCAGGGATTGGTTGATCAACAGAGGTGTTTCATCAGAGTGGGCAGCTTTGTGTTTTCGGTTCTTTTGGCGAGCATCTCGATTGGCTACCACCATTTGGGAATCAGCCCTCTTCTTTTGCTGCTTTTTCATCAAAAGGGTTCGCTGTGGAAGAAGTTTGGTATTAGACTTTATTCAAACTGCCAACTCAATGTCCCTATGTGGGGATACAACTACAGATAAATTAGCGCTTCTTATCTCAACTTATCACTTTTTAAAAACACATTATGATGACATATGATAATAACTAAAGTCAACAAACCATAAGCTAAACATCATGGGTATTATAAGATTTGTGTTTCCCTGAAGTCTAATTTTAATGTAAGGATGCTGGCCATATTATCTGCCCAAACTCACCAGTGTTTTTGTTACTTATTTGCATCCCTTCTGATGCAAATCCAAAAAATGCAGTAGGAAAACAGTACTGTTTTTTTTTGTTTTTCTTGTGTAGCATAAAGGGACTACAGCTGCATTTTGTTGTGTAATTCTTTGTTGTACAATGACAATAAATAAACCTTGAGCTATGTTCCTGGGTCAGAAATATAACATTAGGAACCAGATAGGGATTTAAACATTATTTTGGGATAATTCAGATAATTATCTATAATATAACTTATACTGGTTGTAGTGTTTTATTAAATTCTAAATAGCGAAATGTCCATTGTAGCTATTGTTAGCTGAAGATGATATAACTACTCATTTACTGAATATTAAATGCAGGTGTCCATGCACCATTGTTACTGTTTACTACTATTTAGTAGGCCTACTATTATATGGGGTGCCGTTTGTAGGCCTACTAATTGGTTATTATTAGCACTGATCATCTGCTGATCTCTCTGTTATAATGTATTTATGTAGTACTCTAGTGGATATAAGCCAGTAGCTCACATAATGTGCCATATAAACAAACCTGTGACTTAAAGTTAAGCAGTAGCTTCAAACAGCAGGTAGTTGTGACACAGGTAGCCATGACCTCATGAGACTCAAGAAAGCTTCATTTATTTATTTTCAAAGCTCTGCCCCAGTTGTATCCACTTGTCAGCTAATAAAACAAAGAAAAAATTATGTTCTTTGCTCCACTGTCAGCATTGACTATGATAAGTATATGCATCCTACATTTATGTTTTTGACAAAGGAATACATCAACAACTCTACTCTACTTTTAAGGCATTTGAAGTGCACTGCATTTGCTGTATTATTAATGCAGTTTAAATTGAACCAAAACATATCTGGGCTATTTCATGTGTAAATTACATCAACTACTTAAATAATTCTCGTTTCTTTACCTGGTTGTCCAGCTTCTGTTGTCGTATGTCGGTGTCTTCCATGTCTGACTAAAAGTGTCACTGTTAATTACAATCAGTAGATAATTAAGGAAAACAACATATGAAATCCAGCATCAAAGTTCAATGTGAGAAATGGTTCCAAAATAAAAGAACAATTAAATATGGACGCGGGTGTCTGATTGTGGCACCCTGCTCCATCTGACAGCCTGTCCACCTGCCTGTAGCAGAAGGCAAAGTGGATTAAAAGGGGATAATGTTCTTAAACTGCACTGCACAGCTCAGTCAGTAAGGGCAAGAAGTCTCGGGGGCAAAGCAGGCTGTCTCTGACTGCCTTATGGAGATGCTAAGGCCTAATGTTACAGCTGAAAAGTGAGACAAGAGAAACAGGAAGGTGGTGACCTGCTCCTGTCACTCCATTTAGGCTACTAGCTACAAGTCAGCAAGTCTGAATCATTTACCCAGGCGTAAACTGCCAACAACGGAAGCCGCAGCAGTCACCACAAATTGCCCTAATCTTCCAAATTCTCACCCTAACGTGCCTCAACCGTTACACAGAATATCACATAGTGGGCATGTAATCACCTAAAACATCACAGAAAACATAAATAAAACAAACGTTGATTAGCGCGCAGTCAGGTTGATGTCGTTGCCATGCGGCTGGAATTAAAAAACAATAACAAATCCGTGTCTTTAATCAGAAAATAACATTGTTCATGTCCTTATTATTAGTTCATCTGTCTATTAGTTCATCTCTCTATTACGTTTACAGCGTTGGTACTAGTTTAATCCAATTTTAGTAGCCTACACTGATGCAATTGTTTGCAGCCAGGCGATTTATTTATGTATTTTCATGTTTACAAACAATAGTCACAAATTCCAAACGGTTTGTCTGGTTCCATAATGTTTTGTCGTTCAGGCGTCGACCTAATGTTACCCAAGCTATTATTATAGTAGTGGCTATCTGTTGTATGTTTTTAGGTGTATTCAGAATTTTGTGACACACTTTAAATACGTTTACTTTATGTTATTCTATCATATAGCCTATAGTCTTTAGGTACATGTACGTTAATTGTGAATTTTGTGTCTAGTTTCAGTATTTGTTTCTGTGTATTAGGTCTTTTGACAGAGTCAACAAATCAACAGAATACTTTATGAGTGATGCTGAGTTACCATGTACCAATAAATGTTTTTTGAAGCTATTTATATTTGTATTGATTATTTTTTATAATAAAAAAACACATTTTGAGCATGGTACATGGTACATGGTTCGGCAGTAGCCTATGATTCTGTACGCGCTAAACAACAAAGAACTAAACCGATGTGGTTGCTAGGATACAGCGACGGAACCAAACCAGGAAATGTTCCAGCTTCACTGAAGCCTGTTTTAGTCAATGTAAGGTTTCGCTAAATAGCTTTTACTTTTTTTAACTACAAAATATAGTTTTGACAAGTGTGTATGCTGTTTTATGACTGGATCTAATCAATCGCACTTCTGTTTTTCAGCTGTCCACTTCTGCAGTTTGCTCAATTTTTTCGGCTAAAGAAACATAAAATGAATACGAAAACAAAGGTAGGCTAGTTTGATCTTGCTAGTTAAATGTTGGGCTTATTTACTGCTCATTTTACTATTCAACATATTTATATTACATTCAGTATTCTCTTAAGTAGGCTATTGCCCTTCATGTAAGTCATTGTTTTTGTTCTGCAGGTACCACAGGCCCTGAAAGCTAAAGTAATGCTATGGTGAGATATGTGTTTTGAATCTAGGTTATGTTCATTTTGATTGGTTGCTGCTTCTTTAAACCTTGCAGGACTAAATAGCATGTCTTTAACCCAGTTTCTATTCCCTGGATGTTTTTAGGACAGATGTAAGCTACCATGACATGGAGGAGATCGACAAAATGCAGTCCATTCCTGATCTGGAAAGGTTTCTGCTCCCATTTCTGACCAAAAACTCATCTCATTTATTTAAACACAATCACATACACAGCACTGACATAGTTGTCTGTCACACCTCTTCTCTTCCGTAACAGTGCTTTATGCAGTGTGTTTAGGGTCGACCTACTTGAACCAAAAAGAAGAGTTCTGCTGGAGTTGTATGTCCAGGCGGTGCTTTTTTGCAGGGAGTGCAACTTCCTAAAGGAACAAACTTCTGCTCTCTTGTCCATCATCAAGTCCATCCATGAGGCTAACATAGGTAAGTTATAATATTATCACTTATTATATTAAATCAAAGTACAAGATACCTCTGCAGCTAACACAGGTAACTCATTCCTTAACTTAATATGGGATGTTCATTTCTTGCAGAAACTCCACTCAACAACATTGAACAGTGTTTCAAATACTGCAAGGAGCTACTTCTCTGTCACTCAGTCAGAGTCTGTAAAACTATTCTTTTTTTTTTACTCAGAATATTTTAAAACCCATAATTCTTCATGAATGCAATGTTTCATTCTGGTGTTTCTTTTTTTGCCCACTACAGCGACCTCCCTTTAGTGTCAACCTCTTCAGCTCTGAGGAGGTGAACTGTATCTTAAAGTACATCCATAACAGCTATGTCAGACACTACAAACTCTACAAATATATTTTTACCCCACAGGTAAGAATCTGAAATTTTGATTCAAGCAAAATCTGCTATCATTCGTTTTTATAAGACTGGATTTTATTAAAAAATAAATACATTTTTTTTTTACATTTCTGGAGAGAATAATAAGTATTCTAATAAGTATTATTTTTTTCATAGGTAAAACTGGATTTGTCTATGACTTACTCTGGGATCTCAGACCAGGATGAACCTACCATGGAGGATTTTTCTTCTCCAGGTAATAATTACAGGGTATCGGCACATTTTAGTAGCACAAAAGTTCAGTTTTATGTGTTACGTTGAGTACAGAATTTTATTGTTGATATTTTAGAGCACAATGGACCAGATGTATTAATACTTTTAAATACTTTTCTTGCACCAGATTTGGAAAATGAGATTAAAAAGAAACAAAAGCAGCACCAAAGACAGACAGCAAAGCATCCATCGAAGAGCCGCAGGAAGCCTCACTCAGTAGGATCACAAATTACAAATGGACTGTGCCAAAATAAATCATATGCACCCCAAATGTTGTATTGTAACTGCTTAATTTTCTCACTTTCAGGTCCAAAATCAGAACTGAAGGCACTGATCGAGAAAGAGGTCAGAGAGCAGATGACGCTTATGTCTGGACAATTAGATCAGCGAATGAAAGACATTGCAGATCACCACAACAGTGCACAAGAGGCCCCACAGCCCAACCACAAGGCCAAAAAATAATGGATGAGAAATGTTGGTTTCCAATTAGCACTCACAAAATACGACAATTCAAGCTCAAACGTTATATAGTTTTATTGTCAATGACAGTTCATTTATATCGGCATTTGTACAATTACTGTACATTTCTCAGTGAGGCACTTTCAGGAAAAGTGTCACAAATAAACTAAAGAATGAACTGAGTAGGAAATGTTGGTTTGTTTTTATAGGATATACACTCACAAATAGTCTTCACAGTTAGTTTGAGTGGGTTTCCTATTGAGTAACGCTTGCATGCTAACAGATACATGATACTCTACCAAATACTGTACTTGAATATTTCACATATCTTCTGGTACTGATATGTAACACTGGAATATCTGTAAATCTAAACCTTGTTACATTATGTGTATATAATTATCTATTTAATAATTAATCAGATTGCTTTAATGTCCACTTCAGCCACATAGTGCTTCGAAATGCATCCTCTCCTCAGTTATAACTGACGATCAACAGGAAAAATCCTAAATACACATAATGTGCTTATATGTGATGTGTTATTTTGTGCAATGTGCCCTTTAATGCAGAGTGGCACTGCAAACATGATACCCTGACAAGAAGAGTTTCAAACTGCCAAAAACTTGTATCAAATGGCAGATAAGATGTGCATGCTTATCTTTAACTTGCAGAACCACGGTGCGCATTAAGGCATACAGATGTCTCAGTCCCCTGAATTCCTCATCTTAAAATTAAACAGTTATTCAACAAGACAAACACTGACATGACAGCACATGCAAATGTTTAAATAAAAATAAACGTGGTTATGTATAAGGTTCACCTTTTATGTTTCAAAGTCCTCCAGGCCCAGCAGCATGACCTTAGCTGTGTTCTGAAAGAGAGCGGCTCGGTTCTGCTGCTCCCCTTTCTTTACCCAATGCCCGTAGATGCGAAAGGCACAGCCATCGATGAGTTTGCGAATACCCCGAAGGGAGTAAGGATCTCTGGCCAGCACCTCCCGTGTCAGCGGCCGAGCCCTGCGGTAACGGCTGTACATCCTGATACAAGCCAGCACACTGACTATCAGCACCTGGAGGAGGCAAGAAAGGAAAGCAGGTGAGAATTTAGAGGGTATTTGCTTCCTCATATACTGCTGCACAGCCACTCTTTTTTTCAAGGCTTAACATTTTAAATTAGCTGCCAGAAAAAAAAACCAAACGCTATGAATCACCCTAAATGTCTTTCTGGGACTGAAGAGTCGCACGTCCTCCTTCTGGTACTGTCTGAAGAACGGGTGTGCTAAAGCTTGCTCAGCAGTGAGACGGACAGCTGGGTCCACCACCAGCAACCTGGATATCTGAGCAACACAAGCAAAATGACAAGTCAGGACTAGTGCAATAATGTAGATGCTGGTGTAACAGGGAGCGGAATAGAGGGAATAAAAGGATGATGATGATGACATCTTACCAGATCTTTCACTGTGTCAGACCTGTCATCCCACTCTGGTGAGCTGAACTGATAGCGACCCTCCATGATCATCCTCAGCATCAGCATCTGCTTGCGATGCCAGAACGGCGGTGAGCCGGCCAGTAAGGTGAAAAGGATCACGCCACACGCCCAGCTGTCCAACACAGTTATCAAAACAAGTAAGCAGGAATTAGAAATAAAATTCAAGACAACACCTGGGATTATTTTACTTCACATAAATGTTATTGACAAAAGGAAAGACTTACAGATCAACCTCTTGGCCATAGCCTGCGTGCATTTCATCCATGGAACATTTCAGTATTTCAGGCGCCAAATAACCAGGTGTCCCACAAAGCTCTAATTAGAATAAAAGTGAAAACAGATAATTTAACATCTGTCTTTGTTTATTCAAATGATATACAGTACAAATACAAACGGATCATTAACATTGCTTTTCATCATTCATTTTTAAACTACAGTACCTCTAAGCTTCTCTCCAGGTTGTAGCTGCACTGAGAAACCAAAGTCGGACAGTTTGATGTGTCCCTGATCATCAAGGAGAATGTTCTCAGGTTTTAAGTCCCGGTGGACAATGTTGAGGGAGTGGAGGTACTGCACAGCCTCCAGCAGAGCTCGCATCATGCTCCTGTAAAGCAATGGGTTTTAACAAAAGCATTGATTTTAAATCATCACTTTTAAATGTGTATTGATGGCGGAGCATACCTGGTTTCTTTCTCACTCAAAGTCACTTTTTCTGTGAGGTAGTCAAAAAGCTCTCCTCGTCTCATACTGTAAATAAAAACACGAGATTGGTACCATCCTACAATGATTATTTGTTCACATATTAAGGGAGGAATTGTAAAGAGTAATGAATTTGAGCTGTTTCTCTTAATACTTACAGGTCAAACACCAAAAATATGAAAGTTGTGGACTCATAGGAATCAATGAGAGTGACTAAAGGGAATCAACAGAAAGGTTTCAACACTTTTTAATCTCCAATAATAGAACATTTAAGTGTTTTGCATTTTAAAAGAGCAGAATTCCAACGTACTGATGGAGGAGTGTCCCTTCACCATGTTGAGGACCTGGATCTCCTTCAGCGTAGAGGTTTTCACCTCCTCCAGCTGCTGGGCTGTCATCTTCTCTGCTGTGATCTCAATAACCTTCACTGCCAGCTCCTGATTCCTGTGTCTGTGCACACACCTGCGCACCACACTGCTCACACCCCTGAGATGCCATTGATACAGAACACACATGGCTTTTTATCATCTCAATAGAAAACTGAGACCACATTTCGGCTTATTTCGCTGGACTCACCTGCCAATCACCTCTTTAGGATCATATTTCTGGTAAAACTCCTTGGCCCCCACCCATTCTGGTAATTCATCTCCAACAACGATGTCTTTGGTCATGGTTACAGCGTATGAATCTATAATAACAACAAACTATTAGTCAGATGTCTCACTTTATAACAGTTCTGCATGGTCTGTCTAATAACAGGAACAACTGAACAAACTCCTGACAAGGAAGTGTTTTTTTTTGCTTCAGTTTAATTATAGTTAGCAGGATACTTTAGGAATTTGATTGCTACAAACACATCTCTCTCCTCTCTGCGGTTATTTGGAAATGTAGATTCGATCCATCACCACAGTTAGCTTGCTGTGTCTTTGATTTGGCCTTGCTATTGCAGCAGGTTCACTGACCGTACAGGAAGATACTCACCATGTATGCAATATAACGAGGGTTAGAACAAGAGGGAGCGGGAGACGGCGAAAAAGGAATCACAATAATTGTGCCATCTCAGCTCGAGGAACCTGTCGTGAAGCCATAACTGTGTGCGATTCAGCGGCGACAGTATCAAAGTTAGCTATAATGTTAACAGCCGTTAGCTAGCACCTGAACACTGTTTACATTCTAATCACATTCTTCGAAGCAGCTTGTAGCCTGTTATTACACAATGTGGCAGTACTGCCCCCATGAGGCCGGTGTGACGGTTGCAATATGGTTAATTTCAGGTTTCATTGCGTTTTATTTAATCTTGATTAAAAGTCTAATGCAGTTAAAAATGAAAATGATAAGAACTCCCTTGGACTAATTATGTAATATGTATGATTAAATAAAATATTTTACTGAAGGAAGTACATTGTCGGAAGTACATTGTTGTCAAATCGGCAAGAAAAGTGGGACAGAGAGGGGAGAGTGCCCCCCTTTCTAACCAAAATTCAAAAGAGTGTAAACGTTTTTAGGGTAGGTGGCCTACTGGCCACAGGAGCCGGAGGTTGGTGGCACTGTGCACTAACATGGAGGATGTAGGTTAGGGTGTGGGTGTGTGTGGGTGGGTGTGTGTGTGTGTGTGTGTTGCTTTATTGTATTTTATTATTATTATTATTTTGTTTATTTTTTGTTTTGTGAGGGCAATTAGATTATAAATCAATTGTCTGATCCATACTCCGAAACAAAAGGTGGCGGTAATGCATTAATCAGCTGGATGCCAACCCGTGTAAAGCACAAAGGAGGAGAAGAAAAAGTAGGACATGGTCGTCATTTCCTGTAGCCTCACTTGATGCACTAAGTTACATTTTCAATCGCTCCTTGTGAAGGTTTGTAACGTTAATGTGTGTCAGAAAACTGTTTTTTAAATTGGTTTGGTTTCTTTACAGAATACCTTACGCGTGTATTGATGCTCCGTGAATAAAAATGGAGACCACCGGTCAATAAATACGCTGGACAAAGAGCGCCGTTTAGCTAACCAGGTTTCGAAGAATTAACGTTAGCATTAGCATTGCTAGCATTAGCAGGCTTGCTAATGTTCGTTAAGCTTTGCAGAAATGCAAAGTTTTAATTAGTCGGTAGCTTTTCACACAGCGGTGTATACAATAACAGTCGGCATAACCGTACAGAAACACATATTTTCATATAAACCCCATAATAGCAGTATTCGGAGACATTTAAAAGCAGTGGCCCTGCGCTGTAATTCAAGGATAATGCTGTCTCTACTTTTAGTCATCTTTTTAGCTGTAATCAAATTAATGAGTTCTCCATTTGCAAACAAATATGTAGTTTCTTAAAGCTGTAACGTTACCAATGCAAAGATTCCGTGTTTGATTTCCTGCAGGGAAAGGAAATATGTCTGGTGCTGGGGGAGGAAAACGTCCCTCAGGAGGGGACAGCCCCCCTGGCCCACCTGAGAAGAAAAGCAAAAAAGAGGAAAAGACCACCACCACTCTTATTGAGCCCATACGCATAGCTGGAGTCTCCTCTACGGTCTGTCATTTATTATTTACTCTTAGGAGTCACCATGGATGACTTATACATTGTAGCTCATCAAAAGTATTTTTTATTTTTTGGCCAAACAACATTCAAGATCTCTGAAATTCCTCACTTTGGTGTTTGTATTTGTTCTGTGCAGGAGGAAATGGACATGAAGGTCCTCCAGTTCAAGAATAAGAAGCTGTGTGAGCGCTTGGAGCAGAGGCAGACAATGGAGGATGAGTTAAGAGAGAAAATTGAGAAGCTGGAGAAGAGACAAGCCACCGATGACACAACCCTGCTGATTGTCAACCGCTACTGGTCGCAGGTACCACATTTGATTACATTGTTTTAACCTCATTATGCCCCATTTTGAGCCAAAACGTTTTTAAGAAATGCCCATGTAAACATATTTAGGGGCTCTCATTCTGTTAAAGCAACAAACAACAAATGCAAAACATTTAAATGTTATCCAACTGTTTACTTTAACCTGACCATCTATAGAAATATGCCTTGTATTTGGTGTGTGTGCATGTAAACACACAGTAGCCAATTAGCAGAGTTTTGCACTGTGCTCAGTCTGTTGAATTACCACGGTAATGGCAGTCAAAATATCTTACAAATTTATTATATATACAAAATTACTTTGGAATAGCACTGATTTTTGATGTCCATAAATTATACCCATAACAATACTTTTTCGATCCTTGCATTTCTGATTTGCAGTTGGATGAAAATGTGCACATTCTACGCAAACGTATTGAACCAGATGCTCCCGTGACATCTACCCCTGCCCCACCAGCGCCCCCTCTCCCTGAACCAACACCACTGGAGGAAGATAGTGTCATTTTGGTGTCACCAACTTCTGCCGTGCCTCCACCTCCACTCCCAGAGGCTCAGAACGAGGGGGAGCAGGCTGAGCAGCAGCCGGAGGATCATCAAGAAGGGCAGAAGCTGCCTCCTCCTCCTACTGGGTCAGAAGAGTTGGTGACACCCACAAAGCTGCCACAGGACTCAACAACAGGTAAGCAGTTTTAAACAGTTTTCCTGACCAAGCTGATCTCTAGAAAGTCTCCATCACTTACTGCATTTATGGAGTGCTATAATCTGACCTTTTAATCTGTTGTCTGACCTTATTTTATTTTAATAGAATTTGGATGAAAGTATATACATGGGCATGACTCCACTTAAGGTTTCAATATCAGTTCCCCCTGGTGTTCAACTTAGCCCATCTTTTGGTTATGCTACTCTTGATAGTCTTGTTGCTAACTTTGTGTAACTTTTGCAAAAACGTTTAAAATCTATAATTGTATTGCTATACATAGGTTGAGTGCATGAGACGATGTAAGAACATGTATGCGCTGCAAAATATCAATAAAATGTCTGATGGTCATAAATTGTTTAACCTGTTATAAAAATGAAGGCGAAGGTAGTAGGCAAAAACCATATTACTGAATTTGACAGAGAAAAGAAAAACTGTAGTGTTTTAGCTTTCTTTTTGGTAGAATTCTAACAAAGAGCATGTAGAATTTCAGGCTATTGTAAAGCAATGCTAACCTCTATCTGTGTTTTCCTCGTCCATTGCTGCATGCTTTAAATGTCATGAAAACTTGCAATATGCCCATTTTTTAACTATCAAGTCAAGGGCTGTACAAACTCTCACACACACAGTTTCCAATTTTCTAGCTGAAGTTTAATGCTTTGATCATTTGATCATCTGCTGATTTTAACCAACCTCTAACATAATTACCACCTCTGGTGTTCAGATGCATCGCCGCCCCCTGCTCCCGTGAGTGACAATGCTAAGGGTTTCCTGGCTACATTGGAGCACAGCAGCGAAGAGGAACTCACCCTCAATCTCCAAGACCGCATGCAGTTCAGCAAGGAAGCTATTGCCTGTTTGGTTTGTGTCTTTGACAGGCTGCACAACCGCATCGACAACATGTGCAAGCAAGTTCAGGCTGCAGGTAAATGGAAATGTTCTTTTTACTGACACATTTATATATAATAAGCCATTGGCATGCAAACATAGAGGAACACTGCAGCACATTTTATATCCTTCCATAAAACTAATTACTTGTTACCAATACTTATGAAGTTGTTGGTATACACAAATATGAGCAGTTTTTTGCCACTCTAATTTTGAACAACTATCTTGATCTTTTTTGTCAGCATGTGAGGATGATAGCCAGTCTGACATCATCAACGTGAACCACACTCTACTGGAGGAAAACAATCAACTGCGAGACCTGGCAACTCTCCTGCAGGGCCGACACCACAAGATGTCCATGGAGGTACTATGTCCTTGGCACTGTTTGTAGATTTCAGCATGTGTGGTGAATATTTGGGCTACTGTGTGGGTATGGGAGTATTTGTCAGACTTAGTTAGAGTATGTGGATGAGAAAATTGTACAAATGTGTATGTAGCCATTGTATTTGGTGTATACTTATCACTGATGACAGCTGTGGTCATGACTTTGCCCTTATTGCAGTACAATGAGTTAGTGGACAAGGTGACCAGCTCGGAGACCAAAGTGTCTGAGATGGAGACAACGGTGGAGGACCTGCAGTGGGACATTGAGAAACTCCGCAATAGGGAACAAAAGCTCAACAAACATCTTGCAGAAGCCATGGAGCAGGTGTGTTTGAATAAAATTGAAATACTTTCTTTAGTGTGTGTATGTGCGTGTGTGTGCTTTTTATCTGTCCACGAGGCGTATTATTTCAGGCGTAAGGCTCTAAGCATCAATCTGTGTCAAGCCAGCTGCTCTTAATGATGTACATCCCGCTGTCAAGGCGTGCATTGATGGACTGGTATTTTTTGCATTAGCCATTTAAACATTAAAAAAAATAAGCATTGTCTGAGTGATAGTCATAGGATGTGTGTAGGTGTGCTGTGTGCTTTTATGTTTTTTCTGTCTTGTTTGTTTTTTGTTTGTTTTTTTTTAATTCTTTTTTTACCTCATGTTCTGCATGTACTGTCTACAGCTAAAGTCTGGATATAGCAGCACCGGCAGCTCAGGTGGGCTTCCTGGAGGCCAGATTACACTGAACATTCAGAAGGTGAGCATTCATAGGAAGCATCCCTTTGCAATTCTTGTTGTGTGACATATGCTTGTTTCTTCACACATAACTTACTTTATATCGCAGATGCCGGTTTGTGCTGGCAAAGCAGTGGTTTTACCATACCATACCTATAAAACATTGTCTTTGTTTTCATCTCAGTTCGAGAGTCTCAATGCAGAGTTGGAGCACAACCAGGAGTTGGCTAACAGCCGCATGGCAGAGTTAGAGAAACTTCAGGTGGAGCTCCAGGAGGCTGTGCGGGAGAGTGAGAAGCTCAAGGTGAAGATGTTATGTTATATCTGGTTGTTAGAGTAAAAGCATCAGTAACGCTACACCTCGTTGTCAGGAACCCTTTTCATTTTGTAAATCTGTGGCTGAAATCGTGCTCACCCTTCATGTCATCTCCTGTTTGTTTGTTTTTTTAGATGGACTTGCGGAATATTCCAGAAGAAGTTGTGAAGGAGACTCTAGAGTACAAATGTCTGCAGTCCCAGTTCTCCCTGCTGTACAATGAGTCCCTTGGGGTGAAAACCCAGCTGGATGAAGCACGGGCACTCCTGCTCACTGCGAAGAACGCCCACCTCCGACAGATAGAGCACATGGAGGTACATGGAAGTTGATTTGTTATTTAAAAAACAAACAAAAAAAACATGTTATTCATCAGGGACAACATAAGATTTTCTTCACTGCATCTTGGCCGTGGCCCAGTGTTGCCATTCCAACAATTTCTCTTAACAGTATTATTACCACTGCTTGGCAACATTGTCCACAATGTTATGTTTTCAACTGTTCAGAGTGATGAGCTGTCCCTTCAGAAGAAGCTGCGGACTGAGGTCATCCAGCTGGAGGATACCCTGGCTCAGGTGCGCAAAGAGTATGAGATGCTGCGCATAGAATTTGAGCAGAACCTGGCAGCCAACGAGCAAGCAGGTACCTTTTGAAACACTTCCTCCACACATCTATCAACAAGTTTATAAAGAGGGAAGGGAAATAATGTCATAGTATGGTGCATTATTATATACTGTAATTGTAAATCTTTGTAGAATTATACCTGTATTTAGAGATGGATTATGTTTTGTTCACTGCAAGCCGGTGGTTACTCTAATTTGAAGTCTTTATTGTCTGATACTGTAGGGATTTTATTATTGCGGAAACAGGGCATAGTATATAGTTTGCGTCTTATAATTTTACTCCTGTGCACCATACAGTTGAGCTCATCAACCACACTTTGGTTGTGCTCTGTGTACTACTGCCTCTTTTCTCTACTTTCTCAGGACCAATCAACAGGGAGATGCGACACTTAATCAGCAGCCTTCAGAACCACAACCTGCAGTTGAAAGGTGATGTGCAGCGCTATAAGAGGAAGTTGCGGGAAACGCAAATGGAGATCAATAAGGTAGATGACGTTATTCACGGACAAAAGTTGCCTGCGTGTTTTCCCTGTGATCCAGGGCCTTTCTTAGTCTACCTGAAAAATCAGTAGTGATACATTTACTCTAACCCATGTTGCTTTATTTATCAGTAAAATATACAGTCATTCTTAAAAATTATTTTTGCTTTGTCGACAGTTGCGCTGTCAAAGTGGCGACACAGGGGTTCTGATTCTAGAGGAGACGACGAATGACAGCATCGAAGTGAAGAAAGAGGAGGATGAGGACCAGGAAGAGGAAGAAGAGAGGAGGAAGGAGCTGGAGAGACAGCGGGCCCGGGAGAGAGAGAGGGAGAGGGAGGCTGAACGAGAAAGGGAGCGTGAGAGAGAGAGGCAGCGCAGTGACGAGCTGAAGAGGAAGGACTCGGACACGCTGAAGATGCTCAGAGTAGAACTCAAGTACGTCCCCCTTCTACTTTACTGCATTTTATGTATATACATATATATAATATAAGGTGTGTGTGTGTGTGTATATATATATATATATATATATATATATATATATATATATATATATATATACACACACACACACAGTGGTGTGAAAAAGTGTTTGCCCCCCCTTCCTCATTTCCTGTTCCTTTGCATGTTTGTCACACTTAAGTGTTTCGGAACATCAAACCAATTTAAACAATAGTCAAGGACAACACAAGTAAACACAAAATGCAATTTGTAAATGAAGGTGTTTATTATTAAAGGTGAAAAAAAATCCAAACCATCATGGCCCTGTGTGAAAAAGTGATTGCCCTCCTTGTTAAAACATACTATAACTGTGGTTGTCCACACCTGAGTTCAATTTCTCTGGCCACACCCAGGCCTGATTATTGCCACACCTGTTCACAATCAAGGCATCACTTAAATGGGAGCTGCTTGACACAGTAAGGTCCACCAGAAGATCCTTAAAAGCTACACATCATGCCGAGACCCAAAGAAATTCAGGAACAATTGAGAAAGAAAGTAATTGAGATCTATCAGTCTGGAAAGGGTTATAAAGCCATTTCCAAAGCTTTGGGAATCCAGCGAACCACAGTGAGAGCCATTATCCACAAATGGTGAAGACATGGAACAGTGGTGAACCTTCCCAGGAGTGGCGGTCGCCCAAAATTACCCCAAGAGCGCAGCGACTCATCCAAGAGGTCACAAAAGACCCCACATCAACGTCCAAAGAACTGCAGGCCTCACTTGCCTCAGTTAAGGTCAGCGTTCATGCCTCCACCATCAGGAAAAGACTGGGCAAAAATGGCCTGCATGGCAGAGTTCAAGGAGAAAACCACTGCTGAGCAAAAAGAACATCAAAGCTCGTCTCAATTTCTCCACAACACATCTTGATGATCCCCAAGACTTTTGGGACAACATTCTGTGGACCGATGAGACAAAAGTGGAACTCTTTGGAAGGTGTGTGTCCAAGTATATCTGGCGTAGAAGGAACACTGCATTTCATAAAAAGAACATTATACCAACAGTAAAATATGGTGGTGGTAGTGTGATGGTCTGGGGCTGTTTTGCTGCTTCAGGACCTGGAAGACTTGCCGTGATAAAAGGAACTATGAATTCTGCTGTCTACCAAGAGATCCTGAAGGAGAATGTCCGACCATCTGTTCGTGTACTCAAGCTGAAACAAACTTGGGTTCTGCAGCAGGACAATGATCCTAAACACACCAGCAAGTCCACCACCGAATGGCTGAAGAAAAACAAAATGAAGACTTTGGAGTGGCCTAGCCAAAGTCCTGACCTGAATCCTATTGAGATGTTGTGGTATGACCTTAAAAAGGCCGTTCATGCTCGAAAACCCTCTAATGTAACTGAATTAGGACAATTCTGCAAAGATGAGTGGGCCAAAATTCCTCCAGGACGCTGTAAAAGCCTCATTGCACATTATCGCAAACGCTTGGTTGCAGTTGTTGCTGCTAAGGGTGGCGCAACCAGTTATTAGGTTTAGGGGGCAATCACTTTTTCACACAGGGCCATGATGGTTTGGATTTTTTTTCACCTTCATATATAAATAAACACCTTCATTTACAAATTGCATTTTGTGTTTACTTGTGTTGTCCTTGACTATTGTTTAAATTGGTTTGATGTTCCGAAACACTTAAGTGTGACAAACATGCAAAGGAACAGGAAATGAGGAAGGGGGCAAACACTTTTTCACACCACTGTGTGTGTATGTATGTATGTATGTATGTATTTTTGCTCTTTTCTACCAGCAACAATGTCTTTTTAAGCAAATGTGTGCACACTTAGAAGCAGTCAACTAACTGCACTGATGAGATTGCTGATGTAAATGTAGTTTCTTTGTCTTCTTTAATCCATCAGAAAAGCCCAAGAGTCCCAGAAAGAGATGAAGCTCCTGTTGGACATGTATAAGTCGGCTCCAAAGGAGCAGAGGGACAAAGTGCAGCTCATGGCAGCTGAACGAAAATCTAAAGCTGAGGTTTGTCCTTTGGTGTCACTGTCTTTTGGTCAAACTTTTTCCACATTTCTTTTTTGCATCTGGTAACCCTTATCTCGACCTGCCCAGGTGGATGAGTTGAGGATGCGAGTGAGAGAGCTGGAGGAAAGGGAGAGAAAGGAAAGCAAGAAGCTGGCTGATGAAGATGCTCTCAGAAAGATCCGAGTGGCAGAAGAGACCATTGAGCATCTGCAGAAGAAACTCGCAGCCACGAAGCAGGTATGCATGTTTTGTTGTCTCAAACATATCAAAACAAGTGAGTGGAGCAAAACTCAGGCAGGAGGCTGAACATGTGTACCACTTTTATGTTTACTTCTATCTAGTACACTTATACTTTACCAGGGGAAAAGACTCACCATCCAATCAACATTTCCATAATTCCAGCAGTTTGTAACATTTCAAAAATCATTTTGCATCACTTTTTACCTAAAGGTTTTTAAATGCAGTCTATACACATATGCATCATTTTCTACAGTGAATCACAGCAGCAAATTGACACAATAGCTTATTAAAATTCAAACATCTTCCCTTATTTATACAAATTAAGAATTTCAGACCAGCATGAAATGAGGCATGAATCATCAGCCCTATATGGAGAAATGTCACACTTAAACCTTTGGGGCAGCAACAGATGAAAACAAACAAGCCAGTTGTGTTAAGAATGAAAGTAGTGAAATGAGTACACATGTGCGTAAGAAAGATGTTCTACTAAAACAAAAAGAGGAAATGAAAGCTGATGCTATGGTCTGGAATTTAAATATTATCAGCTGGTTAACTAGCCTATATGATAGCATAATTTGTTGGTGCATTTGTTTTATTTTTTCAGTAAATTAGATTATTTTCTTTTTCAATATTTTTTCTTGGCTGCAGTGTCTCTTTAATATCTATTATAAATATATAAATCTCTTTGCACTTGAAAGCTGTAAGCATGGCAGCACTGTTAAAGAGTAAAAAAAACCATGAAAACACCTTGGTTTGTCCTAACAGAAACATCTTTAATTCTCTCAACCTTTTTAATACACAAATCCAATGTACTTATATTTTAGTTTTGACAATGTCCATGTTTGTTTATTCATTATCTAGTCATTATATTTTATGACAATATAGTTTAGTGTAGTTTTTTTTTATTTTTTTAAAGCTCTGCCATTATTTATTTAATGTCTTGTACAACATAGATTTATTTTTCTTTTATTTCCTATTTCTTGTTATCTGGCTGAAATGCATTTACACTGCTGTCTAACCGCTGGAACACACCACACCCATAAGCGTTGTGTATAGTGTAAATGTCGTTGCGTCATGTATACATTGTAGCGCAGCTATATTTATTTTGGCGCCCATGCTATCCCGCTGTCCAGCCACACAAGGTGCTTAGCGCGTAGCATCTCCTCTATTTCTTGCGCAAAACGCAAACGAATGTGTCAAGCCAGGAAAGTAATCACATACAGGAAGACCACAGTGCAGCTGGATATTTTACCAAAATAAAACAACCAGATTTATGGTGATTTTGGCTGTCTTGACTTCTCACAGCAAGACACGCAATCAGGCTACAATTACCACACTCATCCTGTCTCTTTGTATCGGAGAGAGCCGGCGTATAGAAATACGCGTCTGGTATAAATGGCCAGGCGCACGATCAGGCACTAATCTACGCTACGCCGCACTTACGCATGCAGTTTGTTCCAGCTGTAAACCTGCTGCAAGAGAGAAGGAGGGGCTACTATGAGAAAATAATGTCCAGATTTTAAGAAGAAAAAAAATAGGCTGGGTGGGGCAAATCTTTTTTGGATGAGGCACCCTGATAAATTTGAAGTATCTAAAACACTGGCAGATCTGAGCTCACTTACTTGGCTCTGCTGTCTTGTAAATGTTAAGACTCTCTCGTGGAATTTCATTAATCAGGGAGTAGGAGAGCAGTGTCATGAGATGGAAAAAAATAAAACCATTAACTGACTGGGGTGAAATGTTGATAGTAATTGTCATTCTAAAACTTGAGTTGTGTAAATAGGGATGCACCCACATTAGAGAATGTAATACTGCCACAATAATATTCATTCAAATGTTGACCTTAGTGCTGCATTGACTATGATCTTGACGTCTTTGAGGATTATTACTTAATATGAATCATATTATCTTCACCCAATGAGTCCTGAGGATTGCTGGATCAAATCAAATCCAGGAAATGACACCAAAATGTAAAAGTGTCATGACCTTGTTTTAAGTTCTTAAACTGTTCCATACCATTTTATTAGCATAAAGGAGACAGATGTTGAGATCTGAAAGCCTGCTGCTCCTCATGCTTGAGAGGTTGTTTAGCAGAACATAATTAACAGAAGGCAAAACACAGCCTGAACTGATACTGATGTATTCAACTCTTTACTTTTTAATTCTTATCTGGTATAAAGTTAAAGTACAGCAACTTCACTGTTTTGGACACAGATGTGTTTGATTTGTTCTCCTTAGTTCCTGGCTGCCAGAATTTAACTTTGGAGGGTGACAGATTGCCAACACGATCCAATAAACAAGCTACTTGTGAGATCATATGACTGTTGTTTATTGGTCCCATTTGGCTTCTAAGTGGGCAGCGTGAAGCAAAATTAAGAAAATGCAGTAAAGTGAAATGTGTAGTATGTTTGCAGCACAGAAAACAAACCAGGTGTGATGGCACCTCAAGATGCATTGTCATGAATAGGCCAGTCTGGCTCACCAGATGTAAGTTGCTGGAATAAATTTTATTTGAGGTACATTGGAGAGTCAAAGGATGATATTGTCTTGTGTGTAGTGATGTGTGTTTTTTATCGTTTATGTAGACGTCATAAAGAGAGTTAGGAACAATGCTGGCAATTCATTTTTCAATCTGTAATAAATTGTTTTTTCTATTTCATACACATGGATTAGTTTAGTTATTTTTAGTTGTGACTACAGGACATCATCTAGAAAGAAGCATTGTACTGTTGGGGGAATATGACTAAACCCTAACACATTCTTTATATGAAGGACTACAGGTGGTGATGAAGATTGCGACATAAGACATAAAATGAGTCGAGAGGCAGTGTCTGTCACTTAGGGCTGCACGATTATGGCCAAAATGATAATCACAATTATTTTGATTAATATTGTGATCACGATTATTCTCACGATTATTTGTTGATTTGAACCAAAACAAATTTTATTGTCACGTAGGCTATTTATAACTTTTTTTCTTATAGCTTTCTCATCCATATTGTGCTACAATCCTCTTATGTTGAAGTTGTATGTTGTACATACATACAGCTGCAACACAAAATATGTGAAATAAATAGTCTGGGATATCTTTAAAAAAAAAAAAATCTGTATCTCTGTGAATGCTCCTTTACTTGTTTTCAACAATAACTGATTAAAAGAGCTAGGGAGAGAGGAGGAATGCGATGTGTACTCACAGAGTGACTGCTGACTCATTATGAATGGCTCCGTCTCACATGCTATTATTCTACGAACTGAAGATAGTTGCATTCAATAACTTCTGTGTTTGCCGCCGTGATAGCAGAGTTACCAGCGGAAACACTGGTACAAATACAGGTTTGCCTCCCATGCTTAACAATATACAGCTGTGTTAATAACAAAACTGTGGACAAATGTCAGAAGTGTGACACCGGCACTGTCGCCGCTCTGTCACTGTTGCTGGGGAGCCTGTGTGAGTGAATGGGGAGAGTAAGAGGAGAGATCAACACAGGCACGGCTTTAAAATTAAATATATCGATATAAACAACATTGCTTCATCTGTGGAGAGGCCACGGATGCGACCTAGAGGAAAAATATTACTTGCGCCCTAGCCCTTTGAGCTAAAAGACAATAACTAGCACTGGTCACTGCTGTTGTCTGAAAAACAACACAGACGGGACAAAATGTTGCGTTTACTGGTAAACCTTGAGACCGCCGTATAACCGACTGCTATCTGTTGAAATTTTCTCACGTTACTCTGTCCTTTGTGACTGTCTACATCTAGAAACTAAGCTGCGCGGTGCAGGGAACAACTCTGACTGGCACATGATCAGACAGTGGTTTACGGAGCGGTAGATTGGCTTTACAAAAACCCCGGAGCGTTCTATCAAATGACGCATTTAAAAATTGCTCGATTACGCAAATTTGATCATGGGAAGCCAAAATCATGATCGTGATTTAAAATTTGATTAATTGTGCAGCCCTACTGTCACTGTCTCTTCATTGTTTTTGATCCCTGACTCCTCTGTCTCTTGAGGAGGAGGAAGCCCTGCTGAGTGAGATGGATGTGACCGGCCAGGCCTTTGAGGACATGCAGGAGCAGAACAGTCGCTTGTTGCAGCAGTTGCGGAGAAGGACGACGCCAATTTCAAGCTGATGAGTGAGCGGATCAAATCTAACCAGATCTACAAGCTGCTGAAAGAGGAGAAGGAGGAGTTGGCTGACCAAGTTCTCACATTCAAAACTCAGGTGACGTGTGACTTCTTAACCTGGAAATTCAGCAATGATGGTTTTCATTGTCAGGGCCACTGAAGTATAAACTGTTACTGTCCCTCTCCAGGTGGATGCCCAGCTGCTAGTTGTGCAGAAGCTAGAGGAAAAAGAGGGTGTCCTCCAGAGCACACTTGCCGCTCTGGAAAAAGAGCTGGCTGTCCGGACACAAGCACTAGAACTCAACAAGAGGAAGGTGAGGAGAGAGATGCCATCACTCATATTGTCAGCTCTAGCATTTAAGGTTTACTAATCACTGGATCATTTGATTGCTGCCAGATGTTGATGTTCCTACATATCAACACTGCATTATAAAAGGATCTGGATAATAGCATGCGCTAAAATTCAAACTTAATTTTGGTGTATTCAGGTGCTTGTGAGAAGTACTGACATCTAAGATTTGTGGGATTGCTTCCACAAAACATTGCGTTAATGAGCTACATTGTTTGCAAATGAAACTAACCTGTCTGTCAGGTCTGTCCCACACTTTTGCAAGTAGTTAAGCATCTACTTTTGGGATATACCTGTACTTCTGATAATTTCCATAACATTGCCCAAGTACAATTTTGCACTGCTAATGAGGCCATCTTGTGTGTTTTTTCACATTTAAGTTTTAAGCAGAAACAACCATGACAAACAAATTAAACATAACAGAAAACACACAAAAGGAGCTGCTTACTTTAACTGAAACCAGTGGTTCCCTGGCAGCTATAAAGAGAATCTAAAAACAGTTGTCAGACATGGAAAATATACACAATCTGGAGTAAATAGGATAAAACATGCAAAAATGTTTAAGTTGGTACACAACTAAATCTTGGAAGTTGAAGCAAAAAGAATGGACTTTTTATCCAAGCTTACTGTACTACCACTACATTACAGCTCAGGAATTCCATCATTAGGTGTTTTTTTATTGAGTGTGTCCGGTTCCTTCCCTGCTGCAGGCGGTGGAGGCTGCCCAGCTGGCAGAGGACCTGAAGGTGCAGCTGGAGCACACGCAGGCCAAGCTTAAGGAGATCCAGGTCTCTGTGGCTGAGAACCGCACCGCCCGGGAGAGGGAGAGCAGCAACCTAAAACGAGCACAGGTATGTCGTATTCCATCACTGGGGATAATCCCTTCAAACTCTTTCCGAAACTCTCACCAATTACTCATATAGTTGTCATTGGAAGATCACATCAGGAGTTTAACAACCCCTCTCCTGATGCCTTTTAGGAGGATCTGTCGAGGCTGAGGCGGAAGCTTGAGAAACAGAAGAAGGTGGAGGTGTACTCTGATGCTGACGAGATCCTTCAGGAGGAGATCAACCAGTACAAGGTCAGGAAGAAAGAACTTTGTTCTTTAATGCAGAGAAATGTATGGCTTTAAACAACCCGCTAGTGTCAAGGGAGTTGTAAAAACCACCAACAGCTTTATGGCACAATCTGCAATATATGATCACATTTTTTAAATGTTCAACAATCCTTTGGCAGTATTTGGCAGATATACAATGGACTTTTTTCCTGTCTTCAGGCCAAGCTGCGCTGCCCCTGCTGCAACACACGAGACAAGGAGACAGTGCTTACCAAGTGTTTCCACGTATTTTGCTACGAATGTCTGAAGATGCGTTATGACACCCGACAGAGGAAGTGCCCCAAGTGCAACTGTGCCTTCGGAGCCAACGACTTTCACCGCATCTACATCACCTAATTCACAGACAGAGGAGTTAAAGAGAAAACTGAAGAGAGAACCAAAGGAGAGCATTGAATAGAGAAAAGACAAGACTTTTACTCAAACAGGCGGACGTTAAGGGGATATCAAATGAGATGTTTCCCCGTTTTAATCTCTCTTCTGAAAGACTTGTTTTACCGCATCATTGCCAGTTGGTGATTTGACCAAACAGATAGTGACACATCTGACTGAGTGTTGTGCTGTAGTTAATAAACACAGTTGTTTTGTGCACACAGTGATATTCTTACATGTTGCGCTGCTCTGCACTGTTTTTCTGTCCTTGCCATACTTGCCATGTTAAACATTCTTTTAACAAGCTGGGCCCACTTTTAAATATATATTTTTTTTAATGTATTGCAAAACTTGGACCTGCTGTGGTACATGGTTGATCTTAATGAAGCGTTTCTTTGAATTGTTTTGTCCTGCTGGTTTTTGGAAATCCCGTAAAATCAGTGAAATTGAAATTTCAAAATTAAAAGAATTCATGCTTTACAAACTTGAGAACTACATGTGCAAAACTAAATATGTTTCTAATATATAAAGTACAACAGCCAAAATTGTGGAACTTCCTTGGTTAGGCTATAGTATTAACAATGCTTGAGGACCTCAGCTAGTTTGGCACCCAGTCAGCACATACAGGAGTGTTTGGATCACTGTGTGTGTGTGTGTGTGTGTGTGTGTGTGTGTGTGTGTGTGTGTGTGTGTGTGTGTGTGTGTGTGTGTGTGTGTTCTCTCATCCTGTTGCCATGGTTCCTATTGGAGAGTTTGACACAACATCTGCAGCTTATAGTGCCTCGTTACTGATGAAATCACTGCAGTGGAAAGTCAGCTCATATGGGTGTCCTTAGTGGGCTGTGCTGCTCCAGGTCCTCTTTAAGGTTAGCCGTGACAGTAGAGTACAAAAACATCTGTTTAACAACATGCTTCTTACCTAATTGAGCCAATGAAACCCCTTTTCCTCTATTTGGATGATGTGAACTATTTACTGGGAGGTTGGGTAGCGTCTGTTTGACGTTAGCTCTTGTGGGAAAGGCACTTTGCACCATGTAGCACACATAAAATGTTCGAGGCTGCAGAGAAACAGTTGATATGTATAAAAAAAAGATTTATCAGGCATTTATGAGCAGTTAAGTAAGACTTCGAGAATTGGCTATTATGTTTGCAAAAATAAAGAGCAACTTTGATTGGTAGTAATACCTTGGCAGTGGTTGTTTACTTATATAAATGTGTATAACCTGTCATATACAGTATAAATTAGTAGTTTTGGCTTTGTGCTAAGGGATCATTTGTACGTCACACAGCAAAATGATGTAACCGATTTTCTTCATTAGTATATGAGACAATGCTGTGACAGGGGCCAACCTGATAGCACTCCAGGCACAAGTTCACTGGCTGTGTTTTTGCATATTTGTGCTGCAGCAACAGGCTACACCCAACCCCAGACATTAATAACACCACTCTGCGTCAGAGACCCTCACTATTCAAATGTCAATTTGCAAAAGGAAAAAAAAAACCATCGCAGTTGTTTATGTATACAGGGCACTCAAGTAGACCAAGAGAAAACGCATCTTATCTCACTTTAACTTTGAACCGACTTTCCCAAAGACTTTAAAAGCTGATAGTTTAGTTTTTCTAGCAAATGCCATCTGTTTTTGCCTCAGTTGCTGTTCCTCTTTCTCTGTGCATGGGACCAAGACTCGTGCCAGAGAGTTGTGTTTTTTGGCAGAGAAGAGAGAATGACGTCGACAGGCGTGGTAAACAATGAGAACACTATTAAGTCCAGACTACACAGGCTCTCGGGTTAAAAAATGTGGAGAAAAACCTGCAGGGCGTGGCCATAAAATATGAAATGTATGTATTGAAATGATCATACCTGATGTGGTTTAATTGAAACTTTCACTTGAAGTAAAGCAAATGAAACCACATACTTTGGTAGAAGGGTTTCCTGTGAGTCGGTTAGTACGCACAGAAAATCCGAGCAGTACAGTACATAGGAAATGACTCATAGGAGTTGAACTGTTAGCGTGGGTGTGTGCACTATTAAAACAAGACTCAGACTCCTCCGAGTGACTCACTCTGATGCTCGCTTTTCCATGCTGAAAACCAGCACGGATTGTTAATCAGATGAACTTTCGGGAATTGTGTAGCCGACAGCAAGCAGCTTTTCCCCCGCAGATATCATGGCTTCAAACGCTCTCTGCGCGCTGTGCGGACTTATTATAGCGACTGTGATCAATGTGTACGGTGTGAGCGCACAGAAAAGTAAGTAATCTGAGTGTTTATATTTTTCAGTTATACATTTGAGTTTTTTGTACAATGAAAACTAATTCATTTATTCGTTTCACTATGACTACAAAACATTGTTTTCATTTATAAATTGGATTTATGAACATTTATTGGGTATCCTTGTTTCTGTGAACATGGATTAGTCTGGTGGTCTGGTCTCCCTATAATGGAGTCATAGTGGGTCTGCTTACAAAGCCGCTTCCTTTCCCAGCTGCATTTCTCACCGGTTCCGCATTCCGATCGCCTTATTTCACCCCATCCATCCGTGTCCCTCGGTAAGACATGGATAGAGTGCACTGCCTCTGTCCATTTCCCTTAAAGATATATTTTTACTGTTTCAAACCAACTCCAAAAAGACAGTTTTTGACTTGGTTTCCACAGTTGTCTGAAGTTTGGATTTAATCCCAGTGATGAACACCAGACTCAGATCGCAGTGAAAACCTAAAATCTTAAATAATAATTGCATGGGTTAGGAATTTTCTCAGGCATTGAAGTTACTAAATGCATTTTAACTCACTAAATCAAAACACGCTCGGTTTAGGTCCTATCCCTATGAAACCATCGCTACATCTGGACATCAGCTGTTGGTCCACCCACCCCTTTCCAGTGACAAAACACAGCACCCCCACACCCAAAAACACCCTTTGTCAGGCTATGGTGCTGAGATTTGCCCAGGTCTTCTGCTCAGGAACACAGAAAAATAGTTTCAAACTTGTTCTTGTTTGCCGGATTTAAATTGCTGAATCATAAGAAACTTATGTAGTAGTCAAATGATAATCCTTGTTGCTAAAACATAATGCTGACTGATGATGTTTCTATTCATGAATGTGTGAAAACACCCCCAGCAGAAAAAATTCTGTCTGAACCTTAAAGTTAAGAAACATGGTTGAGATTTAATCAGCAGTTTCAGGTTGTTATCTGATTTGAGCAACAAAATCTCTGCTCCAATGTGGTTTTGGTTAGGATGGAGGTCAACCAGCAGTCAAGGTTCAGTTCCTCCCTGTGATCTTTTGAACCCTTGAGCAGTAGACAAGCTGGAAGATGTTGGACTGAAGTCATCAGGAGAAATGCTTACAAGGACTGTGACACATTGTTGCTGTGACCACAGCTATAAAATGAGTCAGTCCAGCTCTGCAGTTGGGCAGGCAGGCTGTGGAGGATGAAGAGTCTCCAGGGGCCTGAGCATGTGGCTGTAACATAACCAGGTCAAAATGCTTTAAACATGACTTTTTGAGCAAGTGCCGTTTGGCTGCAGCTGCTTCAATAATTACTTAAAATCACTGGTTAACAGGTATCGCAGTTCTACCAAAGATACATATACCCATAAACTTCTTATATGGTTTCCTTTAGACTGAAGAGGTAAATTGTTTAGTATTTCACAAATATTAGAGGAAGGTTAGCTCCACCTCAACAACAGTACAATGCTACTTATGCATTGATGCATCAGTATTAACATTTCAGTGTCACATATCATCCGCAGGAGACATTTTTCTTAAGAAGAGTCTTTCACTTTTTAAACATACTTTTCGCTAATAATACTTCTGTACTTCTACTGAAGTACTGTTTTGAATGCAGGTCTTTTACATGTACTTCTATGAAGTATTATTATTTTACAGAGTAGTACTAATACTACATTGTAATTACAATAGAAAACATATTGGAAACCTCACTTGGATGTCAGAGGAAGTGGCCACAATTTCCAATACATTCATTTAACTTTTGGTTTGCATCAGACTCATCTCTATGGTTTTGGCATTGCTTTCAATGGTGAGCAAAGCAGCCAGTTTGAACATGACATTTATCACAAATGATGACTCAATTTAGGCTCAAGGTTGTTCCTTGGTATAATGATAGAGAAGTTGTTCATGTAACTACATGTGTGGCACTAAATAGGAAGAAAGATTATCATTATCATTATTTCCTTGTTACACTATCTTAAACTTTGGTATTGTTTCATTCATCCTAGAATAGGCAGCTGTCCGTGTTGTAATATTGTTTTGTAGAGGTCAGCTGGATGTCACAATATTCACTACATGACCAAGGGGTATCAATGCAAATGTGCCTCTTAACCAAAGCCATGAACCAGCAGAGCAACCCTAAATTATTAAAACATTATCTACTGTACAAACAGCTTGCAATTAGTGTTAACTGTGTCACATCTTCATGCTAATTCTTTCCTTATCATTTGGCAAGTGCACAGCTTTAATTGGCTGGCTGGCAAAAGAAAGAGATGAAGCTTTCAACTGGGTCCACAGAGGAAGACGTTTTTCTCTCAGAGCTAAACCACAGACAACTTCTTTCTCACATTCGTTTATTCTTTGGAAGTCACACACGTACACAGTCACAAAACAATTTGACGGAAGCACTCTATGAAAACACATCCTGCTCTTCACGCACTGCCTATTCATGTACCAGAAGTAACTGAGTAATTCTCGCTCTTGCAATTAAATTGCATCAGTAGGAATTTCCCACTTTCATTTTATGAGAACTTGAAAGCAAAAACGCTCCTCAAATGTACTCTATTATCTGATTCCAGTTATCCTGCAAGTCAATTAGTTGTGATTGTATTCCAATATACTATGCCATAAACATTTCTTAAAAAGTTATGAAAATAGTCTAATGTCATTAAAATGTCCTAAAAAGTCATAATTTTGTAAGTCATGACTGAAGTATGGCTAATAAAGTGCTGAAAAAGTCATAGCATAATGTGTCATAAAAAGTGATGAAAAAAGTCATGGTATAGCATGTTGAAAAAAAGTCATAGTATAACATGTGATAAAAAAAAAGGATAGTCCTCAAAACGTAGAGTCTTTGAACAGCCAACCTTCCACTTTCTAAGCAGTCTCCTATCACCCTAAGCTATGTGACCTAACAGAAAAGTGTGTTATTTTGGCTTATTTGTCCCTTTCACTTAGTATATTTGACCTAAAAAACAAGTCTTGGTATAGTAGATCAAAAAAAGTGATACAAAAAAGTCATAGTATAGTTTGTTGAAAAAAGTGATACAAAATTTAGAGTATAGTTTGTTGAAATAACATATACAAAAGTCATAGTATAGTATGTCAAAAAGTCACAGTATAGCATGATGAAAAAAGTGATATAAAGTCATACTATAGTTTGTTAAAAAAAGTCATAGTATAGTATGTTGACAAAAAGTGATATAAAGTCAGAGTATAGTTTGTCGAAATAACAGATAAAAAAGTCATCGTATAGTTTGTCAAAAAAGTCATAGTATAGCATGTCAAAAAAGTCAGAGTATAGTTTGTCGAAATAACAGATAAAAAAGTTATTGTATAGCATGTTCAAAAAAGTGATTAAAAAGTCATAGTTTGTCAAAATAACAGATAAAAAAGCCATAGTATAGTATGTCGAAAAAAGTGATAAAAAAAGTCATAGTATAGTATGTTGACAAAAAGTGATATAAAGTCATACTATAGTTTGTTAAAAAAGTCATAGTATTTAGTACGTTGAAAAAGTGATAAAAAAGTCAGAGTATAGTTTGTCGAAATAACAGATAAAAAAGTCATAGTATAGTTTGTCAAAAAAGTCATAGTATAGCATGTCAAAAAAGTGATAAAAAGTCAGAGTATAGTTTGTCGTAATAACATATAAAAAAGTCATAGTATAGTATGTCAAAAAAGTCATAGTATAACATGTCAAAAAAGTGATAAAAAAGTCATAGTATAGTATGTCAAAAAAGTCATAGTATAGCATGTCAAAAAAGTCATAGTATAGCATGTCAAAAAAGTCATAGTATAGTATGTCAAAAAAGTCATAGTATAGTATGTCAAAAAAGTCATAGTATAGCATGTCAAAAAAGTCATAGTATAGTATGTCAAAAAAGTTATAGTATAGCATGCCAAAAAAGTCATAGTATAGTATGTCAAAAAAGTCATAGTATAGCATGTCAAAAAAGTGATAAAAAAGTCATAGTATAGCATGTCAAAAAAGTGATAAAAAGTCAGAGTATAGTTTGTCGTAATAACATATAAAAAAGTCATAGTATAGTATGTCAAAAAAGTCATAGTATAGCATGTCAAAAAAGTGATAAAAAAGTCATAGTATAGCATGTCAAAAAGTCATAGTATAGCATGTCAAAAAAGTGATAAAAAGTCAGAGTATAGTTTGTCGTAATAACATAAAAAAAGTCATAGTATAGTATGTCAAAAAAGTCATAGTATAGCATGTCAAAAAAGTGATAAAAAGTCAGAGTATAGTTTGTTGTAATAACATATAAAAAGGTCATAGTATAGTATGTCAAAAAAGTCATAGTATAGCATGTCAAAAAAGTCATAGTATAGCATGTCAAAAAAGTCATAGTATAGTATGTCAAAAAAGTCATAGTATAGCATGTCAAAAAAGTGATAAAAAGTCAGAGTATAGTTTGTCGTAATAACATATAAAAAAGTCATAGTATAGTATGTCAAAAAAGTCATAGTATAGCATGTCAAAAAAGTCATAGTATAGCATGTCAAAAAAAGTCATAGTATAGTATGTCAAAAACGTCATAGTATAGCATGTCAAAAAAGTCATAGTATAGTATGTCAAAAAAGTCATAGTATAGTATGTCAAAAAAGTGATAAAGTCTGAGTATAGTTTGTCGAAATAACAGATAAAAAACAGACTTAGTACAGTATGTTGAATAAAGTGAGAGTCATAGTATAGCATGTCAAAAAAAGTGATAAAAGACAGACTTAGTGCAGTATGTCAAATAAAGTGATTAAAAAGAGTAATAGTATAATATGTCAAAAAAAGTATTAAAAGAAAGGGTGCAGTATATCGAATAAAGTGATGCAACAGTCATAGGATGTAGCATGTCAAAAAAGTCAGTATATAGCATGTTGAAAAAAGCAATAAAAGAGTCATAAATCTAGTATAGCATTTAGAAAAAGGTCATAGTATAGCATGTCGATATAAATGATATAAAAAGTCATCGAAAAAAGTGATAAAAAAAGTCATACTATATTGTCAAAAAAAGTACGAAGTGGCCGGGTTGTTCAGTGGTAAAGCAGGTGCAACTAGACTTTGAGATTTATGCGTCGATGCAGAGGTCTAGGATTCGAATCTGACCTGTGACAATTTCCTGCTTGTCTTCCTTCTCTCTGTCCCCTTTCTCACCAAGCTGTCCTATGAAATAAAGGTGGAAAAGCCCAAAAAAATAATCTTTAAAAAAGTTCTTAGTAAAGTATATTAAAAAAATCATGGTATAGTATGTTAAACAAAGTAATGTAAGTATAATAGCGTAGTTTTTTTAAAAAGTGATAGCAATTGTTGGAATTTATAATTGTTTTGCTTAATATTGTGTGATTTATAATCATCATTTGAGGGTGTTGTGTTCAGTTAGGGTGAGTAAATGTTGTAGTGGGAAAAAACATCAGGCGAATGTTACAGTTGGAGAGATAACACCAAACAAAGGAGTAGTCTATAATCCTTGTAATAAATTATGTGCTTACATGACCTTGTTGGTATCAACCGAAACCTAAAGTTGCTGAGCTTTGGAGTGTCTGAAATGTGTGAATAAAGGGACAGCTGAAAAAGAGGGGGTAAGACAATTGGGTAATCTACTGCAAGAGACTTGTCTCTCTGTACTTTGCCTGCATCTTGTCTCCAGAACGTTCTGTAATAAAGTACACGCTATACTCCAACTGCAATTGAGAATCTCTTCCTTCCTAAAAAAGAACCTTGGGGCAAAATTGTAGCCCAACACATGTCAAAAAAAGTGAGGAAAAAGTCATTGTATAGTATGTCAAAAATGCAATAACAAAGTTGTTGAAAAAAGTGATTAAAAAGACTTAGTACAGTATGTTGAATAAAGTGATACAACAGTTATAGTATAGCATGTCGAAAAAAACATTAAAACTTCATACTATAGTTTGTCAAAAAAAGTCTTAGTATAGTATGTTGACTAAAGTGATAAAAAAGACTTATAAAGTGATAAAAAAGACTCACGTATAGTATGTTGAATAAATTGATATAAGAGTCATAGTACAGTATGTCAAAAACGTGATAAAAAAGACTTAGTACAGCATGTTGAATGAAGTGATGTAAGAGTCTAGTACAGCATGTTGAATAAAGTGATGTAAGAGTCTAGTACAGCATGCTGAATAAAGTGATGTAAGAGTCTAGTACAGTATGTCAAAAACGTGATAAAAAAGACTTAGTACAGCATGTTGAATAAAGTGATGTAAGAGTCTAGTACAGCATGCTGAATAAAGTGATGTAAGAGTCTAGTACAGCATGCTGAATAAAGTGATGTAAGAGTCTAGTACAGCATGCTGAATAAAGTGATGTAAGAGTCTAGTACAGCATGCTGATTAAAGTGATGTAAGAGTCTAGTACAGCATGTTGAATAAAGTCTTAGTAAAGTTTCTTGAAAAAAGTGATAGTAAAGTATGTTGAATAAAGTGATAAAAGAGGTGAAGTATGTCGAATAAAGTCTTAGTAAAGTTTCTTGAAAAAAGTGATAAAAGTGATAGTAAAGTATGTTGAATAAAGTGATAAAAGAGGTGAAGTATGTCGAATAAAGTGATGTAAGAGTCATAGTATAGTATGTCAAAAAAAGAGAAAAAAAAGTCTTGGTATCGTAATGTAGAAAAAAGTGATAAGAATGTCATAGTATTGGATGTCGAATAAAGTGACAAAAAAAGGTCCGAATAGTACGTCCAAAAAAGTCATGAAATAGTCAGACTATAGTATGCCATAAACATTTCATAAAAACAGTCATATGTTAAACAAGAAGTATATTATGAAACATGTATTATAAAGAAAATTCCTAAAAACAGTCATAGTTTCTCATTAAAAAAAAATCACAGTATACTCTTTCATAAAAAAGTCCTTCAAGACCCCCCTGGAGGGCTAGGTCACAAAAGGTGTACATTGAAAATCTCCCCCCATCAAATGTAAGTGTTCTCATGGCCTTGCTCCACATTAAAATATTTCACATAGGCTTAAGCACTGTTAAGTATTTCATAAATCCTAAAAAATGTTTTGCCCTCAAAACTAAACCTCTGATGTTTTGTTTTGTGCAGGTCAGTGTGGCAGATTAGAGTTCTGGAACCCAGATTTCGACGTTTGTGTGCCCTGTGCATCATGCAAGCAGTACCCAAAGACCCCATCATGCAACACATGTAAGACAGTGAAGCAGTAAATGTATTAACACAGTGATGTCCTTTCTTTCAGTGTTAAAGTTCTTTTTCTTCATCCAACAGGTAAATCTGTGGATGAGACACCTGACGTGTGGAAACTGGCAGCCATTACCAGCTTCTCGGTGCTGGCTGTGGTGCTGGTCGGTGCTGCGCTGATTATCGGGGTCATGGTGCATCGACGCAAGTCACACAAACGGCCTCTACGTGGTGAGATTCTTTTACCATGAAAGCTGATATTATTCATACTAGAATAAGATTAAATATACATATTTCATTAAATCCAAAAGAATGGTTGCATTTGAAAATAGTGTTCTTTTGTTTGGCAACATAAAAGAATATTTGTAATTTTGATATTCATTTTTTTCCACTGGGGTTTTGATTTGTTTTTTCTTCTGTTTTTCAAATATTTTGTGATCATTGTATCAGAGGTGGCAACTATAATTATGAAGTACATGTTCTCTGTGAGGGCATAGAGTGAAAACAATATTTGTGTGATTATTCCAGGCTGATAGAGATGAGTTATTGATGACAAAGATTACTTTGGGGATAAACAATGCTTTAAAATCATGTTTGCTGGTGCAAAGCGATTCGTAGTAATCATGAGCACGCTGTGTGCAGTTCCCTTTTCTGGTATGAAAGCTTAGCAGTGGTGTCACAAACCATCAAATATGATGATTGTCTCTTCTATTGAGAGACTATATGCCAGCATTACAGAAGCCATTTTAACATGTCACAGTATTAAAAGCACAGGTGCAAACCATTAAATTCATTTCATTTGGCTGTTTCAGTTTCAGGGTCCTGTATTGTGACCCATAACAGAGCAAAGTTAATGTTATCAGTAACACCTGTGCTATTCCCACTATGATAAGTCAAAATGTCTGCTGTGAAAAAGGCCTATTGCAGACAATTTAGATATGCAATCACTTTGCTGGGATGGTAAAAATGCTAATTTCTGTCTTGATTTATTACAGAACCCATTGAAGAAACTGCTGGGCCACTTTATCAAGCTTAAACATTTCAGTAGGTATAATTTTCACTTTGTCACAACAAGGGTTAGACCAATATATGAATTTGAATTACAGACTTTTGTAAGTAATATCAATATCAATTTAAATGTGAATCTACTTTATGTGACTGTAATCATTGTCATGGCCTTCACAGCCTCATCTTCATCTGGAAACAGATGTGACAGAACCAAGGAGCAACTGGTTCAGAATCCGGATGGAGGAACCTCTGGACCATGAACTGTATACTCTGACTGCAGGGTATCTCTTCACCAGAATTGGACCATTTTAATTTATTAGACTGTTGAGAGAAGAGATGTGCCAGATCTCACGCTCAGTGTTGGTCCGAAAGTGACCACAGGAGGGACTCTCGCACCTCTGTATAGTAAAAACAATATATATAGTGGTAACATTTTCAGATATTGTGCCTTTATATTCCACTTAAGTAATATTTTGGTCTGGAAGACCTTTGTTGGTTTACAGATGTTTGATTTGAAAAGAAAAACTACAATACTTCCTTCACAGAGATGGATGCTTTCCAAATTCTGTATTTTACTTTCCAGCAGGACTCCGATGAATGTAACACAGGTACTGCTGCCCGCAGGCCTGCAGTTTGACCTCCCGCTATTCAGCGGGCTTAGACGGGTCTATCTGCTCGTCATTTACCATGATACCCTCTTAAAGATAAATCACATGTGAACTGTTAGGCACATTAAGGCCATTTGAATGTAGCTACTTTAACAGTAAGTGAAATGTTTTCTAGCCTCCGTCCCTGCCAGTACCTGTGTGTACCTGCTCTTTTAGTCGCCTGAGTAAGCTGTAGATTAACAGTTACTGTTACTGGGGCTCCTGAGATCAACACAGACCAGGTTATTACAATATTGTCTGTTTTAATGTGTTTTTAATTATGTTTTAAGAGATGTTAGCTGGACTTTTCTTTCTGTCACAACCCCAGAATTCACACGTTATTGTCCTAGCACTTGTAGGGCAGGATGTTTGAAACACTAGACACAATATCCCAAACTGCTAACATGTGGGAATGTTGCGAGGAATGTACTGTAGTAAAGGAAATGACACCTACAGCACTTTAGGTGGCGCTACACAATCACTATGCTTACTCAAACTCTGACCTGTCAAATCGTTTCAGATCTGAAGATATATGTCAAGATGTCTGTTATTTTGTAGCCAGCAAGAACCATGGTGGCCAGGGTTATTGTTTTCCACCTTTTTATAGTTCAAGATGTTTTCTATCTTCAAAGCATCAGCACTATGTGGTTACTGATGTTTTTGGCAACCAACAGTGTTTTTAGGTTATATTTTGGATATGTCTGTTTCTGGGTAAACCGCTTGCCTTCTGGCAGCAAAATTAGGGAATTACTTAAAATACAGACACTTCCTTTTATTATTATTTTTAGATCTGTATATTATTTATTTTTTTAAGTATCTTGCAGTGTTGTTTGCATCAACTGCAATTGACAAGCACATTTTTAAAGGGACTCCAGTGAGGATTTTTGTTAAACTTCCACCAGGCCAGCTAACAATGATACTGAGCAATAACTAACATTTTCTCGTTATTCCTCTTGCTTTCTATTTCTAATTGTATATACTGTACATGCACTGGCTTTACTTAATGCAATCTTATAAATTGCCCTTTGTACCAAATTTATTTTAATAAAACTGACAACTTCCAAGAATATTGCAAGTTTTGTTGATCTGCAAACTGCTCAGTTTTCTGGTATGTAACATTTATCTTAAGCATCTCAATATGTACAGAGAGACAACATACATTCATTATCATTTGGAAGAATATGGACAAAAAAAAAAAAACACATTGTAATTTCCAAGTTTTTAAATTTATTTCAACTACTTTCATTTTCAATAATTTGCTTATATTCTAAACTAAGTTCTAACAAAGAAGTAAAAATCTACGTTTCAGAGTGACAAAATAGTTATATAAATATGAATTGAGAGCAGACATTTTTGAGCACTGAAAATCCAATAAATCAGAACATGTGGTATATGCTTTATTACACAATAGCTAATCTAGCAGTTTTCCCCTGCTGAGTAAAATCTGAATGTACATAGATTCAACCAATATTTTCCTTGAAATATTTACAGAGAGAGTTCTGAGATTAACACAAGCCACAAATACCAGGCTGTGGTTGTGATCAATGACAGAGTGAACATGTTAAGTGCCACAGGCGAACATTGTAAAAATAAGTTGATAGTTTAAACTCAAATATGCATGTGTCGTTTACATGTAGGCTACTGTGGCATACAAATATGTTACAGTAAAATAATCTAAACCGTTACAATTAATACACATACGATTTAATATCATGTCAGAAAATGGCAAGTTGCCATGGTTTGTCAAGGCTAGTGTCAGTATACTGAAACTGCTGCACTGCACTCGATACAATGACAAAACAAATGAGATGTACTTGTTCATGCACTGAAACAATACTTTGAGCATATTGCTTAAATATTACGACCCGCAAACTAGCTGAGGTGAACTATTGAACAGTCGACTCTTTGCCTGTCGAAACCCAAACAGACAGGTCAGTTATAGACTTCCTGTCCTCCTTAGGCTACAAGTGTCACATGTACAAATATAACTCTGAAAACAAGAAACTGCAGCAAAACGACAATTTTCTGGAGAAAACAGCTTCTGCGAACTAAAAAGTAAAACCTTAAAATTGATGCTTCATCCATTCCATTTGAACTGATAACTATATATCATGACAGTGTATTCTCTACAATTAAGCTGCATGAGGCATTAAGTAGCAGTTGCTAGGTAGGCAGGGCTTTCCATGAGGTATTTTATACTTCTGACCAGTGCCAAACATACACAAAATGTAATGTATAAGGCATAAAGAAAATCTAATTTCAGACTATATTATAAAAATCAAAGGCCATGTGTTCTTTTAAAATAGATTTCTGATAAGAAACTACTTAAGGAACAGCAGGCACATTAGTCAACTTGGCAAAAAAAAATAACCCAGAGAATCAATAATTGCACATTTTTTTTCACAGAACGTAAAGTGGTTCATGAACAGGACAGTGAAAATAAAAATGGTTAGTCCTTATTAATCCATAAAACCCTGGTGTGTTTGTAGTAATACTTGTGCTTGGAAGAATTTCTTTTAAAAATACAGTCACTATATGTGATTGTAATAAAAGCCTTTGTGAGGGAAGAAAATCCATGGAGACAAATAGGAACCACTTTCACTTCACTGTTGCAATACTTCTGTTACTAACTGCTTTAAGACGTTTTAACGGTTGGCGGTTGAAGAGGTTCACAAATCAGAAGATATAATTTAAAAAATTGAATTATGCAATGGGCAATATAAAATCAAAATTGTGGTTTATATTACGTAAGTAGAGCGAGAGAGGAGTTGTGTTCACATTAAAATGCTACAATTGACTTACATTTTAGGCACTGGCACTTCAACATAACTAATACTCAAAGATTTTAAGATGGAGGATAATTCAACAGCCTGAAGTGCATGTGGAGCGTCAGCTGTTGAAGTGACATTGACACCCATTACATTAGCTAAATTATGAGTGTTGAAATGGCACAATTTTATCTAACTAATTATCTACAATGTTCACATCAGGTATGTTCCTTTCGAAGGTTTATCCTGAGTGCTGCCAGTAATGCTCGGCTCATTCATTCCTGCCTGTTGTAACAGAACTATAAAAGTAAATACAAATCGATTGATGGTGTTCCTTAAAAGGCTACATGAGCTTTAGAAGACTTTTTTTTTTTTTAAACATTCATAAAAAACTTTTCTACTAAAATATGCACATAAAAACAGGAATAAATTATTAAATACATCCAATTTTAGCATACAATGTCACTCGACGTGGATATTATTAGCAGTACGACTATTAACTTGATAATAGGATTTCAGTAAATCACTTTGCCACTGACCTTTGGACACACCCAGAGGTATTTGTCTTAACAGACTTGCCCTATGCGAGATCCAAAAGGATGCTGAAAGCCAAGTTGACGAAAGGATTCAGAGATAAATATAGTTTGTATATTTTGTTTCCTAAGGAACTTACAGAGGCACTGAACACAATTAAACATAGCAAGTGAGGAGAAATAACTAGACCAGTAGTGTGTCAAAAAACAAAACATGTTATCAGTGATAATGTTAACATGGACCTGGGCTGCACTTCTCTGTTCACTTTGGTTGGTTTGTTTGTTATTGAGAAATGAGCTGCGACCAATATCATCCGCCCTGTATTGTGGGATCCTGTGTATTCATGGAAAACATTCAGGCCTTATTAAAAACCTGACCCATAAATCCTTAGGAGACTTTTGAGTAATGTAACCATCTGTTGTAGAGGTAAGACAGGAAGTCAGTAATGAAATGTGTGGCACTTTCTGAAAGTGGCACTTTCTGAAAAAAATAAATACTGTTTTACAATTATTGATAGAGGGATGAATAACCGAGGACCGGCTGTCCTCTTATCTTATACACCCTGGAATCGGACTTCAAAGGAAAGAGCCCATGTCCAAGTCCATAAATGCATTAGCATCCATGCTAAAAGAGGTGTTGTAGGTCTGGGTGTTCTGGTGCATCTTCTGATGGTGCCGCAGGTTGGACTTGCTGGAAAAGCTCTTGTCGCACAGAAGGCAGGCAAAAGGCTTCTCTTTGGTGTGGATTCGTCGGTGGCATATGAGCTGTGTGGACACGCGGAACGCCTTCCCGCACTCAAGACATTGGTAGCGCTTGGGCTCTGTATGAATGCGCCGGTGGTTCTTGAGAGCCATAAGGTTGGTAAACTCCTTCTGGCAGACAGAGCAGAAGAAGGAGCCTGTCTTGTGGCTGTTCTTGTGGTTGAGGAGAGAGCCAGCATGGCGGTAAGTGCGTCCACAGTGCTCGCACACATGGCACTTCTCCTCTGTGCCAGCAGAATCGTTACTCTTCTGTGAATGGGTGATGCTTCCTGGAATATGGGACAAAGGTAGCGGAACCTGCTTGTGCACCCCGTCCAAAGTCTGATTTGTTCCTGAGTCCCAGCAGATGTTGCTATCTACAGGTTCATCCACACCTTGTTGATAGGGGTCCTGAGCCCCATGGTGCATGTCCTGGTGCTGCTGGTAGCTGGCTGTGTTGGGAAAGCTCTGCTGGCAGGGGCTGCAGACCACCGACCGGTCCTTAGCGTGCACCTCCATGTGGCTCTGCAGGTGTGAGACCAGACAGAAGGTCTTACCACACTCGGGGCAGCAGTGACGCCTCATCTGGGAGTGTATCTGTAGAGTGAGAGGGTCAGGAAATGTCTGGAGACACAAGGTACAGTGGTGGAGGTTTTCGGAGTGTGTCTTTTTATGGTTGAGCAGAGAGCCAGCGTGGCGGTAGGAGCGCCCACACAGGTCACACCTGCAGTAGGGATATGTTAATATTCAATACCTGATATTACGCCATAATTAAAATCATTTTTTCAAAACAATGAACTCTTAACTATTACCAAAAATTATTATACTTTCAAAAAAATAGCCTGACCAATACTGGATCTAATACCAATACTATGAAATTACAATAACGGTTGGCTGAGATATTTTTTGTTGTAAATATATTTAATTGACTTTCAAAAAAATACAAAACATGAAATATATTTGACTTCAATTCACCTTATCATCCCCTAACTACAAAGAAGTTTTAAATATTTTGACAAATTGAAATCCCCACTCCCAAACCTACTACCCACCCACAGGATTACAGCTCACAAAATACATTCAGGTGAAGAGGGGAAAGCATGACAGGATATCTTTGAGCCAATGAGAAAAAAGACAGAGGAGAGTGTTGCTTTCATTTTGAAACATTTGCAGGGAGTGTATAACCACATAAGATTTTTTTTGGTAAGAGAGCACGGCATATCTTCAATGTTAAACCAAAGAGTGCACAGACTGAGTCAAGGTAAAATTGGCTTTCAAACATCTTACTAAAAACTACGTATCCACAGAACATGAGCATCAAATCTGGTGGCTGGCCTCTACATTGAGGGCTCAATGTTCAGATAAATCTTTGCCAATCTGACATTCATGAAATGAACTCTGTAATCCACTATCAGTTGTATCAAGCCATGTTTAGTGGACGTAGACAATGTGTTTAAGTCCAAGACAGAGTCCCGTTGGTTATCCGTTAAACATTGCTTGAAGAATTGGTGCCAATTGAAGTGAAAATACGCAAGCATGTCGGGATCAGGCAGCTTATATGGTATAGATTTAATGGCTGCAACAATTTCAGGAATCAAAATGTCCACACTCAAATTGGTGTTTGTTCCTCTTGCACAGTTGGAATAGTCAGGTTTTTAAAAGGTGTGTGGGGGGGCCAAGGGTATCGCTGCATTCTGCTTTATTTATGTTATCACAATCTATAAGCATTTCTTCTGTATGTGACTGAATCCTTGTGATTGATGGGATAGAAGCTGCTTGACAAGCTGGCAGAACCAAAAATCTGTTAGCCATAACTCCAAATTCACAGACATTGTGTCTGGATTTCAAGAGAAGAGTTTCCTTATCATTAACGATAACATATTACAAAAACAAATATTGTTGATAAGGATTCTTTAAATTAGTCAAAATTGATTATACCTAAGATGTGTACTGTGTGGGACATTTTACAGTTGAAAAATAAACTTGGTTTCTATTCCATCTTCTTTCCTAATCTATCAGTATGGTCAGGACAGCTTTGTTCAATTTTTTAATTATATTGGAAGCTGTCTATTAGTCAGCATTTTTTTTTTTTATTATATATATATATATATATATATATATATATATATATATATATATATATATATATATATATATATATATATATATATATATAAAATAAAAAACATCCCCGTACTGACTAATAGACAAAACAAAATATACATACTCAGTTCAAAATCAGACAGTAACTCACATGAAGCACTTGTCTCCCCTCTCCGACTGCTGGACTCCAGCTCTCGGGGAGTTCTCCTGACCTTTGCGGCAGCGGTGCCTCTTTAGGCCAGACCTGCCCTGGAAGCTCTTTCCACATGCAGGACAGCGGAAGTGACTCGCCACCCGGTTGTGGATCCTCTGGTGGTTGTGCAGAATACTGGCGAGGCGGAAGGCCTTTCCACATGTGAGACATGCATACTTTTTCTTCTGTGTATGGATACGTGTGTGATTGCGTAAAGCCATGGGGTTAGTGAAGGGCTTAGAGCAGAAGGTGCAACTGAAGTGTCCTGTCTTGTGGGTGTTTTTGTGGTTCAGGAGTGAGCCTGCATGACGGTAGCTGCGATTACATATGTTGCATGTGAAAGGCCGCTCCACTTTATTTGGAGACACGTTTCTCTGTGCATCACTGCTGCCTGACGGTCCATCACAGGTGTGGGCTGTCAGTTGGTCAATAGAAAGAAAGGTCTGTTTACATTCCTTACACTTTAACGGTCTAGATGTTATACCCCTCCTGCCTGCGGCCCCATCCTTTCTGAGGCCTGAACAAACGTGGGCTAATAGCTGTTTCTTTGCCCTAAAACCTTTTCCACAGTTTTGGCAGGAGTGCTTTTTATATGCAAAGTGGGTGCGCAAGTGGTTCTTCATTGCTAGTTGATTGGAGTAAGTGTTGTTACAAACTGAACAGTAATATTCACCTGTTTTATGTGAGTTCCTGTGGTTGACCAGACTTCCTGCGTGGCGGTACGTACGGCCACACTGGTCACAGGCAAAAGGCCGTTGATCACCTACATCCTCTGACTTGACTGAAGTCTCACACTTTGTTTGTTCTCTCTTCCTTCCAGGCAGCTGCTTGCAGCGCCGAGATGAAGTAAAAGCCTGATTGGCATTTGAAGTTAAGGACTGCACTTCTCCGTCTGACCTGGGCCCATTCATCTGCATAAGGGCCTGGATCTGGTTGTTAAGGTCCTGAATTTTAGCTTTGTTCTCTTTGTGCCTTTTCAGGTGATTCAGTAACTGCTTTTGAATTTTGAAGGCTTTTCCACACTCGTTGCAAGTATGCCTGGGGAAAGAGATAAGGCATATGGTTAATTCTGTTTTTACCAAACAAGAAGCCATGATGACAAAACAATTGCAACAACAAAAAAAGAAACTCTACAGGCGACTCTTTGCTTTTTTTTGTTTAACAATTATTCATAATTTCCAACATGCATTCAGTTTGCAACATGAGTATGTCAAATGTTATTTAAGAGTTTTAAATGTATTACGGATGTGTATTCTTGCTAGAACTAACCTCTTAATATCGAAGTGGGACCTCTGGTGGTTTTTAAGGGCCAACAGGTTGTAGAAGCGCTTCTGGCAGACGAGGCATCTGAATACACCCGTTTTGTGGGACTTTTTGTGGTTAAGTAGGGAGCCTGCGTGTCTGTATGAACGCCCACACTGTTCACATTTGTACTGACGATCTTCTGCATCATCAGTTTCTTTGACGTGACTCGTGTCTTCATGCTGGGCAACATCATTTACATTAATTACCTCTTTACCATGTGTGGACTCATCTGTCCGCTCAGCTGTGCAACCATGGTTCTCAAGATGATGGTAGCTGGTGCAGAAGATGCCACAGCTGCCACAGATGATACTCTGTGCTTCCTCCTTGCCTCCGGGCACATCACTGTTGCTCATATGTAAATGAGTAGCATTATCTACCTGGTCCTTGCTGTGTAGAAGCTGATGAGTTATCAGGTCCTGTCTATTGGCAAAACTTTCCCCACATGTGCTACAGATCATCATCTCTCCGGGTTCATCATCTTTCACTTCTTCGTGGGAGGACATGGAGGAAGGCCCTGAGCTTGCAGGGGTACCGTGGGACTGTGTGTGGCCTCTGAGATGGCTCCTGAGAGCCCTCATGCTAGTGTAGCTGTTTCCACATATAGAGCACTGATAAAGATCTCCATCATCATCCTCCTCCTCCTCCTCCTCCTCCTCATCATCATTTACACCTTCTCTTCCACCATTCAGCTGATCACTGTTCATATTGTCACGGAAGTTCTGTTCAAAGTAACTTTGGCTTTCATTCAGACCATGGAACTCAACATTACTTTCTGGATTTCCAATGGCACAGTGATCACTACTGTTCTGGAAATGTATATTGCTGCCATAGTCCCTGCTAGTAGTGTCATGTTGCTGATGTAGCAGTGGGCAACTGTGAGACTTAATCCCTGCAATATCTCCAAATGTTTCACCACAGTCTGCACACATGTGCCTCTGCATCAGGTGTTCGTTGTGAGGTAGATGCACAGTCATTTCCTGGGAAAAGTCCTGATTAAAATGCTCATGGTACAAAGCTCCATTGTTGTGGTCAACTCCATTCTCCTGATCAATACCAAGCACAGGGAGAACATGATCCTCCTCCTCCTCCTCCTCTTCTTCTTCTTCTTCTTCTTTTTCCTCCTCCTCCTCATCTTGAGAGGAGAAGCAGCCCTGCTGGTTATCCATGGTCAGAGGCTCTGAGGAGAGCCAGTCTCCCTCATTGTTGAGGTCAAAAGATGACTGAGCTTTGTGGAGACGAAGATGACTTTTGAGGGCAGCCAGGTGAGGATAGCTCTTTCTGCAGATGGAACACTGGTAAATCCCAACCTGATGTGACCGTTTGTGGTTGATGAGACTCCCAGAGTGCCGGTAGCTTTTACCACACATATGACACTTGAAGGGACGCTTGTCGGAATCTACATTTGAAGTCTCTTCCATTTCAATTGCACTGTCAGTGTTTTGAGTGTGCTTCAGGGCAGGATTGAGAATGCTTGTGTCTATGATTTGGGGTTCTCCCTGAGTGCTATTGGAAGGTGGTGTTTGATTGTTGGAGCAGTCAGAGTAAACCTGACCGTTATTTCTAATCTGCTCCTGTGGCTGATCAAAGCCTAAATCATTATCTATTGAGGATACTGAGGGAACATTATTAATAGGAGATGCATAAAAATTTGACTCAGGTGAAGCAATACTGTTGTCATATGATATATTATGGTTTTCTGACAAGGCATCTTGAAGGCCAAACGACAGAGATGAAGAGTTATGCATTTGGATGTGTTCCTGGAACTCTTCATCATTGGGGAATAGTACCTGACACAAATGGCAAAAAGTTAGTGGAGTATCCTGGCTCTGAGGTGAAAACTGTTCCGGTGGTTCACCAGTGTGTGACCTACCCATTGACTCAGGGTCTGTCACACTTCTTGCCTTGTGAGATCTCTGGTGGCTGTAGAGTGCCGCCATGTTATTAAACAGTTTGAAACACACTGTGCACTCAAACATTCCCACTTGGTGAGTCTTTTTATGATTGGTCAGGCTTCGAAGGTGTATATATGATCTGTCACACAAATCACATCTGAAAGGTCGATTTGCTGCATCCTCAGAAGTCTCAGATTCTGCGTTATAAACCACCTCCGTATTGTCCTCAGCTGGGCTATTTTCTGTAGAAATCCCAACACTGGCAGACTGCTCACTGAGAGGATGTGAGTGATTATTTTCAATTTGATGGGTGGAATATTCCATGTCTACCTTTCTGAACGACTGCTCCTTTACTCGCCTAGCAAGATGAACCTTCTCATGTGTGGTCAGCTGTGTTGCCAGACGAAAACCTTTCCCACATTCGGCACAGGAGTACTTTTTCTGTGAAGTGTGGCTCCGGAGATGACTCTTCAGGGCCAAAGCATTAGAGTTTTTTTTACCACAGATGTTACATTGAAAAGTACCTACTTCGTGAGTCTTTTTGTGGTTAGCTAAGCTACCTGCATGCCTATAACCACGTCCACATTCATCACATTTAAATTTGCGTTCTTCCTCTTGTTCAAGATGCGCATCCATGTGCTTGAGCAGACTGGGCATATTGGGACATACAATGCCACATTGTTTGCAAGGGAAAACTTTTTTCCTGCCAGTGTTTTGCACTGCCATTACAAAATAGCAATTGAATGAAGTGCACCAGACACAAAGTCTATGAATATGCAGGAGAGAAATGCATTAGATGCCTGGTATAGTCCATATACAAGGTAGATAGTTATTTACAGTATGGTCCAAGGAGTGTCCAGGGAGGTAACACGGTAGAAGATGTTGAGAACCAGTTCCACACACTTAGGAGAGTGACTTGACTTTAGGAGAAGCGGCCAAATAGCGCTGTTGAGGACAAAAGATATGCCAGTTAGCGCCGTGGTGAATACATTAGCAATGTATGTCACAGCATTCAGATTTAAGCAATAAGTCGTGTAGATGTTATAGGAAGCTACAAATAACCTAATACTCATTATTCCTAAAGATATTTGTTTGTTCTTCAAACAATCGTTCAACATAACAAATTGACAACTTAGCTAACTGGTCTCATAATTACTATGCCTTAAAAAGGTCTGTTCCCCGATTTAAATATGTATAAGTTAATACATCTTTACAAAGAACCACCACGATGTGGTAGTTTAAATGTGTCACTGGCAGCAGGTAATCAGCATCATGGGCAGACTTATTAAGTTATATGCAGTTAGCTAGAAACTGTATCCTGTCTGATAGCTAGCTAGCTAGCCACATCTCTGCACCAGCAGGCTAACTGCATTAGCTAACATTATGTCAATAAACCGGGAAACGCCTCTCTACATATTTCCTGCCGTTGAAAACACCCATTTTCTGCGACATTATAAAACAAAAAAACAGAATGAACAAACTCGTCCTGGTTATAAGGAAGAGGGGGCAGATTACTACGGTCACATTTGTATAACGGAACATTGGGCAAATGTTAGCTAGAGCGATCCCAGCTAGCATCTTCATGGCTAACGTTAGCTAGCTAAACAAACATTGCACCAAAAAGCCAAGAAGTCGTTTTGAATGCGGAATCACAGCGTAAGCAAATAAGTCGAATTGAATACCTGTTGCAGTACTGGTTCAATTCCCTCCTCCAAAGATATATTTTCATTCATTCTTTAAAAAAAAGGTTATTATTGTGTAAAAGGGCAACCCCCTTTTTCCATTTGTCTTTTTTCTTCCATCCCCATTTCCACATTGCGCTTGTTGCTAGGAAACAGGAAATGTGCAGCAGAGAAATGCTTCCCTCTCGGAAGTATAGCTAGCTAGGCTAAAGCATATACGTCAAGTAAATACAAACGTTGAAGTAACCACATAGCAAGCATTACACTCAAATACAAATCAATAACTTAAATGTTCATCTCACTATTCTGCTGCTGGTTTTCGTAAAACACCTAGCAAACGTTAACGTTAAAGCACATTAGCTAAAGTTAGCTAGCTAGCTCTGCCGTTGACTTCTGAGCATTGTACACAATCTTCGCTTTAACTTGGCACGTTTCCTAAATGACAGACAACCTGCTACCCTTATTAGAACTACCTGTTTAACCATGGGATTCTAGCTAATATATTAATTATGTGTTTTCTATTAATATTTACTCCTTACACGCATTAAAACGTTGCACACTTGGCTTGCCGAGAGCTTTCGTCATCATGGTCCTAGAGCCGTCCCCCACCCTGCAGACAGTAAACAGCAATCACTGTCTCACGGTAAATGCAGTCGTGTACCGAGGTGCCAGTTATTACCACAGGTAAGAAACCGTTGTTTATCTAATGCACACACGATGCAAAGAGAGTGAATTTGAGCTAAATCCATCCCGCATAACCACGGTCATGATGGTGACGACACTGTCGAGTGAATTGGTGCAGCCGGACACCGGTCCTAGAGCCAGCCATTTTGAGTTTGTTAAAGTGTTTAGCAAGAAAGCTAGCGAAAATGAAAACGTACATATCTTTTTTTGTTTTGTTAACTCCATCGTACTGACTCGAGATCTTTGATCCTCGTTCCGGTCGGGCATATGCCAGTCACACAGTGATTTCTGTCATTGCATCGCCAACTTCCTCTGGCATCAAAGCGGTTAGCTTATTGTCCCTGAGGTCCTAATGCCAGCCATTTTGTGATTTAATGCACACCCACATATAGCTATATGTATTGTTATAACGTTAAACTGATTTTTTACTGGTACACTGTCACTGACCATCTGCTGTCCTAATTCATATCTGTCATAGACTTTAGGCTGATGCGTGAGGAACAATCTTTTAGTCTCATATTATTATAATTTGTTTATTTACATAGTTATTACAAATATTTTTTAATATAATCTATTTACAGATATAAAGATGGCCTCTCCTCAGCCTGGCAGCCCACCTCTTGTAGAGCAGTACACTCCTCCTGCACAGGACAAAGGAAGCCAACAAGAGGAAGAGCTGGTGATGGATCAGCCTGCAAAAAAACGTGGCAGAGGCAGACCTCCAAAAGCCAAAGCTTCCTTCAAATGCTCTGCATGCACAGAGGCGTTCAAGAGTCTGTCAGCTCTGCAGAGTCATAAGGTTTCGGCACATGCAAAGGACCGTCAGCAACAGCACTCATGTTCTCAGTGTACTAAAATATTCTCGAGCAAGGCTCAACTCTCAAAACATGAGCGCACTCACTCAGCCCAGCGCCCCTTTCAGTGTCCCGACTGTCACAAGGCTTACAAGACACCCACAGAGCTACGCAACCATAGCCGCTCTCACACTGGGGAAAAACCATTTGTATGCACAGAGTGTGGTAAGGCCTTTATGCAAGCTATATGCCTGAGGATCCATATGACACAGCACAGTGGAGAGCGTCCTTACTCTTGCCGTCAGTGCTCTAAGAGCTACCCCACCCTGTCTAAACTGAAGGTGCACTTGCGCTCTCACACGGGAGAAAAGCCATACTTCTGTGCTGAGTGTGGTAAGAGTTTTGCAGATCCCTCTGTGTTCCGAAAACACAGAAGGAACCATCAAGGCCATCGGCCGTACGCTTGTGATGAATGTGGGAAAACTTACACAGAGCTGAAGGACCTAAAAAACCATGAGCGCTCCCACACTGGAGAAAAGCCATACCTGTGCTCAGATTGCGGCAAAGCCTTCTCCCGCTCCTCCTCCCTGGCCTGCCATCAGCGCATTCACTCACAGAACAAACCCTATCAGTGCGAGCAGTGTGGTAAAGGCTTCACCCAGCTCTCCTCCTACCAATCTCATCTTCGCACTCACTCTGGCGAGAAGCCTTTCCTCTGCCCACAGTGTGGCAAGATGTTTTCTGACCCGTCCAGTTTCCGGCGCCACCAGCGAGCGCACTTGGGTTTCAAGCCTTATCCCTGCGATAAGTGTTCCAAGAGGTTTCGGCAGCCAGCTGATCTGGCCGTGCATGAGCGTGTTCACTCTGGAGAGCGGCCTTACAAATGCCAGAGTTGTGACAAGGCCTTTGTAGCATCCTGGGATTTGCGGCGCCACATGCTTGTCCACACAGGTCTTAGGCCCTTTTCTTGTACTGAGTGTGACAAGTCATTTGCTGAGCGCTCCAGCCTCAACAAGCACCGACGTGTGCACTCTGGAGAAAGGCCTTTCAAATGTGAGGAGTGTTTGAAGTCTTTCGTGGTGTCCTCAAGCCTTCGTAAACATGAGAGAACTCACCTTGCTGAGCAGTCTGAGCAGCAGCAGCAACAACAACAACCAGAGACAGAGGCTGGGTCAGCCTCAGGCTTTACTGCCCACACAACTCTCCCGCAGTTCTCCTGTACTCACTGTGATGCTACATTTGGAAGCTGGGAAGAAGTTCAGTCACATGAAAATCTTCATTCCATTGACTCCACTCCTCTGACTGTTACCAAAATCGTATCCATGGGCTCACATGTCTGTGAAACCTGCCAGGCAGAGTTTGCACAGCTGGCAGACTTGCAGGAGCATGTGAAGCAGCATCCCAAGCCAAGACCTCATGCTTGCAACAGTTGCGGTAAAGGCTTCCTCAACAAATCTGGACTGCGTAAACACCAGAAGATTCACTCCACCAGCAAACCTCACAGCTGCCCCCACTGCGGCAAAGCTTTCCTGTTTGCAGCCTACCTTCGCAAGCACTTACGGACTCATGTGGACGCTGCCCCGACCGCCACACAACTCAGTGATATGAACATTATTCATACTGACCCGCTTCCCTCTCCTCCACCCCCCAGTGAGGTTTCCTCTTCCACTGTTGAACCCAGCGCCATATCCCTAACAGTTCCAGTGACTGTACCTGTGACTGCTTTTCAGACTCTGCCAGAATACTTAATCAAAGAAGAGGGAATTTGAGCTTATTCTCTTTTACTTTTTTCGAGTTTTTATTCCACAAATATTTAGCTAGTTGCCTTTAAATCTATTTAGATGATGGGTCTAATAAAGTCTTTTTCAAGAAAACGTTTTTCAGAAAGCTCAAAATAGTCTCTCTAGTATCAGCGCTTTGTCACTGTTTTGCATTGCCATTGTATTTGACAGATGTATGTTTATATTTTAAAATATATACTGTACTATAAGTAGCCTACTATGAAATTATCTTATCTGCTATAATCTCTGTTGTAATCTTCATATAAATGTGGTGTTACAAAAATGTATGCTGATCACTTAAGATGTTGTAATTTGAGGTATGAATTTTATAATGCTTTTTAAATTGCAGACTGTCTTAAAATCTTTGAATTTACAACAATTTGTACCCGTTTTACTGTGTATTTATCAGTATCATCTAATATAACATTGTTGAGTAAAAAGGAAAGAAAGTCAATGGCATTTCAAAATGTTCAATCCGATGAATTACATTTTATACCAATAAAAAAAATGTGTAATGTGTAAAAAGTAGGATTGTTTGTGGTCTTTATGTCCATTTATAGTATATCCTGGGAACGAGAATCTTAAATGTTAAAGAGGGAAATGTTTACAATCTGCAGCTCTTACTGCTACCCACTTTCTTCCCATTAATGACGCCTAATGTACCTTGACATACATTATGAACCACTTCAACCCAATATGTACAAATAGCTGTATGTATTTGCTGTGACATTTCTGAATGCTTAAATGAACAGTTTTTATGCGTAATTATTCCTCATTCCACCTTTGCCAAACTGGAGGCTGACGTCACTTGCAACGGCACCAGGGACAGCATGTGCTCCAGAGCCCGTTCTAATAGACACTTCCAGAAACCTATGATGGAGGCCTGGAACTATAATCTACTGTATGTATGCTGGTAATCCTTTCTGTCCTGCTCGTGGAGCTGTTTCCTCCTACCTGCGCGGCCTGACCCAGGAGACAAGCTCTTAGGGGAAGACTGATGTGGAGCTGTAGGCTCAGGTTGTGTCTACAGACTCTGGGAGCAAGACGGTCATAGAGACAGAGGCAAAGGAGGATTTTACCTATTCAGAATCAGTCAGCACATTCTGGTTGAAACTATGCTTTGGCATCCAACTCTGACATGATTGTTTGTTTGTTCAGGCTTATTTTGTATGTACTCCATTACTCACTACCTTTGCAACTATTAAACATTGACACTTGTATTGTTTTTTTCTGATTTAGAATATATGAATTACAAGAATGCATATTCACTGTGTATCTCAACAACAATCAGTGCATATTTTGAAAAGCAAACAATAATGCTTAGCTGCTGTTTTTCTGTAGCATTGTTAAGTCTGGTACAAACAAGTTGCATATATATATATATATATATATATATATATATATATATTAATACACAATTACATAATCAGAACTATATTAACTGTTTTGTTGGTGGGTTACATACTGTATGTTGTGTGATCTGTTTTGCTGACACAAAAGGATCTAGCTGCATGATGGTGTTTCTGAGTCAGGTTTTTCCTGTGTTTTGATCAATGTAAAAACATAAACTGGACCCTGTCAAATACACACCAATGTATACTGCCCTTAACAGTTTTGATGTAAGACTGAAAGGAATAATTTACTCTGAGAAATGAGCTTCTGTAAAATACAGATGACCATGTTTTATGTTGATATACTGGAATACATTATTTACATTGTGAAATATGTGGGGATTTTCAGCTAGATAATCAAAGTCAAACAGCAGTGTTTATTTATCCTTGTCATTCATGACTAGAGTTGCTTCAAGCGAGATAAAAGGTGCAGGCTGACAGTTGGCTGGAGTTTATGTTTATTCTTCAGTGAGATGGACTTCCTGTTGCTGTGTTTCATGGTGTAGAGCAGCGCTGCACCAGCGTCTGTTAAAGACTAAAGGGAACAAAATGAAGCAAGAATGACCATAAAACGTTAAGCAAAGCAGGCAAAATATTGTAGTACTAAAAAGTATAATTAACAAGGACATGATTTAATACCTGTGAGTCTGAAAAGACAGATTTTCTCTGAAAAAAAACCAAACAAAATAATTAAGTGTATAACTGGTTATTTTAACCAATGTGAGACACTGACCTGATCAAATAAATACTGTAAAAACTCACCGTTGTGAAGATTTGTATGTTGTTGTCATATATAGGCTCCATGGTTTTAACCCATTCTTGGTATGTTTGATGGTCCTCTGAACTTCGATTATGCATTCTGCAAACAGACAGGCTCACTATGTAGTACAGTATCTGTAGCCTAAGAAATACTCTGCATCTAATAACTAGAATGCATAAAGACACACACTGTCATTTTACTGGCATTATCAAGTAGATGATAAGGAATGAAAAAAAGCTTTGACTTACAAAAACATTTTACCAGTTTGAGATAAAATACTGATGGTCTTATAATCATAAAATCCTCAGTTCATCAGATTAATCAGATATACAGGACCAGTCAGCTAATGTATTTGAACATTTTAATGTCAACTAAAGAGCCAGACAGTTTATCTGATTTTTCTTTAACTAACGTTTTAGAGTTTCTGTAATCTAATGCAGTCATATTTGTCCGCTAAATTTAAATTTTTTATGCGAAGCGTTCTTAAACTTCTTTTTAAGTTCAACTGCATAATTACTGTCTTTTGTCTTTTATGTATTAAGTATACAAGAATTCACCCTAATCGTACACATACATGCCACTTGGCAGTATTATCGCCACTTGCCGTATTATTGTGAAAAGAACGTGTTATTGCGAAAAGAACGTGTTATAGCAAGAAGAAAGCTAGTTAGTTTTAGGAAAAGAAAAACGGTTGTAAGGCTATCACCAGACCAAGCCAAGCTCAATAGATTTGAGATTGAGCGTTGGTCTGGGGAGTCTGCTCTGTATTTTCTCTGTACAAGAGGCGTGACCAACAGGCATAATTCAAATGACTCTGTACGCAATTGGTCGTCAGACACCGCCCACCAAGAGCCTGGGTCTGTCCGAGGTTTCTTCCTAAAAGGGAGTTTTTTTGACAGCGCCATCAATGAGTTGCTGCCATGGCTGCGCTTCGGTGGCGTTTGGTGGTCGTTATGTTGAACGTAAACAAGAAGCTGCTTGGTCGCTTCTCTATCGTCATTGTGTTAAACCCGCCAATAGGTAGATAAGCCAGTTTGTGATTGGTTACCGCAAAATTGTAAACTGAAGTAGGAGAATTAAATGTGCAGGTTTCCTGACCGAGCTGCAGGGTGAAAACAAATTATCAGAGTGGGCGGGGTTTACCCAGTCTAGAAGAATGGGGTTGTCTTTAGTAAAAGAAGAAAGAGAGTTTAGGAAACATGACACACAGGACAAGGAAACATTACATGCAGTACACAATCCCCGGTCTCCTGTGTGAAAGTCCTGTGTTTTACTAATCCACCACCCTGGCCAACCTCCCTACACTTTCATACTACTCGCTACGGCGTAAATTCACAAGCCATCACAAGGTAATGTCAAACAGCGTTGATGTACATACTAAAAAGTGAGTACGCATCTTAATAACATGCCAATAATGGCATATGAATTGGTGTGTCATACATACGCCATTTCATGAGATCAGTGTGGATTTTCAAACACTCTGTCTGAGCTCTTGGCCCACCTTTTTCTGAAAAGCCCAGTCTGCTTTGATTGGTCAGCTGGCCCACTCTGTTGTGATTGGTCAACTAAATAAGAGTCACAGGGCTGGCTGTGCTTGCTCAGGCAGCACCAATGGGCAGCATATTTGACAAACTGGGCTGGCTTTCTCAGTCAATGACATCATTAATTGAGGAATTTCAAACGTGAATGTGGGTGAGCTGTTCTCAGGCAGTTGAGAAAAAGAGCTGTTTGTGGGATAGAAAGCTCTCATTCTACATGTTGCCCACACGGAAATGTCAAAGTTCCCTCCATCCCTCCTGTTACTCACATCGCTCTCTCGATCAGCTTCCTCTGCAGCTCTCCCTCCCTCCTGGCGTCGAGGAAGCGGCCTCTGACAGCCAGAGCGGCACTGGCCTGTGACGAGTTGAGCTGAATGATTGCCAGAGAGAGAGAGGACAGGGCTGCCAAGCTGAGAAGGAGGGTCACACATTTTTATCATAAGAGTGCTTCTCAACATTTATAGCTTCAGCCTTGCTATTATAGTACTGTGCAAACACACACACGGGGGCCACTTTGTAGCCGCTCAGACGATGAATTACATGACCTTCATTCAGTATGTGGAACAAGCAGACTGAGATGAGAGGTTAATTTACTGTGTGACTAAATGTTTAGAATGGATGACAAATGCAATTTACATGGTGCAATAATTTCTGCATGAGGCGAATGCTCCTGTATCTCAGCAACAGCTCGACTCCTTGGATTTTCAAAACCGCTTTTCCTAAAGCTTCGCTGAGATTGGTATAAAATAATACATCTAATCAATCGTTGTCCTCAGGTTAAAAATGCCTCGTTGATTAAAGATGTCAGAAGATAATGACTTGTTTAAGCTTTCAAGGAGGCCATAGGCATGCAAACAGCTCAGTGTGTGTGTGTAAGGTAATCTTAAAAAACAAAAAGTGAGAGAAACACTGTAATTATGGAAACATCATTATCACCTGTTATCAGTAACTTCTCGTTCAGTGGTGATCACTCTAAGCATCCTCTGTCCGTTCCTATGCCTGTACATGATCTGCAGCTGGATGGCCACACTGCTACCAGAGGCCGGCAAAGACACTGAAGAGAAGCATAGAAAGAACAAATATAAATCGAGAGAATTTCAGCTTGAACTAAAAAACGACTTTTTTTACTACGTTTTTGGAGCACAGAGAATATACCTGTTGCTTTTTTGACCATACTACATATGGTGGCACGGCCTGAATTGGTTTATAGATGTACACTAAAAATCTGCAAATGTAAGTGCTGCAGTGGTCAAATGAGTCAAACAGCGGTCTGGCCTGTATGAATCAGTGTGTTACTATGCTCCATACAAAAATGAACACATGGGAATTCATCCGGTGGCTCACACGTCCTTAAGTAACATCCTGAGACCCATCCAGGGGTTTCAAGGATCAAGGCATTGGCTGCTAGATATGTGGGCTGACCAGACATGGATGCAGTTTTAGAGTCTGCAGTGAGGCATGCCAAATGTTGTTGAATTGTGACATACTGTACCCGTTTTCTCTCACCTTCTGCCTCCTGTTCCCTGACTCCAAACTGGAAGGTGAGCTCTGTTTCTAGGTCGACGTTCCCCACCTCTCTGGTCCCTTTGTGTCCTGCCTCCCTCTCTCCTTTCATACGTCTGGACCAAAGCAAAACATCAGTCCAGTGAAGTGCATTCATGTGCCAACTACGCCACTCAATGAAGAATTTAAGAATGTCAGTATTCAAGGTTTATCCAGGGCATCTCTTACAGTGATTGGGGCAGCAGTAATGTGACAGTGCAATGGGTGGCTATGGTCCTGTTCTCAATGATCTGTTCAAACTCTTGGTGCAACCTATTGGGGCTTGCTATCACCACCTGGGGGACAAAACACACACAGATAACAAGATCTGATGAGTGATATACATTATAAAAACTACTGGTAATCAAAATAAAAATCTGACAAATGTTGAAACACATCACTTACTGTCCCTCCACTGCGATCAGCGAGTCTCCCCAGCTCATCCAGCCTGCAGTCTGTTCCTTCTATGGACAGCACAGACACTGTAACACTAATGATAGAAGGAGATCTCAGTATGAACTTCATTCAGCACAACACTAGACCAAGCTGGACATCTTATTAGTACTAACATCAGCATTAGTACTCGTCTTATAAATATTTTTGTCAGTGGAGCAACATGTAAATGCATGTTAATAGTCTGTTCAGCAGTTCCATTCTTGAAATTGATGAGGAGATGTGTACCAACCCCTGATTGGCAGCATATTCCCCCAGCTCCTGGTAGTAGATGGTGGATGAGAGTAGGGTGCGAGCATCAATATCCTCTTCCTCTAGATTCCCCAAATCTGTGTTGGCCTTTCCATCTGTACAGATAATCACCTTCGAGATCAGCAGGAATTGCAGGTCAGGATTGTATTTTTTATTTTTTTTTAGAAAATAGAGAAAAGAGAAATTGACATATGGTTGCTTTTAGAATTTTTTTGCACAAGCTTTTCTAAATCTATGCAGTGCTGTGAAATGATTATTTATTCCATGCCACATGTATAATTTACTACATGGGCTAAAACGTACGCAGATACATCTGGTATAGTCGTCTTAACAAGACAAAACCTACCTTGGACCCCGGCTGTCTGGAGGCTATTGCAATCGTCAGGAGAGCAGCTGGGCCAAGAGCTGTGGTCCCACCTTCAGTTAATCTTTCAACAAGAGGAAAATCAAAAAGCACATCTGTTATTTGAGGATAAAGTTAGTACTTTGTAATTAATGACAAAAACAATTGAATGTACTAAATTCTTTTTCTTACCCCATGACTTGTCTCTGTAAGTAGTCCTTGGTCTGTGAGAGTGGAGGTGGAGTGGGGAAACTGGCTGCAGCTTCTTTCAGAAAGTCTCTGTCAGTTAACTCGGAACCGCTTAGGGAATGTGACGTGAAATGCTCATTTCCATGCATTGTCACCTGGTAACAAAAACATTAGGGGATAAAGAAAAGCAGCAGTAAATTACTTGTCATTTTTGTGCTCACTCACATTTCTATATGAGAAAATAATAATCTAGGGAGAAAAATCCAATATAAATCAGACACAAACTTAAAAGAAAGAAATCAGTAACAGAATTAGAAAAGAAAATGTCTATGCAAATATATAGTGAACATTAAATAAACTGTTTTTCAATGTATGTACCTGATAGTTGAAGGTGATGAGTCCCACTCGTTTGTCAGGTTGTTGTTCACTTAGTCTCTGAACACACTGCAACACGGCTTCCTGGACAAACTGGTTGGAAGACAATGATTTCTTATCACCAACATCTTAATGTCATCTTTAGCCATCTGCTATTGTTGTGGTACTACTGTATCTGTTGTGCATGTCCACAACCAGCATTTTGTGAGTGTTTTTTTGTTAAAGTCAATTTATGATGTGTTGTGTTACTTAGAGAGTTTGCCTTTTTTTAAATGCACTCTAACTGGACCTACAGTATATTTCGATTCACGTAGTGTTCACTTATCAGTCTTACAAAGTTAAAAATGAGGAAATAAAACTCACTTCAAGACGAGATCTGTAGACAACCTGCTCTCCCTCTGACCTCTTAAAACAACAGAGATTGATTGACATTTGAAACACCACAGGTTGTATTTGTAAAAGCCAGTGAACAGATCAGCGTCAGGTTGTGTGGTTTTACCTGAGAAGTTGTGCTCATAGAGCCTGAGATGTCGATGCAGAAGAGCAGCAGAGCGTCAGCAGCACACTGGGGCTTTTCATTAGGAAAGAGCAGAAAGAGGTCATCCTGGTGACGACACTGTGGTATACTGGGAGTGCTGGTCGGCCCCCAGGGCTGACAGAAGTAACAGTCCTTAACCTGCAGTTCATTATAAGAAGAGAACATACTGAGAAACATAACCAACACAAACTGAGCCCCCTCTGGAGCCTGCATCAATCAATACAAACCCAGTTATCCATTGTTCTATTATGTTATGAACAAGATTGCTTACACTTGTCATTCTCTGTATTTTCCCAGTAGTGATAACATGGAGCTATACAGTTATTATTCACATTTTAAATCAGTGCCTCTTAATTGTGATGCTATTACTACTTAGAATAAAGATGGAATGAAATACCATATTGACATAGCAAGACTCCAGCACAGAGCCACACTGTGAGCAGGGGGTGGGTTCTCCTTGTATGGTCTGCACTGGAAATATAAAAACATCATGGTCATCATAAGCTAACAGGACTGAAAATCTAACTAGATGGGCAATAATTAAGGTTTTATAGTGATGATAAATGTTTACTGACTTTCCTCTGAGAGTAATTTTCCTAAACTGACAAGGAGCACATTAGGATTCCCAGGCAGAGGCCCCTGATCTGCTGATCCTGAGTAGGGAGCAGCAAGAGCATTAATCACAAGCACTGATAGTGTAAAAACATTTGTGATAAGAAGTTGTTCTTTTGACAGAGTGACAGAGACTGTTGGCAATTACCTTGACTAGAAGACGAGGTAAGTGAAGTGTTTGACAATAATTGGTTGGATGATGAGCTAGATAAGACGGGCGCGGGCAACAGCATCAGGTACTCTGGCATGGACATCAGGAATGGAGGTCTCGGAGGAAGAGGTGGGACTGACGCTTGAAAGCAGAAAAGAATAAGGATGAGCTGTATATGCCTTAATACTGTGAAATAAAAAAATGAATGTAAATATTGAAAAAGAGTTGTGTGTTTACCTGATGTCTGGGCTGACACACTGCTAGTGTCAGCTGGCAGCTTCACCTCGCACCCTGTGCCTTCTGTTGTGGTGTACGAGTATTTTGGGTCCCAGGGATAGGCATTTAAATCACACTCATCTTTTGGGAGGTCATAGGTACATGTTTGACTGTTGCAAGGAACGGACTGGCTGCGTGTTGCAGGTCTCATGTGTGGTGGAAGAAGAGCTGACAGATAGCGGTAGGGTGTTAAAGGAACAATTTACCCAAAATAAAATAAACCCACTCATTCAGTAGGCTGCAGAGCAATGGAATTCCTACAGAAGAGCAGCGGACCACCAAACACAGTGATTTACAATCTCAATCTCCATCTATGAATCAAACTATAAGCTTAAAAGGCTGGTTTGCCCATATTGTTAAAAAAACAAAAACAAAACAACATATTTTCTCTCACTTAGGGTGTACCAATCCAATATGTTGGACTGTTTCTGTAAATAAGAGCCAAACTTTCCTGATAAAATACAGGCTTTTTATTTAATTTGTTTAAATTACCAACTTTAATAACTAAAAGAGCAGTGGCTAACTTTTCTGTGTTTGGTAGACCTCAGTGGAGTGTGTCTCAGAGAATAACACTAATAAATCTTAGATATTTGGGTAAATACTACTCCAGTGCAGAAACTAAACTTATTCAGCCATATACTTCCATATTCACACTACCTGTTTTTCGAGGAGGTGTCTGCTGAGGAGTTATACTGCTGGAAGATTTGGCTTCTGCAGAGTTTGTTGAAGGAGGAGGAGGGGGAGGACAGCTAGGACGGATCCGGTTAACAGGAGGGAGAAGAGCTGAAAAGCATAGAGATAAAAAATAAATACGCAGTGGCTGTTAATTTGAGAACAGCGTCTTGCAAGAGAAATGTGAGCACAGACAAAACAACTGGTGCAGCGGCGACCTTTGTGCTGTGAAGGAAATGTGACTCAGGTGGCAGATGGCTTTTACAGAGAAAAGCAAAGTATCTGAAAGAAATGTGTCCTTTGAGATAAACAGGAGAGGTTGTGTGTGTCACTGATTGCATAATACATAATGGTACTTAGACAACCAGTCACACAGAAAGCTGTGATGAAAGGAAAAATCCACCTTTAGTATTTATAAATTAGCAGTTATTTTGTAATTAATGGGAATGAACTTTTTTTTAATCTTTCTCTCTTATTCTTCAGTTTATGACTGAATCTATATTTTCCAAAAAGGCTTTTTGCCATCCTGCAGCGAATGGAGTGACGTGTTGGTGATAGTGTCTGCACAGTGAAAGCATTGTGTCTCTTTGGTTGATTTCTTCAAACCGGTGAGTCAACAATGAAGCTATTTAAATCTGAGACTGACTGTGACGACAGCTGCCTCAGTTGTTTTTCACTTCCCATTCCCACTTCCCCAGTCCCTGCATTTCTCTGAAGCTTTGCAGTCATTGTCTTTCTCCACCTGTCCACCAGATGCCCTTGGAGTCTGACATCCAAATCCTTCTGTTCTGCTCACCTTCCCCCCCACCCCCCACCCCTCCTATCAACCTGTATACCCGTCCCATCAACCTGTATCCATGCATACCAGCCCCTTTTCCAAAGTCTTTCAGCTTGTTTACTGCCCTTGCTCTCCAACCTCTTCTCCCAGAACCTGAATCTCTACCTGCCTGCACCTTTTTCCTGCCCCATTCATGTTAACATGTAAACAGTTACTTCTGTTTGGACCTGATACATTTCCCTGTAAGTTATCATCTATTATTTTCTTGTCCTTGTTGCCTTGTACACACCCCACAATAAAATCCGTTGTTTAAAAAATTGCAGCTTCATAAAAAACCAATGTGTCAGGCTAGTGATCTGTAGAACTGAGAAAACTAAACAGGAAAGTGGACCCAGAAAATGACGTTTGAATTTTTAAACTAATATCAGTGCTATAAATAGATTTTTTTTTCTTTGATTTCTCCAAGTGTCAAAGAAATCACCTGAGCGCTTAATGACGTTGAATCCTGGGGCCTCTTTCTGACTCACTGATGGCGGCACATAAACAAATCCACAAGCAAATTCCATAATGACTCCACCTGCCTGTGAGAGAGAGGACCTAATAACACATTACACAAGCTACATTAATGTCTTTACCACATAAAAAACATAATTGCAGTCCAATCCAAAGTAATTACAGTAGCCTAGGCTACAATGTTATCCTTGAGAGCATGTGACATTCACTTCCTGATGTTGACACGCCTTTAAGAAGCACTAATGTAAAAATAAAAAAATAAAAAATAATAATACTGAATCCACACAAAGCAGCCAACACGTAAACCTTTTGAACCTGCGACATATAATGAACACATCCTCTCAAAACGTACTTACACGTGTGGAGTCCAAGTGCTGCCAGTCGCCAACAGTCCAACCATAAACACGAAACCTTCTCAGGTCTTATAAATGTTTCAACTAACTGTGTGACGTATTGTTATTCAACATTTGCGACATCTTGTCCAGCAGGTTTCTCTCGTAAAGAGTCGGGGGTGATACCGCAGTGTGTTGTGCGCGCAAAGCTGCGGCATTTATTGCGTATTGCCTAACTCAAGTTAAACATTTCATGAACGTAAATAAAAATGGATGGAAGGAGATGTATTGAGAAACAGGACAATAAAATGTCGAAGGTTGAGATGATTGATATGCCCTTCAAAGTAAAATAATACCCTGGCCTACACAGACTATCCTGACATATTCTTTCATATAGGCTACACAGATCTTGCTTGGGAAATATAATATAATAATAATATAAAATAATTGTATTTGTTTCATGGAATACTAAGACTTCTGTGTACTGGAGACTGGTGTCTTTCAGTATCTTACTATAGGCCTCTGTTCGGATGACCTTATCGCAAAATAAACAAACAATAAACAAACAAAAAACTAATTTATTTCAAAGTGGTGGCACATATTCACACACATATTTTTGCTTTTTGTTTTTTGTTATTTTGTCTTTTGTGTTTGCCTTGAAATCTGAAAAAAAGAGTCTACAGCCATGAGATAGGCTATACTTCACCATTTTTGCCACAAGCATTCTAACACACAAACTAACTTTAACTTGCTGGTGGGGCTAGATGTAAAGTCTTTGGATCACTAGAGTCTTTGGGGTTCATCCTCGGTGCACCATGCATGACTGGTCAAAAGTTCAAATCAATAAATTTGATAGTTGTTGAGATATTTCAGTCTGGACCAAAGTGGTGGACCAACCAACTGACCAACATTGTCATCCATAGACCCAGCTATAGCATGGCATCAAAAAGTTGACAATGACATATTTTGAAAATCTGTTCCCACAGTCAAAGTAACTTCTATGTGCTTCTACATAACGCGTATTAAGTAAACATTAACCTTGTGTGCTCCCATCATTGTAAACCTGTGCCTGGGTAAAGCTCATGTAACAGCTTTCATCATTACAGTGACCTAAGGACATAATGGCAGTAAATAAATATCCTCTTTTGTTCTTTTTTGTTTCGTTTGAACGTGCACACATGCATGCAAAACAACCAAACGTAATCACACATATACACATACAGCTCCTGCACAAACAGTACATTCTAGTCTAGATTTGTTAATTCATTTTGCGGAATTAGCCTACTCAAACTAAAGTAGGTTAGAATATTAAGGTCAACAAATTTTATATTCATAAAATACTTGGGAACAGACTATATCTGACATTAACTCAGAATCTGTGACAACATATAATAATAATAATAATAATAATAATAATAATAATAATAATAATAATAATAATAATAATAATAATAATAATAATAATAATAGTTTTTTTGGAAGATTTTAAAACTAACTTTCTGTGAGAAATAAGTTTAGGACATTGTATATTAGACAGGGGAAAGTCACTCTGTAACTTCAACATAATTTGCTGGGTAGAAGCCCTCCTTCCCTCCGCTCAGGACTCCTCGACACCAGCCCTGGTCGTCCTCCTCCTCCACCTTCAAGAACACTTCACCTGTTATCACAGAAAAAAAAGTCTGTTCATCAGCATAAAAAAAAATTGTTTTAATGAAGAGTAAGTTGTGTGTCATGAAACACAGAGTACGTCAGTAAGTTTAATTAATTTACAACCAACCAATCTTAGGGTAGTTTTCTAACTCACCACTTTACTTACTATTTGACACTTTGACTGTTCTGTAGTTTAACTAAAGTAGCACAATGCACATTAAAGCCATTGCAAAAATACCATAAAATCTTCTTCCTATTACACCCCCACAAACTCTTCTAAAATAAAAAGCCTGTGCAATTTCCCATCTTTTTATTTTTGTATGAGTTAGGAATTGTACATTATATGTTTTTGTAATTTTTTTTTGTTGGCCTTGATTAACTGTGATGGTTGCTGTTTCCTAAGTTCACCTAAACTTGACTCAGTTGAAGCCTTGCAAATGGTTCTTTCATGTTTTTGTACTATTTGTTAAGATTGTAATGCTTTATCAACCAGAATAAGATAGATAAATGTAATTTCAAAATATCTCTCTTTAAAAGGGTAACTACTGTTTTTTTTCCAAACTATGTTTTTGTGTCTAACTGACTGATGCAAACAACAATCTTTGACAGTATTAAGCGAGATCACTATGTTGAAAAAACCTAAAGCTAAAAGAATTGCTTTTTTAAATGGATTCTGGTGGGTTTAGCGCTAGCGACTTCAGAGCTGTTTCTGGTTAAACAGAAAGGTCTCAAAAGAGGTTTTAAAGGTCTATCGCTAAAGGGATTCTTTCCATAATGTTGTCAGACAGAATATTAATCTGAGTCTTTAAGTGGGAAAACAAGTACTTTTGTTAAGGCAAATACGAGCTGGAAAGTTGCCCAATTAACTTACATTGTAGCTTGTTTTGCTGCTGCCAACTGCAGCAATCTAAATACTGGACAAATGTCAAAGATTGTTGTTTCCATCAGTCACTTACACACAAAAACATAGGAAAATAGAGTGCAGGTTGAAAAAAGCGGTAGATACCCTTTAAGGAAGTTTTGTCTTTGCATGATGTGAATGATATTTTAGTCACAAAACTAAAGTTTAGAGCTGTTTAATTGTACAATCTGTACTTAGCTAGCTATAGGAATTAAACACATTTTTTCACACTTTCAGCTCCGGCATAATTTTAGAGGGATGGGATGCATTTCTTCTCTTCCCACTCAGATTTATACTGATTCAAAGATTATAATTATGTATAAAACTCTTACCTATTGTAGCTTTCAAAAACTGAGAACAACAATTCTGTCTATATCATTTGAGTGTCCTCACATCACACTTTATGTGTCACCTGCTTTAAAGGACAGCTCATCGCCCTCCTCTCCCACGTAGTCGTACAAAGCTCGCACCTTCACACCCCCAATCATCACACTAACAGGGGAAGATGTGCATGTTCGAACAGTCAGAAAAAAAAACATAAATATGTGACTTGGAATAAAAATGTACATTGTTTTTTATATTAAAAAAAATAGTATTATTATAGATTGAAAAAACTTCACTGGGAAACTTACGGTTGGCCCTCTTTTCTTTTCTGGTCTCTCTTCTTTCTATTTAGTTTTTTTACTGGTGGGACCCATTCCTGATGAAAGAGTTTAGTGAAGTTTGTGTTCAAATATATTAACACTTTGGTCAAGTAAAACAGCTCCAATACATCAATATTCCCACAATAATGTATTGTTTATGTGAGTTTGAGACAGTGTGTGAGACCATGAATTGCTTTATCTGAGGTAAGAACAAAAAAACATTAATACAACAAGGTTTTCACACAAAAACAATATTCATTTGAGAAAATATTGCTACCTTTAGTCATGATGTTTCTCTTGTGTCTTTTGTTCTGCTAAACATATTGTACTTATACAATTATTGTAATTTGGTTGTCCTGGGAGTGCATTACTGTAGAATTCCTCTCTGTGTATTGTGAGTGAAACTTTATAACATACTTCAATCTTTGGCCAGTCAGTGGGCATGCCAGGACCATGGTTGTTCTTCCACCATTTAATATCATCTTGCTCACTGATGGACATCAGAGTGTTGTAGAGCTCACTGTAGACCACCTTCACACTGACAAGAGGACACAGTAAATACACAGAAACACTTGCTCTGCATTAACCCCTAACACACTATACTGATGGCTGCTCACCTCTCATTGTTGGTGATGTCAAGATGTCTGTGGATGGAAAGGAAAGTCTGCTTCAGAAAGCTGATCCTCTTTCTCTCCTCCTCCTGTGACAGTTCAAAAATGGCTTCCATCTCCTCCATGTAGCGAGGCGTGTAGGATGTCACGTCCTCCAGAATCTTCTCGTAGCGGTCTCTACTCTGCAGGCAAAAGGAAAAAAGGAAAAGTTGCTCTGTGTAAGAACATCTACTGTGTTTCTTTAATGGACAATTAAAAATCTATAAATCATCTGGTGCTTTTTGCCGTTCCCATGCTGGGTTCCATAAACACTGAGCAGAGTAACAATAACACATCGCCATACAAGGGAAATGCTTGGAACAGAAGTTTAAGGCTGGGGCTCGTACTAAGAGTTGATAGTGAATCACGGCATGCAGCAGGCAAACAAAATTTTCCTGGAATGCAACATGTTTCACTGTGGGGCATGAATCAGGGCTTGTGAATGTAGCCCTTATTCAACACACATGACTTAGCCTATCTGGAGTGAAGTGGTGCAGTGTGTTAACATCCCTCCTCACCTTTTCTTTCTCCTCTGTGATCTTCTCTCTGGCTTCCGTGATTTTCTGCTTTTTCTCTGGACTCATCTCAGTGTTTCCATTTGCTTGTTTCTCTTTGTCGAGGGCTGTTTGCTCCCTCTGACAGCACTTGTGATATGCAACTCGGGCCTTCTCCAGCTGTTGAATACACATTTGCACACATGCATATTGTTAATTTAAAGGAAAAGTTTGACATTTTGGAAATTTGCTTATTAGCTTTCTTGACTAATGTTAAATATGAAGCTGTGGCTAGGAGATGGTTAGCTTAGCTCAACACAAAGACTGGAAACAGCTAGCTTGGCTCTGTATAAAGTTAAAAAAATTCATTTAAAGGCACAGTTTCTGAAAATGTTGATCCATTCACAGTATTTAGCACCTCGACCTGCTTTATAAACAAAACAAAAATACACGGAAATCTCACTTTTTACAATATGGGACAGTTAAAGATTTAAAGTTTAGATTTAAGTTCAGTTTGTTTTAAATGATTGCTAACATGCATTTTTTGCATGGCTAGAAAAGTGTATGCATAACTTAAAGGAATAATTTGACATTTTCGGAAATACATTTAATACAGTTTGTTAGCTTAGCTAGATAAGATAAAACATGTTAATTAGTAAACTTTAGAGATGCTGGAGGGCAGAGCCAGTGACTGAAAAAAGGGCAGAGCCAGATTAGCTGTTTATGCTAAGTGTAGCTAATTGTCTACTGGCTATAGCTTCATATTAAGGCTTGGACACACTAACCCGACGGCTGACCTTCAGTAGAAGAGGCAGTCGGACTGACTGCCTCCCGGAGTTGGTCAAAAAAGGGCCTCGGTACACACCGAAACAACGCTGACTTGAATCTACGTTCTGAACGTGCGCAAGACGTAATGCGTCCCCATAATAGCAGGCGGCGCTAACCTGTATTGTTGCCAACAAAATGAAAACCAGCACCTTATTGGACGAATGCGTCATGTGGGTCTGGCTACTCCCGGATTTTACAACTGAGCATAATTGTGGCTCATTCGGAATACAAACTTGTATTTTACGAAGATAGTTCACCGAAACGTGTTACTGAAAACATTTTAAGTGAGAAATAGGTCATGCAGTTGCTGAATCTGTATTCATTTCAGATCGACAAAGTTCAGTTTAAAAGATTTTCATCAGATTTTGAGAGACTCTAGTCACGTTCATCCCGCTCGTCATTTCTGGGTTGGCACGCCACCAATTACATTGGTCATTGAGTCCGACTGCCCTCCTTCCCATTCAACATGTCAGGTCGGCCAAAAGAAGGCCGATGGAACCTCCAATGGACGACGACACGGAACACACCTAACAGACTCGAGTCACTGACCTCGCCAGACTGTCCAACGGCCGATTATCGGGTTGGTGCGTCAGGGCCTTTAACCGTAAAAGACAGTGGTAAATATCTTCTCATCTAACCCTTGGCAGGAAAGCAAAATAGTGTATTTTCCAAAATGTCAAACTATTCCTTTAAAGCATACTTAAAAATGGTTGTTGTTGTTGTGCATTTTAAGACCTTTGAAATAGTAATTTTATCGGTACTTCAAGGTTCACTTGCTAGCATAATTCTGAGCTTATACCCGCAGATGGAGTTGCCAATTAATGCAGTTTGCAAACTCCATTTGCTAATATAGACAATGAGATGCAATTGTGTACAAAAATGTGGAGTAAAGATTTGGTGTTGAACTTCCATTGCTACATATGACCACCATGACAAGCATGTGCAGACACACACCTTCATCGTCTTTTTGGACCAGGGTTTCTGTGCACGAGAAAAACTTGTGTTGTTGTCGTGACTCTCCCTGAACCCACAGAAGAGTTTCTTTGGAAATGTCTCTTTCTGCCAGGTCTTCACCCGGGTCCTTTCCTCCACCATGAGCGACTGAGAGATAGAGGAGTGGAGCGCGGACAAACGCTCGGTGGAGGTGAAGAAACATTGCCACGCTCTCATGAGGGAGCCATAAAGTGGCCCTGGGCAAGGAGAAAAAAGACAGACTGAGGAATGAAATAACAGAGCACAGCGGTGAGTCATGGAAGCAATAGAGAAATAATGACCCTCATTTGTAAAGTTTCAAGCACAGATGCAGCTGTTTAATAAGAATCAAGAGGTAATTTTAACTTGATGAAAGCTGAGATGATAAAAAAAAAGGCCTGGGAATGCATGTTCTCGGTTTTTAGGCTCCCCATAATGCAGCTTCCTATACTTACGAGAATCCACTATAGTCTTCCACTTGCTGCTCCACTGGCTGAGCTGCTGGGCATACTGTTTTTCTACTTTTGCTCTCTCCATGAAGCAGGCCACAATGTCGTTGCAGGCCTGGAAGGACTGTTCCGTTCGGTGCACTGTACGCACATAATTCCCTGGCTGAGAGGAGGAAAGGTGATGATGACATGTAAGAATCACAGGCCTGCAGAACTCAAGGTGTCCATTCATAAACACACATTAGTACTGTTTTGGATTAACTAGCTATGCCTAGGATTGTAGTTGACTTAGATTGGTCATAAATATAATCCTCACCATCCAGAAGCTCTGTTTCTTTGCATCCTGAGCTGGCTCGTTGGGAAGGCTCGCCATTATTGGGAACGTGTCTGTCTCAGAAAGCAAGAGATAACCGTTTGTGTTATACGAGAGAGTTGTTCGACTGGTTGGAATGCAAAACAAGCAAGGAAAGAGAGCTTTTATTGGCAGACAGGTGACATTGATTATCATGTAACAGGTTGGACGTCTACAGAATAAAATGTGCATACAGCAGGGTGACTTCCCCATGAACAGAGCAGTTCCCCCAAGTCTGATTGGAAATAATTGGCGGCTGAGACCCTGCAGTGTGTGTGTGTGTGTGTGTGTGTGTGTTGCTGAGCTTATTGCCATAACAACTTTGACAATTCTGATGAGGTGTTATTTACACTGTACAGTGCTTGGATACATCCAAAAAGCCTCCCGCGTAAGAGGAGGAGGATGGTGGGGGGGTCATGCAGTGGCAGACTGGAATCCACAGGGGTGGGATCTGCCGGTAGGAATAGAACAGCTGCTCCAGCATTCTTCCTGTTGCCTTCCCAAAATAAACAGCAGGGAAAGGTCATCTTTCCCTTCACTCTGACTAATACAAGGCCTATTAGAACCAACTGTCTCCCACTCTGCCATTCGATTTGGAGATCATGACCACAAGTGCAAGATTTCTGCTCTGGCAGACGAACAAGAATGCAGGATTTAAAAGGAATAACGCGTCCAGATGACAGACATTTTTGCACAGCATGTAAAACAAAGCACAAGTGGCACATACATTGGAGGGAGATTGAACAAAACAAGGGAGATGCATGCACAAACACGCAAAGGATGCAGTCACATTCGGGCCTATTTCTGTCTTGGTAACATGTTGCCACATTGCTGGCTGAGAAAGTGACTAACCACACCTCATCACAAGACTGAGCATGACGGAGGGTCAGGCTCATCTAGGACTTTCTTTCCCTCAGCTTGCTGGTGTTAATGCGTATATTGTCATGCTATTTAATCATATTTTTTTTACTATGAGCTCCTGCAAATGGAAAAATGGTGGGGAGTTTATGAAGGCTTAACTTAGATTTCACTTTATTGACTTTCTTTGATTCTGTTCCTGCTCATGCAGAGGAAAGGAAAATGTTTGAAACTCAACAGATCATCCTCTCATTTTTATCACACAGAAACATTCATATCAAATCAATGCTAAAAAAAAACTAAGTAAGTAAAAAAGAATCAAGAAGTGGGAACAGAGCAGTCATGCCTGGGAGCACTTACATTTCTCTCTGAATCACCAGTGATTACTCAAGTGACCACTTGTTACTGTAGTTCAAGGGCTGCTGAGGATTTTCTCTCCATTTCTCTGTCCGTCTCCCCCTTTCCGAGTGTGCCTCTCCTCCTCTTAACACATGCTTCTCTCCCTCTCTCCTCTCTCACTGACCCAATTTTCCCTTGGCACTTAAAGTTACACACACGTTGATCTGAAAGTGGGCGTGAGACACAGAGACAATGCAAGCAAAAAACTAAATTAAACAAATCAGAGCATTTGCATGGTAATCACTCTGCTCATAATTGGCTTCAGGACAAACAAAGAGGGAGGAAGAAACTTACCTTTCTTGCTTTCCTCCCCCGTCAGCTGTGGTATTCTAGTACACAGTCATGAACTCTTCCAGCTCTGTTCCCTACTTTAACCCCATGTTTGCTTTTTTTTTTTTTTTAACTCCCTGGCTTTACTCCCTGTCAGGCTGTTCAGCTCTTTGACTAGCACCCTCTCACTTTCTCTCAACAAAAACAGCTGGAAGAATCCCCCTCCTCTCTCTCCTTGCCCGTCCCTCCCTCTGTTTCTCTCAATATGGTGCTAATGAGATGCTGAACCTTCATTTTGAATGTTCGCTGGTCACAGAAACGTGTCAGTGTGGCACAGAGTCATGTGAGCTTATTAGTGAGTGTGTGTGACAGCAGGGGGAGTGTGGGTGTCCCATAAACTGCCACATTAGCCCTGTGCCCCTTTGTGACCTGCCATTCTCTTTGTGGTCAAGCCTAGAAAAAGAGCACGTCAAAGAGAGAACAGTATGCAACATGTTCAGTCTGTTTACTTATTGTCGGATTTTTGCTCTTTTGGATACTTTGCCAGAAGTTAACAGAGGACACCTGAGTTACAGTTCACTTACTGCTGTCTATATCTGGTTTATATATCTCAGTTGTTTTGCAATAAATGCAACTAGGGTATGTGGTCCTGTAGGCTCTATAATAACAGACATTGGAACAAGTTGTCTTAACACGTTAAATTTAAATAAATGGCAAATTGGTTTGTTTGACGTCTCTAGGACCGCAATGAAAATAAGTAATGGACATCAGTGTGTCATCCAAGATGGTTCGTAGTTACAGCATGTTATTTAATGTCTTCCTTCCACCAATGTCAACTAACCTAAACTTTAGATTTGGTTTATGCACTGAACACCTCTCCCACACACCCCCACAGTGACTTGCACATGACTTGGACTGATGCTGTTATCTATCTATCTAGTGTATATGTTTATCAAATCACCATGCACCTATATATTATTGAACTATCTACTTACATATACTATTATACTTTTATTGCACTAAGTTTCTTATTGTCACATCATTATCATAATGTGTACAGCTTATTCTTGCTTTTTTGTTTTTTTTTTACAGATTTAAAACAAATGTTTGTCCTATATTGTATTACTGCCCTACTCTACGTGACTCTGCTAATTGCCCCAAGTTCAATAGAGGTAAATGGAATTTTGTTTGTGTTGCTTACATCATTTTAAAACTACATTTAAATAAACGTTTCAAGAGTTACATAAGTTTCAAAAAGCAGTGCCCCTCTTTACTCTCCACAGACCACGATGTAACCAGCCTTCATTGAAATACAGATGGGTGACGAATGAAAGGAATAACCTGATTAAGTGAGTGGAAAAACATAATTAAAGCAGTTGCTTGATGATGTGCTGTGCCAACAGCTCTCAACCCATTTGATCACAGATTTTGGATCATGTTAGACAGCAGACTACACTCTCCACCACCACCATCAAAACACTAAATGAAGGAACATCTTTGGAATAACGGTGTACATCCCTCCTGTTTTCTCTGACGCAGTTTTTATTTTTCGTACCGTGAGAAGAAAAATGTTGGCTTGTGGCTTTACCCCCACAGAGAAAAACAAGCCCTGACATCTGTAATTTTGCCAACTATGAGGAGACTCCATGTAGAGAAATTCAAAGAGGGGCAACCTGGACAACTGGCACAAACATTAAAAAACAACAGCATTACATTTAGATTATTCTACCATGAACCTCACTCTGGCCACCATGCTGGCAAATAATCTCACATTTGTCTCATTCAAGTTGTTCTCTATTGTTTTTCATGCCTTACAGGCGTCTTTCTGTTTGCTGCATGATTGCAGCCACTGCTTGCTTTGAATTAAGCCATCTCATCTTCTCCTTCCCTGTGAGCTCTACTCTTTTGTCCTATTAGCTCACGGAGCCTGATGGGAATATAATCCTGGACCTGAAAACAATGTTGTGTTCAACCACCGCAGGGCTGAGACAAGCTCCTACCAAATGACTCAACTCAAACACAGCACTTCAAATTGGATCATTATGTGAATCTGACAGATATGGGAATCCAAGGAGAAATAAAAATCACGACAGGCCACAGTTTATTTGAGCATTTATTTCAACACCTTAGTTGCACCTCTATCATATTGTTTGTCAGTATATACTTTTATTTTATTTTACTTATATATATATATATATATATATATATATATATATATATATATATATATATATATATATATATATATATATATATGGATTGTTTTTATATATATATACCTTTTATCTCTGCATACTTATGCGCCTACTGTATGTAGTCATATTCATTATGCATTTCACTAGACCTAAAATACTCTTTTAAATCATAGTATGTAATGCTTTCTACACTACTGCTCAGTCCTTTCACTTCTCAGAATAGTCCATCATGAGATAGCATTGAGGCAACTCAGCATGAGTAAACAGAGTCATAAATTTAAACTCACATAGAGAGAAAACACATTAACTAACGTGTGTCAGCTTCACTGGGGTCACCACAGGGCGAGCAGTATAGAAAGCATTTACAGTAAACCCAAAATGAAACAAACAAAACAAAGCTTCATAGATTTAGTCCACACTATTTGGAAGACGGAGATTCTTAAAAACTTTTACATACTTAATATTATCTTTATTATACTATATGTTAATGTTATCATTGTCATCATCATCATTACATATAGATATATAAATGATGCGTTTTTGCCTTACAGTTAAAATTCACTGCAGGGAAATGGCTAAACTGGCATGTTTAAAAAATCCAGGGCATTCTTGTTCATCTCTACGCAACATATACAGTATTTACTTTATTACTCTGAAAACCCCTTTTGAAAAGTGGGTCAGAGTGTTTCTTTTTGTGAGTTGTGTGTGGAACGGGGAAACATTGGGATTGTCAACTAGTGAGAAAAAACAAAACAATGTTTTTTTGACTATTATAAGTATGTTTTGGAAAAGGCATTAGAAAGAGAGGGGTGTAGGTCAAGAAATGCATTTGGCCACCAACGCAAGCTGACAAACAAACACACAAAATCAGACATACAGACTTACAAAGGCTAAAGGTTGAGGAAGTCAGGCAGACAGAGAAGCAGTAAAAAGCCCTTTTTGATCACTGCACCTGCTGTGTGAGAGAGAGCGGTCAACATTATGGCATCAAAGAGGACGGATCCATTTTGACCTGTGCTATGGCCATAAAAGCCAGTAAAGTCTAAGAAAAGATGCTTTGCAGTTTGAAATTATGTGCAAACCCTTCTCAATTCCTCTCATGTATTTCCTCTCCTTTCTAAAGAACAATCAGGAAAATAATAAAAGGCTATTTCACAACAATATCCTCTCAATAATGATACGTCCTCATTATGCACAACTTCAATTGAACAGTTATAAATACCCTGACCAGTTAGAAATCAATGATTGCGATCAGCACTTCATACAAAACATATGGTTCTATTAATAGTGAATCCCGTTTAACATGTAAGATTATTAAGTGCTCGCAAAGTACATACATACAAAGCTTATTGGGGCATCCTTTGGGGTATATGGCAAATTTATATATATAAAAAAAATTCTATTGTTGTCTACCATTTTCTTCTATCAACATTTACAAACAAAACCCTTTCTCTCATATTCTAACTTTGGCTCCTGTACTTTGCCGTTGATACTCTGATCTGCTAAAAGCTACAAAACTGATGTTAGAATGTGACTGTTTTTTTAATCGGGGTTACCCTTTAAGCAGCGAATTTTCAATTTTTCTTTGAACTCAGACTGTTTTCTCAGTGCTGCTAAGCAGCAGATGGTGTGAGAATCCATCTGCCAGTCTGTGTGAGAATAGGAGTGTGTGTATGTATGTGTTTGTCTTTTACAGCACAAATAATGTGTTAATTAAATGTCAGTCCATCAAAAGTTTTAAAGTATATTTTCTGCTGAAGAGCATCATTTTCCTTATATTCTTAACGTTCTCATACCCTTTGTTGAACAAAAGTCCTCCTGCAAATGTCAACAGTACTCTCCAAATGTGTAGCAAATCTGCAAGAAAACACCTTCCCCCCACACATCCAGCCCTTAGTCTTAGCTCAACACAACCTATTGATGTCCACTGTTATTCCCGTGGACATAACTCTGTTATTGTCCATCTTTGTCAATTTGTTTCTCTCCCTTTCTCTCATCTTTGAATCACCCCTTGACTCTCTCAGTCTGTGTCTCGAGGAGAAGTAGTGATATGCAAAGGAGAGGAGAGCCGCCTGGGGAGAGAAGGAGGGCAAATCAAAGAATAAGAATGGGCGGATATGAGATAAAAACAGAGCTAACTAAATAGGGTTGATAATACTGGTTAAATAAGAGAAAAGGATGAGGGAAGATGAGATAACCATATAACAAAATGATATGCATATAATGAAGAAACAGGATGGCCAAGCTAACTTGCATGGAAGGAATGAGACACTGACTTTCCTTCACCATCCGGTGCTTCCTTTTTGACCTTTGACCCCGTTGCCTCTACGTGTCCCCGAGTCTATTTGTCCTCTCTCACCTGTCAGTGAGTTTCTTCAGTGCCCTCTCGATGTTCATTCGGTGTCCCACACGTGTCACTCCCAGGTCCAAGAAATCATCCTTGGTGAGCGAAGGCAGATGCGATCCATCTATCTCATTGTCTATAAAACGCTCTCTGTGTTCACCCAGGTTTAGGTAAGCCAGCCAGTCGGCCACGTCGTACTTGGTCCAGAAGGGCAGGGGCTTGACGGCAAAGGGTTTGGCTGGTGGAGGAGGAGTGAGATGGGGAAAGTTGAGGCAGGATGGGCTGGGGGGCAAGTGCATGGGGGAGGAGGCTCCAGAGAGAAAATGGGTGGGTGAGAGAGAGCGTGAGACAAGTAGGGGGTTTGTACTTGCAGATGGAGAGAATAGTGGAGGAGTTGAAGACTTGTAGGGATCTCCTAGAGGATGGCCAGGTGAAGGAGGAGTGAGGGGTCCAGGGAAGTCAAAGGGGTTGTTGTAGATGGGTGTACTAGGAAGGATGGGGAGAGAGGAAGGCCTGGGAGGGGTGGGGTTTGGTTGTTCAGTGCTATAGATAAGAGGACTGGGAGCCCGCCGCCGTGACACTGAAGACCGCATCTCCTTAGTGGGACTGCATTGAAAATCAAAAGTCTGCCTTCGCATCTTGGACCGATGCTTTGGTGACGTTGGGTATGGGCAGTAGGTCGGGGACACAGGAGGGTGTGAATGAACTGGGGAGGTAGAAATCTGTGGAGATGGGGAGCGGGTCCAGTTGCGCTGAATTGGGACTTGAGAGGAAGGGGAGACAGACGGGGTGGCCGCCAGATTTGGTGTCAGGATCTGACGATGCTGTGGAGAGGAGGTGGGTAATGGCGAGATGGAATGGCCAGAAGGGGGGCTGTGAAATACGTCAGTATAATCTGCCGAATACCTGAGAGACACACAGACAACAAACTTTAGTTAAAATAAGCAGATATGCAAACTTTTCATTTTAATACCAAAGGCCAGATGAAAACAAACCAACCTATGCATGGTGGGTGACTTTGGAGTGTGGCTCCAGTCATCCATGCTCTTCATGCTACTCATCTGTTGCAGCTTGGAGCTCAGCTCATTGATGATGCTCGCCTTCACACCTGAAAGAGGTGAGTGAATTCTTCGGCCCTCTAAAACCATACCACCTCTCTGCACTCCATCTCCACCTTGTTCATGCTCCCCGACCTCAACCCAGCCCACCGACCGAGTGTCCATGGGCTTCTCTAAGCAGGCAGCCAGAGCTGTGTTGAAGCCATCCTCCATTTTAGATCTACTCTGCTTGCGCTTCCTTTCATCTGCAAACGCTCCATCTAACCTGACATCTTCTGAGTTGCTTTGTCTCCGCAAATGCAAAGGAGCGGGGTTGGTGCTGTTCTGTCTACGTAGTGCTACGGGCATGCTCCTCCCTCCTCCTTCCTTGTAATGAGTCATCTTTGGAAACACAGGGTTTGCCAGATTGGTGCTGTGCACCTCAAATGTTTGCCCACCTGAGTAGGTAGTGCAAGGATCCTGATGCTCACCTCCTCTCTCTCCATCTCCTCCTCCAATGCCTCCCCTCTCTCCTCTCAACCCACTCAATCCCAGCATTTCTAAATGGTGGTCGCTACTGCTATGGCTATCCAGCTCCTCAATCCCAGAATCCACCACGGCATCTTGCCAGTCTCCGCTCTTGGATATAATAGTAGGGTGATGAGTGTGCTCAGCAGTTTTGACCCCTGTGCTGAGGCCAGCCTTGGGCCCGGCCATGGTCATGGTGTAGTCAGTAGACGCCGGTGAGGTTGTGGTGGCAGCAGCGGCCGTGGCTGTCATGGTAGTGGTAGCATAGCTTATTGTGGCTGTGAGGGCGGCTGTGCCTCTGTCCTGGCCTGGGGTGTTACCCCCTAATGAGGGTTCGTCAGATCCGCTGTAATAGGGGTGAGTATGGGACATGGGCTGGGGTCTGTGTAGTGATGTGGCAGGCAAACCTGCAGCAGATGTGGTGGAGGGAGGGGGAAATATCTGTGCGGACGGATAAGATGGAGAGAGAGCTGACTGTGTAAGGTTGGCCACCTCGCTGTCGTAGGAGGTAAGGCTGGAGGCAGCAGAGTCACCACCCTGTGGAGAGGGTTGCGGTGCATTTGAGGGCTTGGTAGATGGAAGAGGGGGCGGAGGAGGTGGTGCAAAAGTGGCAGGGTGTTGGCTCCGGTGTTGATGCTGCTGAGGATACTCCTGGACTCTCTCCTTCTTACCATTAGCAAACTGTATAGGAGGGGGCAAGGGATCTACAAAGACAAACTCGTCATCTACATCTATTGAGGGAGTTGGTGGAGGGAGAACCATCAGTCCTAGACCTCCACCTGCCCCTGCATCTCCCATAGTTTCATGTGTTTGCGCGGAGGCTGTAGGGACAGTATACTGAGGGATGTAGCTGGTGTTGGGAGTGCTATCCATCTGCAAAAAGGAAGGTCTGCAGGGTGCGGGTTGAACCGGCGGTGGAGGAGGCTGCATTGGTGGAGCAGGCCTGCTGTCATACACCTCCTTTTCTCTTTCTCTCTCTCTGGGGCTTTGTGGGTAATACTGGGTTGAATACTGACTGCTTCTGTCCTCTGAGAAGCGAACTCTGAGACCTTCCCTGGGTCCTCCCTCCTTTTCTCTCTCCATCCTCTCCCCACCTCCTCCTCCCAAACGTAATATCCTTGGTGACTGTGGCCGGCTCATAGATGCGGGCGAAGTGGTGGCGGTGGGGGAGCTTAGGTGGACGGACACTGGGGAAGTGTAGGCCGATTGTGTAGGGGTTGCAAAAAGGGAAGGAGTTGGGGTCTGAACAGGGGTAGGGAATGTTCCTACTGTGGACAGCTGCCGGCCAAAGTGTCTCTCTTCTCTGCGTGTCCTGCGGTCATCCTTTAGGGCCCTCTCTCTGGCAGCGAGGGCCAGGCCAAGTGGGGATGAGGGGTCCAGAACTTTCCCTGTAAGTGGGTGGATGAAGGTAGTAGTGGCCTGGATGCCGTACATTGAGGGAGCTGACTTGGGCTGGCCATCCTGACCAAGGACAGGGGAAGAATACTCAGGCAGGCCAAAGGCTGGGGGCATGCTGCTGGAATAGTTGACATAGTTGTCTCCAGAAAACATGCCCTCATCTATAGACTTGGAAGGCCGTAGTCGAGGGGTGGGCACTTCCATTTGAGAGCCCTGTAAAGGCTGAGTTCTTGTCCCTAGTGCTCCTCCCTGCCCTGCTCCTCCTCCTGCCTCTCCTTGTATGTCCTCCTCAGATGAGAGGAAGAAAGAAGCACTCTTTCTTCTCATATCTCGGAAACGTTCCCTTTCCCTGCGTGCCCCTCCTCCTCCTACTCCTCCTCCTCCTCCAAAGGTCGTAACATATGTTGAAGTGTAATCCAAGTTTTCCAGGTTTTGTTGTGAGGAAACAGACGGGGCAGCAGTTGATGAAGGCAAGGATGTGGATGAAAGGGGCTGAGGTGGCATGTGGGTGAGTGGTGAGGGTAGACTGGTGTTTGGGCTGTCTGAGGTTGTATCTGCTGAGGTGTTGTCTTCTACACCCTGGGGGGGCTCAGCTTCTACGCTGCTTCCCTGGCTGCTTCGGCCGCTGCTGCTGGTGGAGGGCGCTTTGACAATGATAGTGGGTATGGGGATGGAGCTCTTTTCTTTGGCTGCAACTCCTTTTCCTCTGTGCTGCTGTCTCAGCCCATCTTCCACTTTCGACTGCTTCATCAGAGCTCCTCGACCACCCCTCCTGGCTGTCCCCCTGACAACGCCTCCACCCTGCTCCCGGTTGGCCACATGCGGGTGATGTTGCGGCGCTTGCTGGGCCTTAAGCTTAGCACTTGTTGGTGGTGTAGCACTGCTGTAGCCTTTCCTTAACCCTCCCATCTTGCCACCACCTCTCCTGGGCGCCTCTGGCTCTCTGACACACAGTCCTTCAGATTGTCTGCGGAGGGTGGGGACCATACCCTGCTGGTTCATTCCACCAGGCCCCCCCCTCTCCCAGCCTGCTTGAGTAGCATGCCCTGGCTGGGATTGGAGCTGATAGTGGGCTTGAGATACAGGGGGTATGGGCATAGCAGGTCCTCTCCCAGGATGAGGGCCTGCTGACAAAGGCGGTTCTGGGGCAGATGTGTTAGGGGGTGGGGGGATTTCCTCTGGTCCCGGCACTGACAGGCTGCGAGCCAGCTTCATGGCGGGTGGGTGAAGATACTGCCTTTCCTCCTCGGTTACACCTGAGAAAAAGGACACATGTGCTTACAAACAGACACTTAAAAATAAACTATTGAGCAGGCAGAAATCTTTCCATGACAATTGCCGTTACCAATTGATTTTTGACGCATCATGACTGCATGCTGAGCATGGCCTGGTTGAAAATGAGCTTGATTGTAGCCAAAACCTGGTCCGGGCTGCACCATACTCACTGATGACTGCTGCTCATAAGGTTGCTTCAGGTGTCGAAACCCAGTTTAAAAAAAGGAGCAAAAGAGAATTTGAATTGAAGGAGGGAGTAAAGAGAGGAAACATTTACTCTGATGTAATTTAATCAAACTGATGTTGGCTGTTAAGCTGATATTGATTAGATAAACAGTATAATGCAATACAGAAGAACTAGCCAGTCCGAGTATTAGAGTATCAGGCAACAGAGCATGGATGAATGGACGCAACCTGACTCACACTTAAATAAATGGTTTTGTGTGGGTGGTGCATTGCCAATCATTTTCTGTAAAGTGCAGTGAGGGCAGTGAAAACACACACAGCTTAAAAAAAAAGATAGAAGACAGAAAAAAAGCTAAAGACCAAGCTGCTTTAAAGATAGGAAACATTTGCTTGCATTAGTCATTTGTCACTATGACTAAATATCTGCTACATCCTAAAGCAGTGGAGAAGCTCTGTTGTATTTGTGAATCTGGTATGGAAGACTGGGAGAGAGGTTCATAACTGTTCAGTATTTGTTAATATTTTGTAGATAAATAAATTGATTATAAAAAGCAAACAGGAAGTTATGGTAACTAGGACCATTTCCTTTCAGTTCCCAACATTACCTCATTGGAGACGTTGGGAACAATACTCTTGCTCCGGTCCCTCTTGCCTCCATGACCCCTCTGGCCCTGGTTGTCTGATGTAATAGTGTGTTGGGCAGCAGCCAAGATCTCATCCAGTTTATCTAAAACAAAGACAGAGCAGGGCAGAGAAGAAATACAGAGAAGTAGTGATAGGGAGCATAAAATAAAGAAAGAACCATGAAAAGGACGATTTAAGTGAGCCCCCTCTCATCCCCTCAACATTTAAAAACACCCTTTTACAGTATGACAAGAGAGGTAAGAGTGATTTCTTACTTAGTGCCATCTGATAGACTGTCCTCTTCTTATCAGGACCCAGTGAGGACTCGTATTCTGAAAAAGAAGGAGAAAAAAAACATCAAACAGGCTGACTTTTAATTAAAGCTCAGGGGCTGATAGGGGTAATGATTAAGGCTGATATTCACCTGCTTTCTTTTTCCATGGAGAGGCAGCTGTGGCATATATAATTCGGGAAAACAAAAATTAGGTGTGACTAGTACTGCTGTGTAGTCATGTGTATTATGCAGATGAAAGGATGAAATACATACTCAGACACGTGATGGTGTGAATACAGATGAGAGAGATGGTTATGGTGATGGGGGGGACGGAAATGATGATGAGAACACATAAATCCATGATTCTCCCACCTTTGTCCACTGTATGCAGCACATCAGTTCAAAAGACAAAGAAACACAAAGCAGTTTGTGACTGATGGGACCAAACGAGCGTCATTTCACAACCCGTTTAATTATAACCTTTCTCCTTTACAGGTAATATCAAAAGTGCAAATTCATTAAAAAGCTCCTTCCCCAAACTCTTGTTAATGAAATGGCACCTATACTGGATAATTTTCTTGGCTCTCTGCATCAACTTGTTATATTATATTTTATATATGTATACATATATATACATATATATATATATATATACATATACACATACATACACACATACACACATATATATATATATACATACACACACATATATACATATATATATACATATATATACACACACACACATATACATATATATATATATATATATATATATATATATATATGTATACACATATATATACATATACACATATATACATATATATACACACCTATATATATATATACATATATATATATATACACACATATATATATATATACACACACACACACACACACACACACACACACACACACACACACACACACACATATACATATATATATATATATATATATATATATATATATACATATACACATATATACATATATATACACATATATACATATATATACACACCTATATATATATATACATATATATATATACACACATATATATATATATACACACACATATATACATATATATTTATATACATACATATATACATACATATATAAACACATACATACATATATATACATACATACATATATAAACATACATACATACATACACACAAACATACATACATACATATATACTGTACATATAAATAATATTAATATGTAATGCTGTGTTTCCAAAATACTGCCATGGTAACGTACTATCATCATCACTTAAAAGCTATTTCAAATGTGGAAAAAAATGTGGTGGAATCAAACGTAATTTATTTTTTTTACATCCCTATCCAGACCACCCCACCTCTTCATTATTTGCATTCAGTCCTTTGTCCCCTGTATTATCTTACCCATGTCTTCTAGCTCTGATGTCATTGACTTGGAGCGCAGGGCAATGGCAGGAGGAGTCAGTCTTTTGGACTGCTGTGGGGCTGCCAAGGGAAGCCAGCCAAATACAGACTTAATGTTCAGTATTCTCGTATAAACATACAGTCACCAATGACAACCACATTGCAACAGGCTTTTAGGGTAAAATAAACACACAATAAGCTTTATTGTCATCATCATGAGCACAGGATGCTAATGACATACAAGGAAAGTTTGACTCTTACCTCTCTTCCGAGCAGTGTCCTCTAGTTCAGGGTTTCGAGCAACCATCACAACTTTCACCATGAGACTGTTGCCACCTTGTCGGATCATGTTGACCACCTGCCGGTGGCCAACCTTTACCACATTTTGGCCGTTCACCTAGCACATACAAAGACACAGAAGGACTGAATGCAGAATGAGCTGATTCATTTAAATGAAAAAAATAAATAAAAATTGTCGTTACAGGGAGTAGACACAAAAATGCAAACACTATTTACAGAGATAATGAGGGTCTTGTGACCACTGGGTCACTTTCGTAATGCAGCTTTCCCAGGTTTGGCATATGTTGTTGCAGAATCAGTGAGAAAAAGGTTTATTGCCACAGTAAGTTACACTTACTGACAATAAATTCTGTAGCTTTAAACCTACAGAATTTTGCAGTGCTTTGAACGAGTGCACCAGCATTTCAGGCAGTCACTACAGTAAATCACAGTTACAACGGCTTGGGCAGCTACATAAGTGACTCATATTAGGTTGAATACTAATCAGCAGTTTCTATCAGCGTTAATAAAGGTATAACAATCACCATTTTTTAGAACAGAGTTTGTCTTCGTAGAGGAACAGCAGTCACAAGTTCAGCATAGCAACTTATAATGCACTTATAACTTATATACTTAGACACAGTATAAAAACATTACATGACTATTAGGCAGCAAAGAAACCAATTAGGCTATTATTAATTGACACAATATCTGATGCAAATATATGGTGGACAAATGTAAAATCACCTTTTCTTCTCTTTTCCGTGTGCGTTCGGCTGCATTTACCTCAACAGTAACATCTACATCAACACCACTCCTCTCTTGCTCCCTCCTGTGCCGTGCGTACCTTGTACCGTACAAATTGGTATTTACTGCAAGGGGTTTCTGTTGTCCAACTTGCAGTACCATCAACCTGTGATGTTTGGTTCAGTGCATCCCAAAAGTTTCTTTGAAATGAAGTGTAGTGAAGTTTTTTTTTTGGTGTACCCACTTTTCTTCAGCCTGTCTATGTCTTAATTTCCCAGATAGAGTTGTGACACTCTACTGCACTTGTTGCATTAATTATTGGAAAATGCACTAGTGACAGTAAAATTGAATCCCTAACTCAAAGCGTAATATTGTGTTTTCTGTTGGTTGTTGTACTTGTTGTATAGCTCTTTTAGTGGGAACATTTGAAGTGTCTTTCTTACTATGTAGTTCTTGCTGTATGTTTAATAAATTCTTATCTTTGACTAGACAAGCATTTTTTTTTGGTCAAACTTAGGACCTTAGACAAGGTTTACGATTAAGTCACGCTGGGTTCAGTTTGTGTTAGTCCAAAATGCATGTTGTTCTTACCTCAATGAGGAAATCCCCCATCCTCAGGCCCGCCCTCCAGGCCACGCCCCCCTCATCGACAGACTCTAGGTACTGCAGCGCGGGGAATGCTGGCGTTGGAGTGAACTCCTCTATGGGAGTCTGAGCTGCAGAGGACAAGACAAAAAGGATGAGCATGAGTGGACACGGAAAACAACAACATGGGCTTGAAAATGAGGGACTGATATAGAGATATTAAAAAAGAGAGAAATTAGGCCAAGAAAATTTGGGAGAAGAGGCTCACCTTTGGCTCCCCTAAGCACAAAGCCAAAGCCCTCATTGTCTTTCTTCTGTAGGAGCACTGTCTTCTCCTTAATGATGTAGTCACTTAGAGAGAGAAACGAGGGAGCAGAGGGGAAGGGGAAGGGGGGATAGAGAGAGACAGGGAGAAAGAGAATTTGATTGGAAGAGAGCTACAGTATATGACTTCTATAGCAACAGAAAAGTTGTATTGTCATGCAAATAAAGCATTTTCTGAATGTGGAAAACAGCTATACTGCATCACATTATGAAATCACACTGCAGCAAAAGATAGGTTGGCTTGAGAATGTCATACAAAAAGCATTGGTGCACAAAAGGGTTGATGACAGGGATACAGTTAGTGTCACAATGGGAGTAAGTGTATATGAGATGACATTCCGTACTATGGACTGATCCAGCTAGAGCTGACAAGCACTGGGCCTGGGGGATGACAACACATTACAAAAATGTGCATATACACTTCACTGCTAATGGAAACTTCCAAATGCACCTAAATCGCTGCTTTAGCTTTTACTGCCTCTGGCAGCTTTTGCAGGGATACTATTTTACCGACTTCAGTGCCCCACTACCGGTCATACATGACACTTCAAATTATGCACCAGAAGAAGTTGGATAGGTCTCCAATTTCCTTCCACAAACAGCTCCTCTTGCTCAAAGACCACAGCCTTGGGGGGCAGAAATGTTCACAGATATCAGTGATGCAATCTTATTATATGACTGTTGGCGTAGTGTAACAGCTGGCCTAGCAAGCTCCTTCATTATTCTGTTACAATGTCTGGGACTTTTGGCCAAGTTGCTTTACAACCCTTTTTCTAATATTGGACAGGTTAAATGGACTCCACACTGCCACACACAGCCGCATCTCATGACTCATTTCTGGACTTGACTTTCTAACAATGTCAATTCACTCTGGTTCTGTTAGAGAACCAGTTGTATGATTTAATAGGAATTCCAGATATTTTTTTCCTAGGCAGCTCATTTCTGTGTTAGTTTGTGCTTTTCAACTTAAAACTGACAATTCTACTGAAATGAAATCAAGAATTGAACTGTGGGGGAACAGGATGAGTAGGCTGGTTGAAGAATTGTCTTTGTTTATAGTGATAGCCTGAATGCCAAAACAATGCAGTGAAAATGCCCTGGTATACTCAAGGACACCATTTCCACTGGGAATACAGGTTTGTTGTCACTCCCCCTTTTAAATGGGAAGTTTGGGTGAATTATATAGGGTTCACACCTGGACCTTTATGAGAAGTTGTGAATGTAAATATGATTTGTCAAGCTAAATGTGTCAGGCACTGCTTAGTCTCAGGCTGCATACAAATTCTCAATTACAATTCTCCTTCACTTGAGTCAGCAGACACAAAACCGTGGTGCTGAATCTAATCTAAACTAAAATACAATCCTTTGATTGTCGGCCTAACAATCAGGTCTGCAGGGTAACCTGTAACCACTTAGAAAGACACGTAAAAAATGCCAACATTTTGATTTACTTTTAGGTCTTAGGCAGCAGACTCGATTTTTTTCTGTCTGGCAGAGGATCCCATCACCGCAACTTCATCCTGCCTCCGCCACTCCTGAAACAGCCATGTGTATGCTGGTCCTAAAATAACAATAACAGTAATATTGTATTCCACACCGTCTCTTACAGCACAGGCTCAGCAAGGTTTTGTGTATTTAATCTGGCAGAGCATGTAATAAAGTTTGGCTGTGGAATCACAGAGGTACAGCAGAGTCATGAGTATTGGCCTCCAGGCCTGAAGATCCAGACTTCAACACCAAGTCGTAACTTTAGCACTGAACAGACGAATGCTAGTTTCCCCTACTGAGGTCCATCCCTTGTGTGTTCTCCATCAATGTTACTGTTTCGCCAACGCACAGCCGCCTTCCAGCCATCTGCTCCTCACACCTCATTCCTTTTTTCTCTCACCCTGTCCTCCACCATGCTTTCCCTCTCCGAGGATCAAAGTAGCAAGGAGTGGGTGGACAGATCCATTGGGCTCTTCATCCCTCCACTTATACAAAGGGGAAAAATGGCCTGTGTTGGTCCTCCAGGTGGTTCTAAGTTGTGTTGTTGGCTCGCAGTAACACACCTGATGTCCTTTTACATATTTAAATCTATTCATCTAATCTGTACCACATTGACCACGACTGCCTGGCCGATTTGGGCCATTAAAAAAAAAAGGAAAAAAAAGTCCCTGGTTAAACCCTGTGGGCTAGTAGGACATAGTCTCTCTGCAATGAAGCTGTAAACCTACTAGAGACTCGAGTTATTCTATACCCTCCTGAGTCATCCTCTTCTATCCACAATTACTGAGAAAAAGGCAGCTTTTTAACCATTTACATGCTGAACGTGGGGACAATACCCACACAACACAAGTGAATCACTTGATGGATGTTAGTGACACACATTGTAAATGGAGTCGTTGATACAGTACATATACATAAATACAAAGGGGAAAAAACAGATACAGTACATATACATAAATATATGTACAGGAGACATACTTCCCCAGCAATCAAAGACTATGACGTATGCACTTGTATGTGAAAACCACAGATATTTCATTCAGTGTATATAATCGCATGCACACATATTACACAAATTACCGGTATCTCAAATTAGAGCTCAAAAAGAACTGACAAACCGTAAACAATGATACATAAAAAATATGAGATGTTACAATAGCATTTTTAACGGAACAGGAATAAATGGAGTCCTGGTGAATGGAAAATATCTGCTTAAAGAAATCATGACTCAAAGAGAATGAAATACACCCACACTGTCTGACTGAAATGCATCAATATGTGGTCTCTTTCATGCACTAACACACACGCACACAGTGTTCAAAGACACAGGAGGAAAACACAGAAATAAACATGCTGCAGAGTCTCAGTAGCCACTTCTGATATTCACATGCATAAAAAAATACAAAAGACACACGCACATACACTCACGCACAGTCAGAGAGACACACACACACACACACACACACACACACGCATGGAATACATAGCTTATTAGTCTGTCTTTGAAAAGGCACGGCCTTTCAATAGCATCATCTACCTCTCCCCTCTCTCCATTGTCCTCTCCTCACATCCATAGCCAGCCAATGAATGAGGAAACAGCCGCTACCTGTAAATGAACCACACGCTCCTGTTTCTGGGGCCCAGTGACGGCCACGAAGAAGAGAGGGAGAGAGAGATTTCTCTCTCTCCGCATCCCCCCATTGCCATGTCCCCCCCTCCTCTCTCGCGCACGCTCTCTCCTCCACCACTACCTCCTCCTCCCTGTCTTCCAGCGAGAGCTCAGCCGGAGAGAGCCGCGAGAGTGGAGGAGAGAGAGAGGTGGGGTGCACCCCACATACTTCAGACAAGAGAAAGGCAATGTGAAGGAAAGAAGAGAGAGAATACCAGCGATTATCACAACAGGGAGAGAGTGCATGGTGTGTGTTTGTCTGCTGGTACATGACAAGAAAAGGGTTTGGTTGCAAAATAGAGGAGATGGAGAGCTGAACTTGCAGTGTGAGGATGCGGGGGATGGGTATAAATGTAAGGCGACAAAGGGAGAGACAGTTCATTTGCACATCCACTCACTGGTGTATCACAGATAAACCAACAGCTGATTCTCTCCCTGGATTTACAAACACACACACACACACACACACACACACACACACACACACACACACACGCAAACTTTCCTGTCGCTCCCTCTTCTCCAGAGCTGTCATCATCAAACAGGCTAACAAACACTTTTCCTCTTTCTATCTCTATAATTGACATTCTCCCAATTGCCTAGCTGCACTGAGGGAACATGCTCCGGATCACCTTGCTCTTAATTGAGCACCACTTCACCACGGTGCTGCAATTACTCTTAACAAGCTTACCACAATAACCCCAGTGGCTACTATATCCATTTAGAACACAACCGCAGCTGCATTAAAGTGAATGCCTTTTTCAAAAGACAGTGAGAGTGGCTTAGCACAAGGGTAATGTCAGCTCCAATGTGTAAGAGGCTGTGAAAACCTGGGGTGGCGACTGGTAAGCCCTTCTCACTAGCCCAAGGATCTAACCAACGCTTGGAGTCTCAGCCTTCTCATGACTCATCAGCAGGATGATGAATAAACACGCACAAGACACACAATAACTCTCAAACAAACACGCATAGCTTCATAAGACACAGCTGCCATGGGCTTAGTCACCTCAGCCAGATGCCATGGAGGAGGAGAAGTACCCCCACTACCCAGGGACAGCCAAAAGGGGCAGAGCCCAAAATGAGATGGCTGCTCTTTGTGCGTTCAGCGCTGACGTGTCCACACAGCAAAACAATAGAGAACGAGCACTGTTCAGGATCAGCAGAAAACAAACACATGAAAGCACAATAGGTGAAAAAATGTGAACACACACACACACACACACACATACACACACACACACACCTTGTGTTACCGGCAACACAAGAGTGTGTCAACTATTTCAATCACCATGACTTCCCCCACAGTCTTTCCTTACATTAATTAACCAGAGAGCTGCTGCCCACATTCATGTGATCCACAATCCACAGCTAGAACTACATCAGCGGCTGCAGCCAATAAGGTTTATTATTTGATTGGTCCATCTATTCTCTAAACTGGTATCCTGTTCAGGGATGCAAGAAAAGTTGGGGATAGATTTACACATTCCAGGGAAGACAAACACAATCACCCTCACATTTACACTTTAGCAGCAGTTTAAACTTTCCCAACATATTTATCAACCGATCACAGATTGTTAAAGGTCATAACAACTTTTCTTACCTAGGGCCATCAGTGCCATCGTAGGCTCCGACAGTGACGTTACGGAAAAGCTTCCTCTTGGCTTTCTCACTGCGCGTCTCTGCAAGGCACAAGCAAGAAAAACGCAAAATTTAAACCTTCAGCTTCTGTCATGACACCTTATCTGTCTTTTTGTAGAAGTGTTGTGTTTTTGGGGAAACGCACAAACGAATCAATCATATTTATTTTTGTGTCTTCTACATGGCATATGGTTTGCTTGCTGCGTGAACAGTGCAGCTGTGAAAATAAGAGAAAAGTAAGTGTCTGTGCTGTACATGTACCACTTACTGTCTGCTGCAAAAAGGCCTGCTGGTTAACGTGTGACACGTGCTGGGTGTTACAGTGACGTAAAGGATAATTCCAGCCTAAGGAGTATGTAACCCATTTTTCAGCATTACCTTTCTACAATCTACGTGCTATTTCTTATTATCGTAAGTACCTTGTTAACTTTATGAGTTATCTCACAACTATCCATAACAAATTTCTTTTAATTCATACATGAACGATAAAAAAAATAAAATTGTTTTTATGTAAAACTTAACCATAGGTCAGCTGCAAAATCCCAAAAGGCGACACATTTTGCCTTGGACAGAATCATTTTTTTCAATTCCAGTGTGAGAAGAAATTCCAAGTAGTTTTGTTTTACCTGTTCGATTATCTTTGCTCAGAGCCGCCACCTCTTCCACGCAGTCTGAAGGAAACCAGCCAGTGCGACCTTTTGCTGTTCCCTCCCAGTATCCCCCCTCTCCTACACTTAACACTGAGACAGATAGAAAGACAGATACATGAATAGCATAGATACATGGATATCATGTGATTTTGGTAGTAGTACAGTCACAAACTCTTATACTGTTATATATGTTTACCTCAACCTTCTTTGCTACCTTTTTAATGATTACATTGTAAGATCCACAGAGAAATGCCAAAGAAAATGTATTGCGTTGTGATGACTGGATGTGTCTACTGGTGCTTCTCATTTCTCTTGTTTACAATCCACTTTTTCCTCATGTACATCTCCTCTGTTGATGTTTTAGGGGCAGTAGCTTAAATATTTTTTGGCATCAGACTGTATTGCAGCTGCACTGTTAAGTATCTCAACAATCAACAAAATCATCTGCAGTGGACAATGTATTGCTAATTATCTGTCAAACAACAACATGACTAAAATTAAGTGCAGTGCTCGTTTTCTCTTCATATTCTCATAAATCACTTCAATTGTAAGTTTTGACTCCATCTCACCTTTAACTTTGTCGCCTTTATTAAGTGAGAGCTCTCGGTCTCCACTAGCAGAATGGGCACGAGTGGCCACGTAAACCCGCCCTGGCACTGCACTGTACATACGCTTCATTTGACCTCCCCCACTGCCTGCTGAGGTTGCACTACAGAGGGAGACAGCGAGAGAGAGAGAGAGAGAGAGAGAGAGAGAGAGAGAGAGAGAGAGACTCTTACAAAACCAAGAGATAAGACTGTATCACTGTGCAAAAACAAGTGAGACAAAGTGAGACAACATACAGCTTGTCAGACACAGTCAGTAGTTGAGTTATACTAATCAGTCACACCAACAGTAAGAATGTATGCTGCAATCTTGTATTGACTAAGTGCCTCACTTCTGTTCTTTAATAATTTATTTCTGTGTTTTAGTATTATTTTCTAATAAATAATACTCTAAAGTGCATAGTCTTTTGGCAGTTAGTATACAAGAAATTAATGTAAGGTAGAAATTAATGCAATTTAGTATATAAGGAATTACTTTTTTAAATTTGAAATTTCCTTTATGTTTCACACACACACACACACACACACACACACACACACACACACACACACACGAGAACTAGAAGAGATGGCAATGCCAGTCTGTCGGTTAGTACCCCACTTTGATCCACACTGAAGTCTCTCAACAGCTTTTGAATGGATCAGGACAACAATTGGTACATACATAGTTCCTAAACCACGAACGACTTTGGTGATCTGGCGTACATAGCGACATTATCTTGTCAAAATCTTCCTTTTCATTTGTGCAATACTTTGGTTTACAACAGCTAAACCAATTTCCTCAGCTGTATGTTTAGTCCTAATAAGCTAATGATAGCATGCTAATACGCTGAACTAAGCTGGAGAACATGGTAAACAACAGCATGTTAACACTTGTCATTGTAAGCACCATTGCACAGCCTCACAGAGCATGGCTGTGGACTGTAGACTGTTTTTCAGGCCTAGATACTCCATTAATGTTGCCTTGCAGAACAACAAAATGTCCATCAATACCACACTTAAAGTAGTTGACATTCTTGCAGCTAAAAATTGTACACATAATGCTTCTGAGGCACAAATAGTAATTTTCCTGCATAATGCTGATGGTAACTAGAGATTGAATGACCCGTGTTAGTAGATGGCCTTAAAGGACCTCTTCAGAATAAGAACCCAGCACTCTCCTTCTCTTCATGTCCCTCTACAGGTTCCTTACCCCTGTCTGCCTCTTGGCTGCCGGTGCCTCTCCTCTGTATCACTTTGGCCTCCTCTCCCTCTGGATGGGGAGCGGGTACGAGTTCTGGGGCTGCTGGAGCTTCTCATGCCGATGGAGGCCCTGCGCTGGCCCTGCAGAAACACACCAAGTCCCATAAAGACAGATCGTCAAAGCTGATCCTGTAACTCACTAGGATTCAAAGACTGAAAAAGAAATATAGCATCAGCAAATCATGTCTAATATCACAAACAGACAGCAGATGAACATCCACCTAATGGTCCTCAGTACCTGTCCCGGGTTGGGATTGGTTGCAGCCTTGATGGGTAGGGCCAGAGGGTCAGACTGGGTCATGGAGTTATCGCTGTTAGCGCGCAGTAGGGGGTGGGAATGAAGTGAGGGGAGAGGCAGAGTGTGGGCGCTCTCTTTTCGCTTGGGTACATACTTTGGCGATTCCAAAAAGGGCACTGAATATGGGGGTGTGAGGTTTGGAGGTGAAGTTTAAGAAAGTGAGGAAGGGCAGTGGGGTTTGATGTGACAGGATGAAATGGAGGGACAAATTCAATAGATTGTTAGGGGGAAAAAAGGGAGATTGTAAGGGCAAATACATGATAGATTCAGTAAAGTACAAAGAAAAGCAGGTGTAGGGAACTGATTGTAACATTTGATAGCCTCCTCAGGAGAGACAGATTTGTACAAAAGCTTACCTACGTCAGAATCTTTGTGGTTTTTGATGATTTCCCCGAGTTCAAAGTGACCAGACATTATAGCTAGCTGCAAATACAAAAAAAAATTGAATTATTCCAGCTATTGCTTTTTGTTCTTTTATTGTGTTGTCTCCTTTTTCTCTTTTAGTTTTTGGACAAAACTGTTGGTCAAAAGGTACTCTACAAATGCAATTTCACGTTGCAAACATGTAAAAAATGCAGAGTTTACCTTTTACCATTTACCTGAAAAGGGGTCTGACCATGCTTGTTCTTTGCCTCCCTGTTTGCTCCCCTGTACAGAAGAACGCGGATACAGCTTTCCTAATCATTCAGAGAGGGAAAGTAATGAGTTAACACCTTTTAAAATAACAGCAGTATAATTATGGTAATAACGATTTCATATATGGGAAACTGTTACCATACTTGCCTTGTTGTACAGGGCAGAAATGTGAAGTGCAGTATTCCCTGAGGCATTTTGAGAAGAGGTGTCTGCCCCATAAAACAGCAGATGCTCCAAATGCTGGGCAAAGCCATTCTGGCAAGCCTTTCAGCGTCAAGAGTGTGATAGAAATATCCACAAATTGTCAGATTTGGAAAATATAGAAAGAGACAGAAATGGGTGAGTTCATTCACAGCTGTTTTAGTAGAATCAAAAGTGGCAAATATATATATATATATATATATATATATATATATATATATATATATATATATATATATATACATACATACACACACATACACATACACACACACACACACACACACACACACATATATGCTATATATTGCAAAAGAGATACAAAGAGAAAGATGATAGGTGATAATATGTCTTGTATTTACACTTAGATCCATAATTACTTTTATAGAAAAACAGGTCAGAGGCAAATATCTTGCACCACAGTGTAAAGAAAGTAATCAAAAATCATTAAAACAACAGAAATTAGTCTTCTGCAGCCGGAGATGTGTCCTGATATTTTCTGCAGGGACTAAAATATCACAAGATACGTACAAAGTAAAGAAAAAACAGAGCGCGGCAAAACCAAAATAAAATACCATGACAACCGGCTTGCAGCACAAACGCAAATTAACCAGAATGTCACAGAGATAGATAATGTAGGTAATGCACCCATATCTACAGTAAGAAAGAGATAGTACCAATGCTCTTTCTAAACTGGACTCAGTTTGAGATAACCCAGATTTGAACAGGTTAGGAAAACTATGTCACTTGATTCAGTTTATCTGCATTTTATATCACATTACAATTCTCAGTGCATTTTAAACTGAAAGTCTGGGGGGGAAGATGAGATGGTAGGAAGAAGGGTACCTTATGTATTTCTTCCATTCCAAACTCCTCTTCATCCCTGTGCTATGGAAAGAGAGAAGGAGGGGAGGAAGGAGAGAGAGTGGAGAGACGAGTAAGGAAGGCTGAGAGGAGAGGGGTGTGACAAAATGCTGAAAGAGACTGAGGACAATGGTACGTGACATCAAACACAGAGATCAGACAAGGACATGTTGGTGCAATGCTTAAGTTTACACAAAGAGAGACAAAGACCAGAGATGCTTATACATATAAATAAAGAAGGAAATGATGAAACTACATGGTAATCAATGGACGGACAGATAGATGGAGTTATAATATTAAACTGTCCAGTGGTACCTGATGGGACTCGTCCCAGCCGTTCTCGTCCCTTGTCCCCAGCCTGGCCCTGTAATACAGTAAGGTCTCGCAGCAGGAGGTGTCGCCCCCTGTCAGTACAGTGTGATACAGGGGGGTCAGGCCACAGCGGTCTTTGTAGTTTGGAGATGCTCCGAGGGACAAGAGAGCCTTGCGAGGAAAGACAAAAGAAAAGAAAAAGAAAGAAGAATTGGGTCTATAACTGGGCCCTTGTTTTATTTGTGATGCTGCTGCTGATCAATACAATTGCAAGATTTCCATGCCTAGGTCAATTATATATACATATACACACTGCATGCAAGCTGCAGCAGGGATATTCAAATTAATTAATTTCCTGGCAAAGAAACACGTTTCCAAAGGTGGGTCATATTTAGCAGTTAGCAGTCAGCTATAAAAGTGGCTTTAACATGTTGTTTGAAAGCCACATGAGGCAGCTACCAGAGCTGCCAAAAAGCAAACTTGTGTGTTCCCATTGCAAGTGCATTGTTTAAAGGAAACAGCAGCCACAACTTTATAATTATAATAATAATAATAATATTAAAAAAGAGTTATCATTACAGTATTTAAGGAACTGTCAAATACTTTAAATCATTACAATCTAATACCCTCCCAAATTTGATGAAGCATTTGCAATCTATTCACTGCAACATTAAGACTTTTTTTTTTTATATAAGATGTTTATGTGACTTTACCTAAACCCTATACATTTGTAAAATAATAATTTGATTTATTTTTTTGTCTGTCCTACTAAAGTGTGCTTGGAATATGAATTTGACTTTAATTAAAAGTCCTTACCAGCAGCCCAGCGTGATTGTGAGCCCTAACAGCTTTGTGCACCGGCGTGAAGCCATCTCTGCTCCTAAAGTCCAAATGAGCGCCGCCCTGAACCAGCAACCGGATGCCTTCCACCTGCAGGCCTGACTGCATGGCCACAGAGAGCGGGGTCTCTGACCCACAGAAGAGGGAAGGGAAAGTGAAATTCCACCTTCTCTTACTACTCTAATAGCATTTCATATCATCACTCAATACCACTTATAAAAACATTTATTTGAAGAATGAATCAAAGAATGAATCTAGTTAAGAAATCTGAGTTCCACTGTGTGTGTCAGCACACAGTGGGTTGTCAGAAACTCACCTCCACTGTCAGGGTCATGAAAATTTGGATCAAGACCTTTATCGAGGACTTTTGCCATTTTCTCTATCCCTCCAGTCTGAATGTAATCCAGGAACTTCTTCAGACTGGCCTGAGAAGGAAAGAAAAGGAAGGAAAAGAATGTCTGAGTGGAAATGATGTGCCCCTGCAATATTCAATAGACACACAAAAAGAAATACCTTTGTGCTGAGTTTGGAGAGCGCCTTTTCATCCAGATTCGTCTGTTTATAAACTCTGGTTTTGTACCTAAACTGAGAATCAGAAAAACATATGTGTGGAAAAAATGATTTATCAGTTTATCAGTGATAGTGTTCATAGTAGAAATAACAAAAAGAGTATTATGTTTTGTTGTAAATCTGTACTTGTACTACGTGTTTTACAATTTGAAAGTTTTTTGAAAGCAGAAAAGCAAAGGTGGGAATCGAAATTGAATTAAAATAGATTTTTTTTGTATATATTTATAGAATCAATGAATGTAGTTAATTTCAGCAATGTAGCTTTAAAACACCACTACTTTTGTAAACTGCAGCTAAAATCTCCTCTCTCACTTTTCCCAAAAATTCACCCTCCCACTCAAAACTTCAAAAGGTGAATGCGCTGTGTTTAGGTGGATATGCCTTCTGCTTTCTCTGAATGGGAGACCATGTCAACGAAAAACACCTGACCGGATGTGCTTTCTTTACTTTCAGTACCATACTGTGAGCACAAACTATCTGGCAGCTGACAGTTCAACTGAACCACATAGTGCACCTCAGACAGCCAGAATACCGCTGTATATTTCATGTTTTGCCAGGATAAAAAGGAGCAATCTGGCCTAATACTGAAGATTAAAAAAAATACAATGTATGTATTGGTGGTGCACAGTTAAAACTAACAGAAACTACTCTGTACTCGTGAATACTGATTCAGTTCAAGGACTGAAGTGATTCAAAATGGCATTACTCATGTTATAAATACATACACTCATGGAGCTGCAAGATACCTTCTGCTGTAGCGCAGAATTTAGTTACAAGGCCTCATCAGGAATGTAAACACTTTGGTTTGAAGCCAAACCCTAAGTGCGGATACTCTGTCAGCCCCACCCAGCTCATCAACAATTACAGAAGCTGGACCACCAGAGGGCACTGTGAGATAATTGTATCACAGCATGACAACTTCGTATTGATGTCATCACACAGCCCACTCTCTAAAAAGTGGAGAAATATAATATAATTTGTAGGTTACATAAAACACAGAATGAAATTAAATCCATGAGTTGGATATTATTTTTGTCAAGATTCCTTCATTTACTTTATTGAACAAGGGAATTCTAATAAAAAAGTTAACTTTTGAGTTATTTGTCTGCAATTGTAGACCATTCCTAGTTTTTTTTTTACTTAGTTATGAGCAATAATGTTTTTAAACTATGATGCAGTGCAATAGTTAATGTCATCAAACTACAGACGCGGCAAAAGAGGAAAGACGCACACAAAAAGCTGTTTAACTTTTTTTCCTGTATGCAATTTGGCACCTAAAACAATGTTGTATTTTGTGTCCAGTAATAAAGAGTGCACTCAGTCAGTGCAGTAGTCATGTCTTCTGTATCTTTTGTGGGAATTTGGTGGGTTGTAGCAACACTTTTGGGATATTTTATGATGATTCTGATTATTCTAAGTATTTATTTAGACTTAGTATACTTACATTTGACAACCTTTAAGCCAACAATTTCATGCATCAAATATTTTCTCACCAGATTGTGGAGAAGTCTCTGACACAGCATTCACATTTTCATTTTAGGAAGTAAAATGGATAGGCAATGTAACGAAAAGTTAATGGTAAATGACTTTTCATCTTTTGCATCTAGTAAGAACTTTCCCGGGGGTGTTGGTGCTACAAGGATACTTGGACTCATGACTACAGTAAATCTAAAATCCTGGCTATGGCTGAGTCATTTTTTTATTTCCACGTTCGACCATACCTCCAGGTAAGGCACTCCTTTCTCAAAGGTCTGCGAGTAGTCTCGCAGGGCCCGCTCCTCCTCCAGGAACTTGGCGTCCCGTCCATCTCCAGCCGGCTGGAAGAGGCCGTAGTTGTAGGTGTCCCACAACGACTCGCTGAGGGAGCAGATGATTTGCTGCTTAGCACTCCACACTGTGCAGTCCAGGTCAAACTGGAGACACCTCTGACAGACACACAGAGAGCACATGGCAGCAGGAAGCTAATGTTTCTCTTATCTACACACCTGCTCTGGAGGCTGAAATAATAATGTTTAATAATAACAGTTTAAGGGCAAAATTCAACATATCAAAATGAAAGGGTCAGTTCACCGCAAAAAGTCAAAATTCAGATGACAATGTTTTTTTCTAACCATGGTAATAGTTACACACAATCAAGCAGCAGCAGGCTAACCAAGTAGCTAATCGGCTAATGGATAACTAGTTTACATGTTCATACATCAGGAATATTAAACAGAGGCCACTCTACATAATGAGTTAAAGGATGACTTCTACTTTTCATACTTTATGTATATTTTGCTGATTATACTTCTGTACTTTATCTTCAGTCAAGCTTTAAAAGCAGGACTTTCCTAGCCCCCCGCAGATTATGTAGACCCAGGGCCCGGGACAGCAGACCCAGTGTTCCCCCAGTTAGTGACTCTGCTTCTAAGTGCTAGGCTTCATAATGTAGGCTATAATCTTTTTTAGTCTGTCACTATTTCTCTGATCTTAGTCTGCTTGTGTTTTTTTCTCAATAATTAATATGATAATTTCTGCCTCTAACACCTCTTACTCCGAGAGAGTCAATATCATTAAAGCAAACTAATTTAATGGTGTGTGTGTGTGTGTGTGTGTGTGTGTGTGTGTGTGTGTGTGTGTGTGTGTGTAAACCAGAGTGCAGTGGCGGAATGTTACCAAATAGATTTACTCAAGTACTGTACATACTGTAAGAACAAATTTGATGTTCTTTTACTTACTTGAGTCTTTTCTTTTAGTGTCACTTTCTACATATTCCACTACTGTTCAGAGAGAAATATTGTACCTTTTACTCCACTACATTAATCTGACAGCTTTAGTTACTAATTACTTTACAAATTAACATTTTTGCACACACATAGTTTAAAAATACAACGTTTTATTATCAATTAAACTACCAAATAATATATAGGCTTACAAGTATGAGTGAATCAAACACAGAACTGTTTTGATCGTTTCCCATTTCTAAAATGTGTGGATTGTTCTGCATTGAGTACTTTTAGTTGTAACAAAGTATTTTTGACAGTGTGGTATCAGTAATTTTACTTAAGGAAAGGATATGAATATTTCTTCCCCCACTGCCTGAGCATGCACACAGTTACATTAATACACACAATTTAGCTATATGTAGTCAGTTTTGTTAAATAGCTGGTCAATGTCATTTTATTACTATGGATTAATAATGTAGCATTAACATCAGTTGGTGAATGATGAATGCATGAGAATGTGGTGTGTGCAGAATATGAATGCATAACTTTTAAATAATGAATCATTTGGCCACATTTGTGGAAATAACATGACTATTGCTATCCTTACGGTCTGTGCTATCAGGATATTGGGGTCTATTTGTTCACATCACTTTTTCTTTTTACCCCTAATGAAGAAGTAAATATTCCATATCGGAATAAATATTTCCCTTTTGTGTTTTTCTTCTTTGATCTCTGCAACCAATCCAGAAGAGAAAGAACAAACAAAACCTTGAAAAGAAAAGCTCCCTCGTGTCTTACTATATGTATGTGTATGATACACTAGAGGCTCGCTGGCCTCAATAAAAAAATACCATGGATGTATCATGTGTGTGTGGTATGCCTAACTAGATTTCACGCTGATTTGGGCACTGCCCATTTCCTCATATTATTAAATTTTCCTGCATTTACACAGGAAGACCATCTTTTCTGTCCTTTCCTTATTAAAATCTGGAGCCCATGGACAGAGCTGACTGGGGGTAGGGCTTTAACAACAGGCCTGGGAGCTCTGAATGAGATGTATGCATCAATGCTATTGTTCCATTTCAGAGAACTGTAAGTAAAATTGCCCAGCTCAGCACACTTTTATGTCCCTTCCCCCCCACCCCAGGTTGCACTATTTAATAGGGTTGCCAACTCTATTGGCATGGCAACCAGTTCATTAGTGAAGGCAGGCACCCGTTGCCGTAGCAATGTCTTGGTGGTCCCTGGGAGGTAGACCACATGAGGATGTGCACACAGCACTGCTGCACATACATTTTCGCAGTGTCTGTGTGTGCATGTGTGTGTGCGTGTATGTTAGAAAGAGACATTGAGTGGCTAATCATTGGGAGAAGTCTAATGTAATGTACAATGTATATTAAAGTGAAACTTTTATACAATCAAGGATTTATTTAGACCTTCACCGTGCAGTACTAAGATTTTTGTAAATGCATATATCTTCCTTGTTGCTTATTCATTCCCAATCTCTGTCTTTTTTTTCCCCCTCACTGTCTTTACAAACTCCCTCTCTTCAGCTCGCCTAATTCAGCTCAATATTATTTCAGCTGCAAGGTCTGTTTGTCAGGGGTTTGCAGAGCTGAATATGATGCCTGTGGCTGATGGAGACCTAGGAGCAACACATATGTCTACCACATATCCCTTCTTTCCCAGAGTCTCTCACTTTCCCAGCTCTCCCCAAACTCATTAAAAACCTATTAGATAATTAGCAATTACTGTTATATTGAGGGCAGATTAGCTGACATGTAGAACAGTCATCATGTTCAGGGAGCTGAAAATGGAGAAAAGAAGATTGTCCATCTATCATTCTCACCTGGATATAGCATGTGTGGGCGGGCAAATTCTCACCTGACGCTGCTATACAGCGGAAAGTTGGTGTAGGTGTGAATTGATACCAGCTGCAGTTTTGGAAATTATGACCATACCTGACCCAAGGTAGATTCTCACATGGAGTTGACTGAATGTCTTCCCTGGCAGGTTGCTCAACACAAGTCAAGGTCTGTGTGTTTTCCTACTTACTTTTGGGATTAATCCCCTGTATGACTAGAATGAAAATGCTTTGAAATAAGAGATGTGTTTATACATTTCTGCAAACTATTTGGCTGATAAATAAATAAATAAATAAATAAATAAATAAATAAATAAATAAATAAATAATATGTACTGTATGTATCAAGCATCCATGGGTTCTTCTTAGTAACTAATTTGAAACAGATGAAGAGGAAAACACTGCAGTAAAATTATTGAAAAAAAGTTTGGTTTTGTCTGTACTTGCACAAAGATGAGAATCGGTAAAGCTTACAGAAGCCAAATGCATCATTGCCTTAACATTGTAAAGCAGCCTGAGCTATCCTTAATTTGCAGAGAAATTCAGTTTGTAGAATTGAAGTTCTCTCTCTCTCTCTCTCTGAGGCACTTATACCACAGAGAATTGGCTTGAACTACTTCCTCATTTGGAAAGACCTCCAGTCAGTGCCCTGTTTTTTGCACATACATAACTTTTAAATATTAGATTTTGATTGAGCTCAACAAAAATTTTCTTTTTTTCCTCACAAATTTTAGATATGAGGAACTGACCTGTGTTACATTAATTTTGTCTGCCTTGACTTTACTGGATTCCAGGTTTTGAAGACTTATATCAGTGTCAGATTAAGGGTCAAGAAGAACCATGTGTAGTTGTTTTTGTTTTATGAAATATTTGCATAAACTGTAGGTTTTTTATGTAAACATGCACTTACTGTTTGTTTGATGTCAGGAATTCCAATGCGGAACACCATCATGGTCAGGAAAGTGTCATCCATTGGAGCCACTGTGGTCATGCTGCGCTCCATGAGAGCTCGTCTTTTTTGCATCGCGTTCAGGCCTGCGTGATGAGGCTGCTGATTGGCTCCAATGAGATGCTGCTGTTGCTTATTGGCTGGTTGATGATGTAGCAGGGCTTGATTGGACATGTATGCAATTCCCCGATTGACCAGGTTTCCCGGCCTCAGTGGTCGATCTGCTCTCTGTCTACCGACCACAATGGCTGCTGGTTTCACCACCTCGCCACTTTTCCCTTCCCAGGATTGTCGTCCACCCGTCATTTCCTTGTCCTCCAGACCCTCTAACCCTCCATTCTCTGTGTCACTTCCATCTTCCCCTTCTCTGTTTTCTCTTCCCTGCTCCTCTTCCTCCTCCTCATCCTCCCCATCTTTGTCATCCTGACCGGGATAAAAGTGCTCGTTATTTCCCAGCATCCTTTGCTGTGCAGGGGTCACTGCCGAGAGGGCTGAGTGACATAGCTGTCATGGAGACAAAACATGGCTATCCCATGAGACTGGCTTCATCCTTAGAAACATGCTGTGGGAAACAGGCAGAGAAGGGAGTAAACTTTGGTCATTTAACTCGGAGCATTACATTAATACTGTAGAGTGAACTTAGCAAAAATTAGAAAGTATGTAAAAAGACACGTGCAATAATAGAAAAACTAGCCACCGGCAATGCTAACAAGTCCACATGTGTGAATGAGCACACAGCTGGTCCACATTTTCCATTTAGCCACTGGGAATGCAACGGGGAATAGCAGGCTGATGAAAGACAGGCTATATATAAACTCTGTGAATTTGCATCACAGGTTCTTTGTAGAAGAGAATGACTTGGATATGAAATTTAGCTTCACATGAGGTCAAGATCATTGCTACTTAATGGAGCCAACCTATGTCTGAGGCACAACCCAGTGCTAACAGCTAAATGTGAGCTCCTTAAAGAAAAAAAAATCCACTCTCAGATACATGTACAATGTTAAACATCATCAGTCAATGTGATGCTGGTGGGGTTTCTAAATGAGGTGTTGTGACTAACCTCTTGGCGTACTCACTGCCTTGACCATGTTGACATGGTTAAGTGAGATAATACTAATACCCACAATACTTTGTGACAACCTCCAGAAACATGGCTGAACTTGTCGCACAAAATTTGATGCAGCTCTAACAGCTTTAATAACAACAATACGGCTGGCGGTATACTTTAAACCAAATAAAAGTTGGTTTATTTGCCAAGGCGAGGTCATGGATTTGCAAAAAAGAAAAACATTGGGCTTTTGCATTGATTGTTGCTGTGTAGCAAGCCTATGGCCAGGTGAATGTGTCAATATGCTATTTTTATACCCTCCAGCACACCTTCAGCTGGAGTAGGTGTGAACTGTTTGGTTACGTACAGTTTGAGAAATATCCTGATTGACTGAATTTACATAATGTCAGGTCTTCTGCATTTGGCCAGATATCTGCAGGTAGAAGAAAATACTATGAAACAATAAAATTGACCCACAAATACAACAACTATTTCAAAACAGTGTCTTCGGGTGGATTTTTTTTCTTTAAGGTGGTTTCATTTCTTCAATGTGTTTCAGATCTGGCATACTGGCGCCTCCATATGTTGTGTCCTGGTTTTTCTGTGGTGAAGTCTGGCTACAGGGGCTTTGCCATCATGCAGATCTGGACCATTGCCAACAGCCGCCTTAATGATGGTGAATGACGCAGGGAATCTCCCAGTTTGGTGCTCTGAATATCATATGAGTTGGGAGTCTGAAATTTATGGATATCAGGACAGATGGAACTCAATAAAATATCAGATGAAATTAGGACACAGAGCTACACTCATTCAATCAAGGATCACCAACATGCAGATACTTTAAGAGTCAATCAGTTTTTAGTAAAATATGTAGAAAACATGGTGCCAATGAAGTTTAAAGGGGCAGTAGTAATAGTAGTAGTAAAGTAAATCTATGACTTTTGACTTATCAACCTCTATCGGTGACCAAGGGCATCGACAGGTGTCTGGCACGGCTTACAGTGGCCTGTAATTGACATAAATAATAACGTAGAGATGAAGAAGCTAGCCAATAGCCAGAGATCCAACAGAAACATTTGATGAAGAGGTCATAGCATACCCATATTCAAAATACTGTAACAAGAGAACTGCTTTTTTTATTTATTTTTTTTTTAAGCTTGAAAACAAAAAAGTGCTGGTTTTCCAACGCTGGCTCCACCTCTGATTGTTGCACAGTTTAAAATGTGTCTGCATGCCTTTGAAGTCCTTTGTGAGGACCAAATATCTTTGCAATAACAGGAAGATGAATAAAATTGACTGGTTGGTTGAGGTTAGAGTTTTTTCTAGTAAGGTTAGGCATTAGAGTTAGGCGCAGGATTTGGGTTATGGGTTCAGGCAACATGTTTGGCTTGTGACCCATTGCAATCTGTTCACAGTTCACAAAAAAAAAGAAGAAGTTTGAAAACCTAAGCTTAACTTTGGGTTGCAGAAATATTTTTTTTTCTGCTTTTCTGTACCGTTATTCATCTTGCAACCCCCCACCCCTCCCAACTTATCTTGTGACCCCTGGTAGGGGTCCTTCAGGTTGAGAATCACTGGGTTGATGTAGGGTCAGGGTTTAGGGAAATTAAATAATACAATATTTTTTACCTAGAAATTGGTCAATATATGTGCAATACTTGGCCAATCCCTGCAAATACGCACTATCATGGTTTGTTTCATGCAATGGAACAATCCAAATGGCAGTTACTGCATCTTCCAAGACAACCATATTTTAAAAGCAATAATTACAAAGTCAGCAGTGTTTGGATGATTGACCGGATGTATGCAAAACAATCCAAGCCTAGTCTGTTAATGTCTCAATGGCCTAAAGTAAGTCTGCTAGTCAAGCATTTCTGCACAAAGAGCGTTACCACAGAGGGAACAGGGCTGGCTGTGGTTGAATCCCCAAGATGCTCTGAGAGTGACAGGGTGGGCCACAGTGTCTGTCAGAGCAAGTGAACCAGTGAGGACGGAAAGAGAAAACTGGTGAAAAAAAGTATTTGACCACTTACAATACATTAGGGGACGGGATAAGATGCATAAAGAAAGGTTTTGGAAAAAGTGTGTGGCTGGCAAACTAATTTTTCTCCACTGGCAGTATATTTAAGGGTCTCAGTGCTTATTATGGTATAATAATCACAAGGAAGCTACCAATGTTACCAATGGCCTGTATTCATATGGAATTTCACACTACAGGACCAACCACTGGCCACTGTTGTAGGGATGATTAAAATGTTCACATTTAGGCCGAAAACCTCTCTTATCAAAAGCTGACAAAGAGCAGCGTGTTAACACTCACAAGGTTTGGGAAATTAACACTATCATTCAAGTACACCAGGAGGGAATAGAGGAGGTTGATTCATGAACAAAGCGTCATTAAATATTGAACAACATTAAGTCTGCACTAGGCAAGATAAGGAATTCAAAGGACAGGCTGAGAGTACACGGGAGCTTAATAATTGGGATGTAAAAGTGAAAGAGGAATACACGAGAGAAAGACAGTGAGAGTTGTAGTTAGCATAAAGCAGAGTAATCAGATTGAGAAAAGAAAAGAGGGGTAAGGACAGCCGTGACTGGAAAAGGAATGAGAGCAAGTGGAGAACTGATCCAAAATCAACAGTAATGTGAGCATAAAAACAGGATGACATGAGGGATAGAGTCATGTTTAGAGGGCTGTTTGATTTCACATTCTTACTATGGCAACTCCAATCACACCTCCTGAAACATTCTCCTCAGCCTGTACAACTCATTATGGACGTCACAACTCGTGTCGCTTTTGCCTTCCCCATCTCGTCACTCAACTCCTACGCTCTGCCGCTTTTGCCAGCTGTTTGGCTCTCCTGTCCCTGTGCTGGCCATCAGCTCTACAACTAGTCTTGACTTTTCTTTCTCTTGGGAGAACAGTGGTGGTAGAAATGTATGAATTTTACTCTCTTGACAAGAACAGCCTTTCTCCATCTTCTGCCAGAGGCAGAAAATAAATTTTTCACTGTCTCACACTGAATATCTTCATTTATTTTAGCCACTCATTGGTTGCTTGTAAAGTCAGCAAAGACTTAAGGCTTAGTCTACTTTTTTTTCTTTTTCTTTTTTTTCAGGCAAGAACACAGAAAATTATTTAAAACCAGATTAAATTTCTTATTTTTGCTGGGATGGCTGATTTTGCCATTGTAGAGCGGCTCCCGTGGTCTGTGGAAAATGCTGGCCACCATACACAGATAACAGCCAGAAATCAACTCCTATTTTGTGATGTGCAAGGTTTATGACTTAAATGTTTTACTCATAACTATTGTAGCCATTACAATTGTATCAAACAGCTCGATTTACATGACTGGAACCAGCACTGACACATCTCAAAGTCCTGTAGATGCTGTGCAACCAAATCTAAGCACAGTGCGCTTGTCTATTTCTGGCTGCAATCAGCTATAAGTCAGTCTGTAAACATGTGATGCAAAGGATTTTACAGTTTGAGATTTTCTAAAGGCCTTTGCCTAACATTGAACAGTGAATTAACTCACTTAATTTTAATAACTTTATCTGCTACAGATAAACTATGAATTGTATTTTTACACAGAATGAAGAATGAATTTGATCCAAAATCACTTAAAGCCCATTAGGAAGGATCTCTTAATGCCCAGTATGAACAGAAGGAATGATTACAGAAACCAAAAAATGTTCAAATGGGCACCTGATTACCTGTTTTAAGTAAGACTTAAAGAAATGTGAACAGAGTATCCTTTCACGTCTAAACATGCACTATATTATGTAATTTAATTGTTTTTCTGTGCATATGAGCTCCTTTCTCAAAACTTGGGTCAGTCATACAATATAAGAGTAGAAAATAGTAAGATCTGAAGATTTCAGAAGTTGGCAAGTTGGCTTACCCATGGGAGACTGATAGGGCAGCTTGACTTCTGATGATTAGAAGCCATGTTGAGACTCTGAGAGAGGCTTTCGATAGATCTGGGCCGACATGGGTCCACAGACAGTAAGGAAATGTAGGGAGAGCAAGATGAAGAATAAGGAACTGATTAATCATGATAACGAGGACAGAGATGGATACCCTCCTTGAGCACCTGGACAGCTAAGATGGATGGATGGAGAGAGTAGCAGAGAGGTCGCTGATATCTCTCGTCTCTATTCGTCTTTGTCTTTTCTGAGATCTTTTCTATACATCTTGCTTTTTGCAAAGCGCAGCAAAGTTGTAGTAATGACTTCACGGCTCATTTGGTTTATTTTATTCCTTGGGGTTTCCATATAAACAAAACATTATGTATGTTTTTGGCTAATAAGTCAAACTAAAGTTTACTATGACGCAAATTATGCACAATGAAAAATAATGTTGGATCTGTTGAACTGATTTGAATGTGTCAACCTATTTCACTGCATTTTATCATCATTATAAATGATCTTCTGTTAAAATATGTTACTGTCAGTACTCTGTAGAGTTTGCTGTGATAGCTGGTGTGACAGTGTCTTTTGGCAAGTCTTAAATGAATATATACTATAAAGACCTTAATGGACAGTTAGTTCCTCTTTTGTCAGTCTCTCTTTCTCATCTTCTCACTCGCTCACTATCTCCCTATGTAGGACAGAGCATGAGTATAGATATATTTTCAGTGTATCGGTCCCCGGAAAGTAGAATTGGAGAGGATCCAAGGAACAGATTGTCCCACTTTTACGTCCTGCAAAAGTGGAGCGCCAAGTTTTGTCCTCTATATCCCTCTCTTTCACTGGGTCTCCACCCTTCGGCCTCTTTCACACTGCCAGTGATGAGGAGCCGTCAAGAACACTCTAAGCCTACTCCAACACAGGATGGATGGGATGAGTGACTAAACTGGGGGGAGAGGGCACTTGGTTTATATGAATGGTGCATCATTAGCCATCAGGTCTGGGGGTGGTGCTGTGACGTAGGAGTTTAAGGGGGAAGAGCCAAGCTGGGGTACCATTACTGTGTCTGTAGCATCAACACTCATTAAAAGGTAACTCCAAAGCACAATACAGTGGACGAATCATTTAAGTTTTAATGTCTATGTTCTCTAAAATATAGAAAATAAGCATTCAAATGTATTGAGGGACGCCACTGATTGGTATGCTTTCCTGTTCTGATGACAGGGCTCAGCATTTTCAAGCTGTAATTAAATCTGTGCTTGATAAAATCAGATGAAATGCAAGTGCTTAACTGACAATCATGGCACCCTTCATTCATTTTCCAGGCAGTTAACAATACCAGAAATAAATTCATCCTCCATGCACCCATTCTGGCATCTCTCTCAGTGGGGGAGGGGAACTTCTCCTATCCAACACAAACAGACGCCTGTTAGTCAATTGCATATCCGATGTTAATTTAAGCAAAAAACGATAACACTGCTAATCAGTAATTAAATGGATGATTACTCCTAGCTCTCTATTTCACAATAAACATGCTGCTCCTTTGATCTGCATTTCAGCTTGATCCTCCCTATCGCCACCTCACCATCTTTGTTAAGAAAAAAGGGGCCACAACTTACTTTGTAGGTTACACACCGCTCGCCTGATGTTCCAAGCATGTGTGCATGGGCATAGACACATACTCTGTGTTCACATACAAAGTGTGACTCTTTAAGCAGCACGCAAAACACATCTGTACTGAATGTTTAGCAGAAAGCAACATTTAGTGCCAAACCAGTCAGCTTGAGCTTGGCTGGCGGTCTTGTGTAGATCAAAGTGGGCTATCTTTCCCCTCAGACTGGATATAATTGGGTCAGGTGGAGCATGCGCTGAGGGCCTTGCTTGGGCTAAACTTGGCTGGATGGACTGGGAGACCTCAATGCAGCACTGATTTAGGAGTGCACATCCCCTGCACTATTTGAGACTTCCCCCTTCACGTGAACATCGTTTTATACAGTAGCTAAAGTGTAAACATACACAACAGAAATCCCTAAATCAAGAATCTAAACTTTTACTGGTTCTGGCATATGATCCCGTTTTCAGGTCTGCACATTTTGATGAAGTTATATGAATCTGAGTGTAGTATACAGTTGTTATTGTTGGTTAGTATATCAATCTAATGATTTCATTCATGAGGGCCAATCTATGAGAGACATTGTTCCTGTTTAGTAATGAAGTGTTCCCTTCAGCAACGAATGAAATGACACCAGGTCCCATGTCCACGTCTGTAGCAGCACTGAAACCAAACTTAAGTATATGACACTAGTTTGTGTGGGTGCACAAAACCCAGTCTCTAATAAATTAGACTGATTATCTGAAATATATAAACGTAAGGTGGTGCAATGCTGACCAAAAGTAAAATAGCTGATTCCATATAATACAAACTTCCCTTTCACTCTTCACACATGATGTGACAGAAAGTGAATTAAAATGTCATGAAAACTGAGACTTCAAAAGGCAACTGTGCAGCCGGTTGCCTTCTGTTTCGCAAAACAACAAATGAAGGCAGGAAATGCTGATGCAGTCAAACATTTCTAATAAAACATGTATATCTATTCTATACATTTCCTGGTATCAAGTAACTTTTTCAAGGGCATGTTTTACATTTTATACTTGTCCCAGAGCTGACTAAAGACCTCAGGCCTTCAATACAATGAAAGCAGACCACAGACAAACTAGTCAAACACACGGAGATGGGTGCAGGATTAAGGCTTTAGGATGGATTTTATGGCAGATAAATAGCCACAAATAGACTGTCCACTAGTGACAGTTTCACTTACCTTGCACGTCCATTGACATAAAGGTAACACCGAGAGACAAAAGTTAACAAGATACTAATAAATGCATTTAGACACGGCTGACAAAGTGAGGACCATGTCGATGCCTGTCGAGCCCCATTACAGTTCATTCACCTACCATGTAATGGGGTGTAATTGGCTCTACAGACATGAAGACCCTTCATTCTTAACTTTATACTCTATTTATGACTATTACACTATATACTTAGGATTGTGTAATAAGCAAGATGGTAAGAGAAAGTGTGGGGATACATGTAGTATTTGTAATCAAATGGGACCAGCATCTGTTTTGGGAGAGCATCTCTTTAGAAACCGAGGTTGGATGTTAGACAGGAAAAGCAATGGAGAAAATAAATGTGCACTTTCAAGATATTTTGTGGAAAGCGTGTTCTTTACACCTGCGCTTGACTCTAAATCAGACCTACACAACCTTGTTACAACCATAAATTGAGCCAAAACACCAGCTAAAGTGCCATCTGACCCTGCTGGCTTGAAACAGACTGCTTAGCAACCCAGAATTTCATCAGCAAACAGTGAGGTTAATGAGGTATTTTATGCAATAGCTAAAGGTCTATAATCACCCACTTGTGCTACAACTCTGTCATCATGTGATGTATTGCTCCTGTTGATTTACACACTTTAGACTCTAACTGGTGTCCTGCTTTAAAAGCGGCCAAGTACAGTACATAGAAGTGTTTCCTGATAAAGTCCCTGTAATCAGTGCATCTAAAATCCAGTTGTTGCTCTCTGAGCCATCTGTGCAAATATGAACTAGTTGGAAGTTGTAAAGCGTGAGCTATTTCAGTTCTTCATAATGGTGGGTGTGTTGCAGTTTGCTGACTTCTGTTTTCAAGGCTTACGGCAATCCTCCACATCTTTTCCCTGGGGGAAATCTCTCTGTATGTAATAATAAAAGCCTGCAGAGTCAGGGGAAACAGCTCTTCTCTCCTGTATTATCTTAATGAGCGCAACAATAAGACTACCAGCTCCACAAATAATAATTACAAGTTAATTCAAAATCATATTAGATGCTAATTTTTATTTAAACATAAAATTACTTCTAGGTTTTTTAATGTCACTTTAAATGTCAGTCCGAAGATGGTCTGTGGCATTTCTTTGCACAGACTTAGCTCAACACAGCTGTTGCCTAGTTTAACACTCCCATGGGACTGATTTAAGGAACGTTTTGTTGTGGGTTTTGCATTTCTGCACCATAGATACAGTGGTAGCTTGCAGATAATAGAGTCTAACTGTACTACTCCACAGCAGTGAGCTGTCACTGAAAATATTTTCTCAGCATGTCAGTCTTTTGTCCTACCCTTTCTCCACACCAAACCCTGGAGAATTACTGGACCATATAGCACTGTCACATCTGCTGCACTGAACGGCCTGTGTATTGACTCATGCTCCTTCTGCAGAGATTGGAGGACAGAACAGGACCAGGCAGGAAAGAACAACATGAGACAGGACAGGATGGAGTGGAAATAAGTAGGCAGTGGTGGTGGAAATTTTCTGAATCAGAGAGACACAAACATCTCCACAGACACATCAAGCTTTCTGGCCAATTCAGTGTAATTTATATCTTTCATCTTCCACTCAATTGTTTCATAAAAACACTGTCTTTTTGCATCACTTGTCTTTTGACATTACGTATAATCACTCAGTCCCTCCCTGGTGTTGATAACGTTACCCAACATTCTTTGTTCCATTATAATCAATTGTTCTGTGTTTCTTAGGAAGCCATTAATCTTAGTGTGTCCACTGTGCTTTAAATTGCCCTGTTTTTTTTCTTCCTTTTCCAAATTAACTCCCTCAGGTGCACTTTGCCAATAGAAAAAATAGCTTTTAAAGCCAGTATTGCTTATTGTGCATTACAGCGTGTGGGGCAGGTCTTAGGAGGCTGTGCAAAGTCAATTATGTTGCCGCTATAGGATGAAAGTGTACAGAGGCGTTTGGTGTGTGTGTGTGTGTGTGTGTGTGTGTGTGTGTGTGTGTGTGTGTGTGTGTGTGTGTGTATGCAAATGTGTGAGAGTTAGTTCTCGAGTCCTTAGAGGGTTTCCACCTTTTCACCAGCTGACTCCATAAATACTGCGAGTTTGACAAGTCGCGGCTAAAGAAGTGTGTGAAATGTGGGTGTTGATGAGCTCTCGTTTAAATTTGTTAAATGTAATACAACACTGTAAGTGTCTGGATGATATTAATATACAGTAGGTATTACATAAATGTAGGCTTTACATAAGGACAAGTATTAATATTCCTTTCACCTCCCTGGCTGATTTCTACCTTATGTTATCTATATCAAGTATCCCCCCCATTAATTCTGGTGCATTTATCACTGTAAAACAACAAGTCATAGCCTGCTTTGTAACTGTGGGGGAGCAGTTGTAAAATACTGCAACGTGAAATTCTGATTCCTAATGAACATGGAATAATCTACATGAAACAGGGTCTTAACTAGTCACAAGGGAGTCAATTATGGCCATAGAGTTGGATTCAGCAGGAATGGCTCATTTAGAGAAATTAACTTCTCCACCATCACTGCCCACTGTATCCAGAAGAAAATGCCAGACAGCAATGCTTTCAGTTAGAATGACTCACATTAACTACAAGCAGACACATCTCCATAATCTTCATTACAGTTTCTGTATGCTGTATACCATAGCTAATAAACAGCAGAGCACTCTGTTGAGTGATCTGTGCAAGCTCTGTGATCTTTGTCTCTGTCCCCCTTTGCTTTTCCTGCCCACTTACAGAAATCATAGGAATCAGACCTCAGAGGACATGTAACCCCCGTCACACTTTTGGCAGCACACAATTATTTTTGTAAAGCGCTGTGACTTTCAACCTCAAACACACACACCTTGCTGCTAAAGATAATTTCTTCTTTCTTTGTGTACCCAACTATTGGGCACACAAAGACTCATTTTAGAGTTCACACACATTATCACCACTGTCTTTAGTATACTATAATCATTCACTGTTTCTTTTTGTATTATAAACACTTTACATTACTTTAATTGTGAGATAAGCACAGCAATTGAATTGTTATTCATTTCAAACCAAAAATGTGAGTAAACATGAACATGAAAAAGTAAATACCTTTTAGTCTGCAGTTCAAGCTGTGTTGGGCCTCGTATCCGCAGTGACCTCCTTCAGAAACCAAAAAGAGAGTAAAAAAGGGGGCTGGGATTATAAATTGAGAAAAAGATCCAGTTGGTAAAATATAGATGAGGAAAAACAAGAAAAAGTGATATGTTTTTTTTCTTTCAAAAATCACATTTTCATCCCCTCTAGTCTTTAAATGTGCATCGGTGTGAGCCAGTATTGAGCCAGTGTATTGTGCAGCCTCTCTCTGTTTTCATTCGCACACACACACTTTCACCTACTCTATGCCCCAGTAAAGCCAACTCTCTCTCCCTCTCTCTCTATTACACACACATTCATGCACCCTCTCTCCAGCGTGGCGTCCTCTCTCTCTCTTACTTCAGATTGATCTCTCTCCGTTCTCCTTCCTCTCTTTGTACTCCACTGGGCACCGACTCTCCACCATCCATCTGTCAGTTGCTCTCTCTGCTTTCTTTTCTCCCACCCAAGTGCTCTTCTATTAAATTATCCCCAATTTTATTCATTACTCCCTCTCACTCTTGTCTTTTTTGTCTCTCACTGTTTCACCACACATTCCAAGCTCTCCTCCCTCTCTCACTCATTATTTCAGTCACTCCATCAATCAAAACACATGATACGATTCCCTCCCCCTTTATCTTTCGCTGTCTTTCATGAACAGTGAATGGATTCAGGCCCCTTCTTTGTCTCCCTTGTGTCTTTGATTCTAACAAGTCCTCATAGAAATAAAGAACTGCTTATCCTGACTCACTTTTTCCATTCATAAAATGTGTGGGTAGAAATAGAATATGACAGATATTGCATTTACATGTGTGGAATAGTGGAATGTTCATGAATCTGTCAAGCAGGTGACCAACCACTGGTCTGACTCTGATTTCTGTCATTTAAATCAATAATCACTCACACAAAAATACAAAAACCTTTTTTTTCCAGTTACCCTTTGTGTTATCATGCTATGCAGACATTTCTGGTTTTCTGGTCACCGCTGTTAGCTGTTAAACAACTGTTATAAAGTTAAAGAAAATAAAGATAATCAGAAAAAATCTGCGCCACTAGTGTCTAAAGTTGAGTGTGCATCCATACCTTTTTCCTCGTGTCTTTATTCACAGCAGTGAAAGATCGGCAACAACTTTTCATGGCTTCTCCCTTCTCTCCCCAGGCTGCTACAGTGTTTCTGAACGTACCATTGTATTCTCTGACATCTAAGCATTTGATTGACAGGTGATATCCTGTTCACTTTATATATGCTTCCTTTAGGCAATATTATCAGGAAGCACTCCATAAACTTTCATTGTTATGCAGATGATACTCAATTATATCTATCGATCAAGCCGGATGAAACTAATCAGTTAGCTAAACTTCAAATGTGCCTTCAGGATATTAAAACCTGGATGAGCTGTAATTTTCTAATGTTAAACTCAGATAAAACTGAAGTTATTGTTCTGGGGCCCAAGCACCTCCGTGACGCATTATCCAAAGAGATAGTTACTCTGGATGGCATCACCCTGGCCTCCAGCACCACTGGGAGGAATCTTGGAGTTATCTTTGATCAGGACATGTCCTTAAATTCCCACATAAAGCAAATTTCAAGGATCGCCTTTTTTCACCTACGTAATATTGCAAAAATCAGGAATATCCTGTCTAAAAATTATGCAGAAAAACTAGTCCATGCATTTGTTACTTCTAGGCTGGATTACTGCAATTCTTTATTATCAGGCTGCTCAAAAAAGTCCATAAAGACTCTTCAGCTGGTCCAGAATGCTGCAGCACGTGTTCTGACAGGAACCAGGAAAAGAGATCACATCTCTCCTGTTTTAGCTTCTCTGCATTGCTTCTTGTAAAATCCAGAATAGAATTTAAAATCCTTCTTATCACCTACAAAGCTCTTCATGGTCAGGCACCATCGTATCTTAAAGAGCTCATAGTACCTTACAACCCTACAAGAGCACTGCGCTCCCAGAATGCAGGGTTACTTGTGGTTCCTAGAGTCTCTAAAAGTAGAACGGGAGCCAGAGCGTTCAGCTATCAGGTTCCTCTCCTGTGGAACCAGGTTCCAGTTTGGGTTCGGGAGGCAGACACCGTCCCCACATTCAGAGTAGGCTTAAGACTTTCCTCTTTGATAAAGCTTTTAGTTAGGGCATAGAATTGAATATTGTTAGGGAGTGAGGAGTCGCAGCGTCCGCCTAACCCGGCCCACCTGCTTCTCATCATAGTTGTCAGATCTAACTATCATATAATCAATAATATAATAAAACTAGAGGGAGGCAGGGCGATACAGCCCGATCCGGTTGGGGAGAGTTCTAGCCTGACCAGGCTCTTCTCCTTACCCTGTCTCTCCTAGTTATGCTTTGATAAAGCTTTTAGTTAGGGCATAGAACTGAATATTGATAGGGAGCGAGGAGTCGCAGAGTCCGCCTAACCCGGCCCACCTGCTTCTCGTCATAGTTGTTAGATCTATCTATAATATAATAACACTAGAGGGAGGCAGGGCATACAGCCCGATCCGGTTGGGGAGAGTTCTAGCCTGACCAGGCTCCTCTCTTTACCCTCTCTCTCTATTATTAGAAAATCTCTATCTCTCTATTATGCTGTAATAGTTTTAGACAGCTGGGTGACTTCCTTTGACACACTGGGCTCCTCTCTCTTCTATCTTTCCATTTGTGTGCATCCATGTCCCAGAAATGCTTGTTACTAACCTAGCTCTGGGGAGTCATTCCCCAGAGTCCTTATGTTCTTTTTCGCCCAGCATGTTTCCTCGGATCAGGGAGGCTCCAAAATCATGGTAGCAGCCGTCGCCGTGGTCCCGCTACACGTCCTGCGATGCCGTGTTCATCCTGCTAGCTGTGCCCTGCTACGTCCTGCTGTGCCTTGTAATGCCGCACAATTCCCTGCTATGCCATGAACTACTACAAAGAACTACTACAAACTATTATTTTTTGTGAGTGTTATTGCCACTCTTCATACCAGTCGTCAGACACCGCCTACCAAGAGCCTGGGTCTGTCCGAGGTTTCTGCCTAAAAGGAAGTTTTTCCTCGCCATTGTCGCACTGTTGCTTGCTCTTAAGGGAATTACTAGAACTGTTGGGTCCTTGTAAGTTGTAGAGTGTGGTCTGGACCTGCTCTATCTGTAAAGTGTCTCGAGATAACTCTTGTTATGAATTGATACTATAAATAAAATTGAATTGAATTGATATAAGCCAATCCGTCTACTGTAACCTGAGATAAGCCTTGTGAAAGCCAATCAAGTCGCAGAGTTGAGGGTACGCCACATGTAAAAGATTGACATTTGTGAGGACCAATTAAAATTAGATTTTACGAGACCGGCCTACCTGTTTAGCGAATAAGAAGATGAATCGATTGATACCAAACTTGACCATGAAATTTTAACCCTGTGACGGCTGCAGCTGTGTTAAAGCAAAAATATGGCCTTCTTATTGCATGCTGAACCATGTATAATTAGTTATTTCTATATATTTATGTACATGGTCATTTCAAGTATGTGTGTGATTGATGTGGATGTGTTTTTGTATTTGAGAAGTTTTGTATTTGACACTTTTGGGCTTTGCATTTTTCAAAAGGAAATAAGAAAAACACACAGACATATCTGTAGAAATAAATTCATATAAAATCCATTTTCTGAGTTTTTTTCTTCGGGATTTTTTCTGTAGTAAATTGAGACATGTGGCTATGGTACTAGTTTTGTGTGTAGCCCATCTGATATGTTCACAGTAGTGTTTTCAAATCCTTTTACAGATGCTTTACTTGAACGGAAATAGAAATTCTCTATTCTAACCTCTGTAGCTCTGTGTCAATAAGGCCTAGAATCACACTGACACTTGGAACAAAAAAATTAAAAGTGTTCCCAATGACCTCAGGCACATCCCAGAGGGCCAAAGTATATGAGAGCTGTATCACTTTTATTTTGGTAAAACATTTAGACGAGAAAGCGTGTATTTTCAAGTGTTTTTAATACTTGCTGCTTGGAATTCTGACCAAATCCCAGATAAGTGAACCTGAAGGGCATTTTGTTTGTTATGCTCACCAGATTGAAACATGATATGTGAAAGGAGCAACTGCAGTAGAAACAATGTCCCGTTTAGTCTGCATGATCCACAGACCTCAGCCTTCATTTTTAGTGCTTTGGGTGAACTGACCCTTTAAAAACAAACACTGATTAACCTGGGGGGAGTACTACAATCAAACGTCAAACTTGTCCTACTTTAAAAGATAGTAATGTAACAGATATCCATTAACAATTAAAACCGATTGGCCGTTGAGTGGGCTACAATTTAAGTTTTAAATTTTATCTGCAAACAAACTGATGCAAACGCCATAACTACAAGCATGGCAAACTATCAAATGTACATAGTATATTTTATATAGAAGGAAAACATGGTGTGCTTTACATAAAAGCATAAAATATACAACTGAAAAATTAAGATTAAAATATACAGACTAATGGAATTTGATGTTTTTAATCATATATTTTACTATATATATATATCTACTACACCTTATCTCGGACCTCTGTGTGATCTTAAGGCTCAGCCACTGTCAACAGAAAAAAACATGTATTTCTGTCTTTGTTCTAAAATCTAAAGACCAATGACCCTTTCCTTTATTGTGTTATATATCGTTTTTGTGCACGTTATAGGTTTACAAAGTGAAAAAGCCCAAAGTCCACCCCAAAGGGACTTACCATCTCCAACAGTTGTTCACAAACTGCTCCAAACAGCTCTACTGTAGTCCAGCAGTGACATGCATCACTTTGTGACACATTATAATGCTTTTTGTGTGAATAAAATTTTGTTAAAGCACCAACAATCTACCATACAATATCGTTGCAATATCGACATAGAGGTATTTGGTTAAGAACATCATGATATTGGAATTTCTCTATTTCGCCCAGCCCTATTCTGATATAACCTCTAAATACAATTATGAACCTAAAAATGAGCATAATATGATCACTTTAACACTGGTGTGTTATCTTAAGGTTGGGAGATGCTTAAAACTAATTAGCTATTACAACATGTTGTCCAATCACGTCTGATGACAAAAGTGTATAGATGTTGACAACTACCACACTCCTCCAATTGTAGAAAGGGGCGAGATGTGATAATCGTTCAAATGGGGAGAACCGCGATCATATCCACGGTCTTGTACTCAGTTCTGCGATCAAAAGTGATGGAAGAATGAAAAAAAGAAAGCTCGAGAGAGATGTTTCAAACCTACCTAGTTTCTCACCTCCTCACACCTGGCCAATTCGCTACATAAAGTGGGGGTGATTGTCGGTTTTGAAAGGTTAAGGAAATTGGTGTGGTAGGAGATGGTTTTAGATGGTTCAACAAGCACTTTGGTTGAAACATACTGATCTGCTAGTCACTGCTTGTACCAGTGTTAATTAACAAATACACTAAGTGGACAGATAGCACTGATTATTTGTATGGTATTTTGCCTCTATTAGATAGTGAACATGAAAGGGAAACATTGCTGAGAGCGAGAGAGAGGTATGATGTGCACACCTCCCCCCCGCCCCCAATCATGGAGTGTTTGAGTGATAACTGTCCTTATGCTTGCTTTAGGGTTGCTTTTAGAGACAATCAAAAAGAACATTGGAGGACAGAGGAAGTCAAGCTGGGTTGAAATACATTAATGCACACAGTAGTACACTCTGTACACTCTGAATCCTGCCATATCCCACCTCTTAAGGACGACATGATACCTGCATTGTAACTCTTAATAAGAGCTCTAGTGGGTGCTCTCCTTTAATGGTGCTACACTCCATGGTGTGTATTCATCACACTTCCATCCTACCTTGGTGCTTCTGCTGCCTTTGCTGCCCAGTGTCCTTTTTTTCTGAAAATGAGAAACTAGCTTTCCTTGTGCATTCTGTGTGAACGCCTCTCATGCCAAAGGCAAGGAGAGAAAACTGGGTCACGGGCAGATGGACCATACAGTAGTAAGAATATGCTGGCTAGGTTTTTAATTATTTATGTATTTGTGTGTTTAGTGAGTTCACTTACTTTAGTAGAGTAGTAGATTCAGAATGAAAATGAAAACAAAGCAGAAGAAGAGATGGGAGTATAGGGCAAGATAAGAGAAAGTCATTGATTATTGATTGTTAATAAGCTGTGAGGCACAGAGAGGGGTTTGCATAAAATCATTGGCTTATAACAAAAAACAATGTCTGTAGGTTTTCGAGCGTGAATTTGGCAACTAAATTGGTATGAATATTACTCAAATGATACTATTGCATTTTGTGACTCACTACTTGTGGCTGCACGCAGACCATAAGACTGCTATGCAAATTCACAGCCATAAATAGTTACGCACTATTTAAATTAAAACATTTTATATATCATATGATGTGCAATGAAACTGCTGCTTACTGTGCAGACACCGTCAGCCGCATGCAGGCTCAAACCTGCAGTAAGGCCTTTTTCATGAATTATTTTCTCAATGCAGTGCTGGACTCTGGTGGCCATTTCAAGTAACTGAAACAGAGACATGAAACCGTTTTTTAAAATGTGAGCAATAAAACAGTTCTCAGAATGTTGCTCTTTTTTTCTGCTCAGAAATGTGTCAACACTGATTGTAGTTCTCGGAATGTAGTTGCTCAAAATGGGTGTTTCAACCATTGTGCTTGGTTGTTCTGGTTTTACCAACCTCCTATTAAAGTAAAGAAAACCATGTAAGTCTGTGTAATAACAGGAATTAAGTTGAAAGCGTCCCCACTGCACTAAATAAAACATTGTTTGGATTCTAAGAAACATGACAAAGAAACAGAAACAACACATTTAGTTTTTGTCATTTGTCACACCATGTCAGTATCTGTTGGTGCCTTTTTAGCATTTTAGCTTTAAAACATCTGCATACAGTTTTCGGATGTTTAAGTCACTTAGCTTGCATGCAACATTTTTTTATGTGAGTTTTATGCATTGAACAATGTGTTCTGCTTTTCGAGAAAGTTTGAAAGAAGAAGTTGCTGTACATAATTCAGTTGTCTTTATTTAACTTATAAAACATTGCCTGATGTTTCCACACCAAATCGGACATGCAAGATAATATCTGACATGTTATCTCACACCATTTCAGTGTCCTGAAATGACCCACACATAAACTATTACAAAGTGATATATAACTATGTCCTTTTAAGCTCTTGGTATGTGTACTGACTGGTTGGCAACATCCCTTCTTATCTGTGTATCGATTAATAGTAATTGTCACGTTTTTTAATGTAATTTTTTAACAAAACTATATTTTTACTTCCTCTTTTAGCCTCAGCCCTCGCTGTCTGTTTTATTCACACCCTACTGGTGTCAGCGGTCAACAATGCCTCGTAATTTCTGCAGTTTCAATCTGTATAAGGGCTGAACCCTTTAGCTGTGGCAGTTTCTCCCTTCTTTCTCAGAAATGTTTAACTTAGATACCAAATAATAAACAGAAGTCTTTATTAATTATGATTATTATGATTATTATTATATTAGAGCCTCAGTACTAGCCTTGTTTACTGAGTGAATTGAACTATTATTTCCCCTGCAAAAGTGGACTTGCCTATTCTAGTCACTTTTTTTTTTTTTTTTCTTTTTTTAACTCTGGCTTGCCATTTTAGTTTAACTGGGGTTCTCTGGTTCTAGACCTATGAATTAACCATTAGCTGTCCTTAGTACTTATTTGCATGCGTTTATTGTCATGTTTAGTAATCATCTCTTCCATTGCTTTTCAGTTAACCCTTATACTGTCCTGTTGTCTGTCAGACCTCCTCTTTTAGTGCAGCAGAGAGTATTAACTATTATTAACTGTTAAGGTTTGCAGGAGGTCATGAAGAAGTAACTACTCAAAAAGCTTTCTCAAGCATCTACTTCCAGTTTCACCTTCATTTTTCTTTATGTTCTATATTTACTTTGAATAACTGTGTCTCTTTCCTCTTTGTTTTTCTTAGTTATGATATTGTGTGCTTAGGTTCCCAGGTATTGCATACAGTACTTTCTGTGGTAAAGTTCTCTATTTTCTCTACTTGTACTAGTAATGTTAAGATCTTGTTAGGTATGCTACTGGGAAGACTACTAAAGAGAAACAGTACTGCAGAGGGGACATATACAAAGATACTTCCTCAACAGTCAGTCAGTGTTTGGTCACTTCTCAGTGCCCTTAGTCATTGAGTTGTTTCTCTTGTTTGTGTTACGCTGGCAGGGCCATGAGGGCGCCACAACATCTGCTGCTCCTGGCAGGTAAGAGGGATCCAATGGAACACAATGCTGGATATCTGGGGTTAAAGGTGGTTTTAGGATTGTAAGGTTTTCCTTTTTGTTAGTATTATTACAGTTATATCATGCTCACTTGGAATTTGGTGAGATTTGCTATTGCTTTTATACAGATGTTTTATGTATTTATAACATAATATCTCACATTTTGCAGTGAATGAAAATATAACACAGAAACTAAGGGTGAGGCCTCAGGTGGAGTCATTGTAGCTGCCAATCTTGCTGATAAAGGCACTTAATCAAACATACAACAAAAGTGACATTTCAAATCTTGCTAAACATATTTACATGTTCTTAAATATAGCTACACATTTTTTGATGAATTGCATTTAAGATTTAACAAGTGCGTAAACGATTTGCTTATATTAAGAATAAGGTGCCCTTTAGCAAGGCAGTTAAGCAGTGCAACAGATCACAGTGAGAGGGGAGCAGGGTGTTGGTAAAGCCACTTTTCATCATCTCTAAAAATAAATGTTAAAACAAAATCAGACAACTTATACATTTTGATTTAAAAGGTGAGATCATACAAATACATTTGTCTCAGCTAATAAAAAATAATTAAATTCATTTTGTGTCATATTTGGCTCTCTATATAGTCATTCCCAAATATTAAATGCAATAAATTACAAACTTTTTGTGCATTAAGCCAAATATTTTCATGAAGCTGTGCGACTAGTATTTTTAGTTGGAAGATGTTATTTTACTGAATTGCACTAATTTAAAGGACAAATTACATTAACCCTTGTGTTGTCTTCCCGTCAAAATTGAAAATCAACACTTTTGTTGATGCTTTTTATCGATGTTTTTAACTTTTTCTTATGTTTTGTTTTTTCATCTGTTTTTCAATGTTTGTCACTTTTTTTGACGTTTTCAACACTACGTAACACTAACTTATTAACTTTATTTTTAGAATTTATGATCAATGAACCTCATTTATAGGAAATGATACCTAATGTTTGAGTTAGAAAAGCAGAAATTAAGAATTATTTAGAGTAAAATTAAAGGAAAGGATGTTGATGGATAATCACAGACTGGAATATATCAACTTTTATTCAATACTATTTCAAAACCACTTCAATTTGTTTTTCAAATGCTATAAAATTGAATACGACACCCCAAATTTAATGAAAGTAGAGATTTGTACTTGCCAAAGAGCATTGTGTGGAATCAATCATGTTATTTAAGTAAAAGTTATACAGTATACAGTACAGTAAGTATATACAGTTATGAAGTAAAGTATACATTATTGTTATTTTGGGTAATTACAACTGGGTACTTCAAAAGAATATTGATACATGAAAACGGGTCAATTAGACATGAGGGTTAAATCTTTGGAGGCCTACACTAACACAATTAACTCAAGGTGTTAGGGTTAATTAAAACTGTATTAATAATTTCCAAATTAATCAATGATTGCATCAGAAAAATGTTGAATATAATATCTAAATTGAAAAAATGTATTCTTTTACATTTAATGGTGTGTACTAGGCAAGCAAACAAACGGGGAGCAGAAAGTTATACAAATCGAATTTATACAAATTGTATTGGAACATTTAAATTAAATAGTTTTCTCATCCATCCATCCATCCATCTTCATCCGCTTATCCGATATCGGGTCGCGGGGGCAGCAGCTCCAGTAGGGGACCCCAAACTTCCCTTTATAGTTTTCTAAATTTTTTAAATGTGTACCGTCTACAATTCTACATTAAAAAAAAAAAAAAGTTGAATATTTTTTCAAATTTTGAGAATATTTTCTATATTTTCATTTATTCAGATTTTAGAATTAAAACAACAACCTTTTACGCATCTTCTAAACATTTTGTGAGGAAATGTTTAGATTGATAATAATGCTGCAAAGAAAATTCCCGCACACTGTCATATGAAGTCATTTAGTCATATAAAAGACATTTTGGTATTAGACCATCTTCAGGAATAATACAATGAAGATGGTCTAGTACCAAAATGTTGCCTATTAATAAACTTAATATATATTTTTTGACAGTTTGCGGCAATTTTCCTTTCAACTTTTGACCTTCTTGTCCCTCTTCGACGCACCTGTGCCACCTTGTAGATGTGCAAAGTATTTTTCTGTACTAGATTGATAAAAATGAAATGATTAAAACAATATTATTTATGTAATACATATATACAATAGACATGTAATTCATAAAAGTATTAAATTGCATGCATACAAGCTTCAATATTTAGTCATTTATTTAAAATCAACAATTTTGCTGCAGTCATTTTATGAGAGAAACATCACTATATTCTCAATATCCTTTATTATTACATCATAAAGCCAAACATTAAGATTTAGATACAAAGATTTATAGAAGCTAATATTAATGTCAGTTAATACTATGTCTCCTAATATTAATAATTTAATTAAAATAACAAAACAAATACTGTGTACACACACACACACACACACACACACACACACAGTAAGCCTATATAAGCCATGAAAGACTTTTATTAAAGAATGACATTTGTTTATATTTTGTTACAGTGTTCGCACTTCTGGCAAGATGTCAGCAAAAGTCACAAGGTAATCAGTGTTTACACATGCAAGGTCAAGGTGGCAGGTGTTAGCCCTCCATCTTCCCTATTACCTTGCAGGAATGTGAAATGTTAATAGTTCACAGCAAAAACCATGGTCAACAGCCTTGTGTGGTTTCTTGTAATATCATTAACTGTGCCTCCAAAAATACTTTACTCTATGTATTTTTTTCCCTTGTCTCCTGCATCCATAGTTTCCATGTTCCCAATACTCGAGCAAATCTTCTCTGGGGACTTATTTTTTCTGAGATGTGACAGCGGCACAAGTGGAAGCAAAGTGACATGGTACATCAACAATGTCGAACAAACAATGACAAACGCCACCTGGAAGATAAGAGCTGCCTCACCCGAAAGCTCAGGCTCTTATCAGTGCAAGAGCGGGAGCAATATGCAAATAAGTGACGCTTTGTCCATCAACGTCCTGGGTAAATGTACCACATGAACATAAGTGTTACAGTTTAATCTCCCACATATGTAAAGGGAGATATACATGCCATACAAATAATTGTATCATTTATTTATTTTCCATTCAGATTACTTTCCCAGGGCCTCACTCACCATCAAGACAGGCCAGCCAGTGGTGCGGCCGGGCGATTCTGTTGTCCTGCAGCTTGACCATGAAGATGGTCTGCAGGGATGGAGTTGCTTTGTCTATAGGGAAGGGAAGACAATGAAGATTCAGTTGAGGTTGATGAATGACAGTGTGAGAGTGGTCTTTCAATCCAAGAGCCTGAATATACCCGAGACCATTTTCTGGTGTGGTGATTCTAACAATGAACAACGCAGAAGTAACCAAATCACAGTCAGGACCTCAGGTAGGCCTACATTTATTTTAATGCTCTGTAATACAAAGCCAATGGGAGCTGCAGATTCAGATGAGCATTTTCTGTAGATTCAGGGCTATGAGTGACCCCTTTGACAATATAGCATTATAAATAAATTAATTTGCCACAGAAATATTATTATTTATACATATTTAGTTAAGTTATTTAACTATACAGTATAGCTCCAATCCAATCTTCCTTTTCTTTCAGTGAAGGACGTTTCGCTGGAAATGTATCCCGTGACTGCTGTAGTTGGGGAGAGTCTGATTCTCAAGTGCCTTGCCTGGGGCACAGATAAAATAAGACACACTGTTTTCTACAAAAACAATGAAGTAATTCATGACATTATCAGTTCTACCTACAAAATCTCTGATGTGACAGAATCAGCAAGGGGAAGTTATAAGTGTTCAGCCAACTTCACACACAAAGCGCGCACTGAAGGGCCCTTATACAGTGTGATCTCTGATGATCAAGATTTGTTTGTCCATGGTATGCAAATTCACTTTTGTACGATAGTGTATGCTTTTCACATGCATTTGTTTCTCCAGTAGACACCTTTTAAGTCGGTATTCTCATTTGTTCTTTTTTTCAGCACCTGCTAAGAAGGCATTTCTCTCTGCGAACAATGGCTTGTTATGTTCTTGTCCACTTTGTCTCAATATTAAAAACTATCAATGGTACTACAAAAATAATGATCAGCCATGGGCATTTGTGAATCACAGCCAAGGATTCATAATGCCAAAAGAGACTGGTACTTATGCATGTAGAGCTGTGTGGAACGACGGGAGGTCTTCTCTCAGCAATGGTTATATTTGTGAGTTCCTGCTTTTTGTTTGCTTAAGGTCTTTGACATAGTTTCCCCCTGATATATGTCAACAATACACATTTAGAGCAGTTTACTCATCATGAGAGCTGCCTAGCCTGTAAGAACATGTATTTTGTGACCATGACAGTCTAAAAAATTACCCTGATGATGTGTCCAGAGTTATCTTTGGTTTGGAGACTTTAAATTCTTAACAGAAACCTGGACAAACTGTAAGTCACATAAAGGAGGATGACAAAAGCATTCACCAAGCAGCGAGGGTCTATTCATTATGCAATACAATTGCATTATGGTGATTGCCGGATATGCATATCAGGCATCAATTTTGACCATTTTTTAATGCAACTTGTGTGAGCTGTACAGCTTTTTAGTAGTGCAGTACTAAACAATGTAACTTCAGTTTGCCTACAGATTATTTGGCCTGTCAGAGCTCTGTTAGTTGTCACATGCTTTAAAATTCATATATCAAAGTACACTTTTATACTCACAAATAATGGGAATGCAACTATTATGAACTATCACAGGGTCACAGATATTTAATGTTATGTATGTTCTGTCTCTGTTTCAGATCAATCTCAGAAATTCATTGTAACAGTTTTAGTCATTGTGCTGGTGATTCTGGGTCTAGTTTTAGCAGCTGTGGTTTTTTTCATATGGTATAAGAAGAGACATGCCACAGGTGAGTAACTACTACCTCATTTCAGTTTTTTGTAAGCACACTGAAAGCATCATATGCACTCCTTTCTCATTTTTAGGACGGATTTACGAGGATATGCCAGTGAAGTCACAAGGCGAATATGAAATGCTGCGGAAGGGTGCCCAAAAAGAGGGCGAGTACGACACCCTTCACCCAGAAGCATCAGGCAGACAGAAGAAAGAGGGTGAATATGAGGCACTGAAGAAAGAGGAAATGACAGCGGGGGTGTACCACACTGTTAGGATGGAGGGATCAGTTGGTGGAGAGGGAGGGTATGAAGCACTGAAGAAAGAGGGAAGGAAAGAGGAGGTATACCACACCCTGGGGATGGAGGGGGCAGCAGGAGAAGGGGGGGGATACGAAGCACTGAAGAAAGAGGGAAGGAAAGAGGAGGTATACCACACCCTGGGAATGGAGGGGGCAGCAGGAGAAGGGGGGATACGAAGCACTGAAGAAAGAGGGAAGGAAAGAGGAGGTATACCACACCCTGGGGATGGAGGGGGCAGCAGGTGAGGTGAGTGAGGAAGTAGAGAAGAAGGAGATAGAGTGAGAATATGAGATAGTGGAGGAAAAGGTGGAGGCCAAGGCCGAGGAGCCATAAGACTGAGACATGAAAGGAAAGATAGGTCTCAGTAGCTTTTATGCTAAATCACTTTTGCTGATCCTGAAGTTCATATTCAATGATAAGTTAAACATTGTAGTGCTCTACAAGAAATGTAAGTAACTCTGGGTGACTTTGTGCCATGGATTTCTGAATAGAAATCTGTAGAAATATATGTCAGACTGTAAGAAAAGTCTAAAAATGTGTATAAAATATCTTAGATAATAATAATCATACGATTGGCAGGGAGAAATACATTGACCTAACAACAAAAGTCAGTTAAAAAAGAACAAGACTGTCTAATAATAGTTGCATAGTGCATAGTTGCATACTGCAGTAACTACAGTAATAATGAATGCCCTTCCTTCTTAACTATATTAATCATGTTAATTATATGGAATATTCTGTAAAATGTAAATTGCCATCACGTTAGCAGAAAAGAAAATCATAAATTTAGTCAAAAACACCAAATATAGTATCTGTATCAGCTCTGATCCTGTCAACTAACTAATTTCCATCCTGGATAGTCATCTCATCATATCATATCATATCTATATATCTATATATCTATATATATCTATATATATATATAGATATATATATCTATATATATATATATAAAATGAAGATTTTTCACTGTTTCAAAGGTTTTTTAATATATTCTTTTATTTAACCCTCATGTTGTCCTTGCGTCAAATTGACCCGTTTTCCTATATCAATGTTCTTTTTAATTACCCATAATGACATGATTGATTCCACTCTCTTTGGGGTGATTTTGATGGGTAATTTTGGGGTCTCTTATTTAATTTCATAGCATTTGAAAAACAAATTGAAGTGGTTTTCAAATAGTATTGAGTATAAATTGACATATTCCAGTCTGTGATTATCCATCAACATCCATTCCTTTAATTTTAGTCTAAATAATTCCTAATTTCTGCTTTTCTAACTCAAACATTAGGCATAATTTCCTATAAATGTTTTATATTGACCATAAATTCCAAAAATAACTGTAAAACTAAAGTTAATAAGTTAGTGTTAGGTAGTGTTGAAAATGTCAAAAAAGGGACAAACACTGGAAAAAAAGTGTTGACAAAAAGGTAAGAAAAAGTTTTTTTAAAACATCAATAAAAAGCATCAACATAATTGTTAATTTTTTATTTTGACGGGAAGACAACACAAGGGTTAATGTGTATATGCTTGTTTTCTTATAAAATTATATAGTTTCATTTGTAGATGGAGAATAGTCTAGTGATTTGAATTTTGTGTCTTAAAATGTATTTACCTTACCAACGCTTTTTGTGATGTTTCTATAATTTCTGCGGTTGCATTAAAATTTTAAAATAGCTTAATATTGATGAACTTGAGAGAGTGTGATTCCTGTTGTATTTTAAGTGCTGCAATAAATCCATTTTGATTAAATGTGTGGTTTGTACAGTCACTTATTGACAAACTGTATGGACATGATGAACTTCTGGATGTCTTTCTAATTTCAATCAATAAATGCCAATGAAGGTTCAAGAATCAGAATTCATTACATTTACCACCCAGGTGTAATCTTTCTAAATGTTTCTGATACAGAGGGGAAAATGAAAATGAAGGTAAAACAAATCAACAAAACTGGTCTTTTGACAATCTTTAGAAAGGGTGCATTAGGTCAAGACAACAACCAGTGGGTTTAGTTTAGAGAGAAAGAGGAGACAACCCTAGTTAAACTTTTGGGGAATAAAATAAAACACCTAGCCATAGTTTATTTGCACAGTAAATAGGACTGGCCCTTTTTTAAACACCACATTGTTTATTCCAACAGATACTGACACTCTGAAATGAGACATGAAGCAACATTGATAGGCAAAATAAAAGCAATTCTAAAAGCATAAAAGCAATAATGCAATGCTATCTGCCCTAAAACAGGTGTTGTGGCATACTGTGCTTTCCCATTTTAAAATGATTTAATACGATAGTTAAGGAATGCATGGCATTTTTCTGATGCAAAGTAACTAGAAAAGATTTTATGGCACTGGCAAAAGACTTCCGTTGTTATTGGACAAGTTCTCTGGCAATTAATGTTGAAAGGTGTTATAATAACTGACTACTTAACTTACCCTTGATTGCAGCAAGTATAACAATAGTCTCTATTACGCCTGTTGCTACTTAAGGCGCGTGTTGTTTGTTTGTTTGTAACGTTAGCCTTGTTTGCTAGCAGACATAAAATGTCCATATTTTTACTACAGCAATTTTTCTGAAGACTCAACGTTTGTTGAATTCCTCCAATATTGACGTATTTACTGCTGACGTGTATCTTCAAACCGCAAACTAAAATTAACCCTGCAACACGGGCTTTAACTTCTTTTGTCATGATGTCAGAAAAGATGGCGACTCCAGAACAACGGGAAGTTATCCAACGACGAGCCCACGACTAGCTAGCTAGGTACGAGCAGTGTTGTGCAAATTACTTCCAAAATGTAATATATTATAGATTACTAGTTACTGTAATGTTTGAGTAATTAGTTATATTACAATATTACTGTCTCTAAATTGTAATGCCTTACACTACTTTTGCATTACTTTTACCAAAATAATACCAGAAGTTTGACTTGGCAGCAAGCGTGTGAATTTCACTACCAGATCAATAAAGTCTCCTCTTTATCCACTTTAATATCATAGATTATTCATAATATTTTGTAAAATGTATATGAATATGCAAAGTAAACCTATACAAATAAATAATTAAAACGTACAATAGGCAAATAGGGGAAAATGAAAATACTCAATTAAAACTACCTTACAGTTGTATTGAAATACGGCATTGTTGTAAAATGTTTGTAAAGCACTTGAATAAGAAATTCATGTTGTTAAAACTAAGGTTGTCTAAAGGAAATTGTCAATAATAGTGTGATTAAAACTCACTATTTACGTTATTATTACTGTACTTAATTTACAGCTGATACGTGAAAAGGTACATAACCATATTTGTTTAACAGGAATTTAGTTTTACTGTGAACCGTCACAGGAGGTGCTTTTATTTTGAAGAAACCTACATGGAAGTTTTCTGTAGTGTAGCCTACTCTTGCTAGCTTACTGAGATGAGCGTGAGCCATTTGACGCAAAACTTGTTGTCAAGGTTAAGTGTTTCACTTTCTAGTTTGTAAAACTGCAACATATTAAACAAATGGTCACAGTAAAAGACACGGTCGTCATTCGAAGCCATTCCACTACAGGCATAGTTACTCTCCACGGCTGATAAAATGCAATGATTTTATGTGTAGCAAGCCTCAGCATTAATTCCCGACATGTTTCTATCTGTCAGCAGCTCGGACACACTGCTGTCCGTGCTAACGTACCTGTTGGGACACATATTGTCTTTCTGTGTTTCTGGCTCTGACCACGGGAACAGAGACGGGACAGCACCTCGCTTCAACGCATCACTCCTGAAAATAATATGATGTGCTATGATGTCAGCTGCTTACCTAGTGGTGAACCATGGGCTGCTGCACATGATCACTTTGTGCTTGGTGAAACTTGTGTGGAGGCACCATCTCAGTCCGATTGATGCCTTTTGGTCATTTTTTGCTCCGAGCCTGGAGTGTATGGTTGGGCTGTGGCACCCGTAGGCTCGTGGTGCTTACTGACTTGTCCATTTGACGTCTTTCGCCCATTCAGCAGTTGAATCTGGATTGTTTGAGGTCAGATTCGGAACCAGCTGGGAGGAGCCTACATTAGGCCTACATCCCTAACAGCCTTTGCCTCCGGTGAACGAAGGCCATTCGAGGGCATAGTACAAAAAAGAAATTGTAGTTACCTTGATGTAGGGCTGACGCTGATGATATTTACACCTTAGGTATTGAAATTGGGTATTAAATGACAAGGCATTTTTCAATACTCAATACTTTAGAGGCAATTTAGTCTGTGCCAAAAGAGTATTGAATTTGGTACCCAGCCCTACCTGGATGTAGGCTAATGAGTAGGCTTATAGCCTTCTAGTCCATATGGACAATGTTTAATTTCCGGGATTGTTCGGGTGTTGCCAGAAATTCCGCCTGATGTTCCTAATTGCAGCCAGATTTACGTCACCTTCCGCTTTCTTTGTTTTGGCATTGACTATGGTTTACTGGTTGACTATGGTTGCTGCCTCCTGAGTGGGCAGCGAGTGCAAAGATCAGTTTCAGGGTGCCAAGGTGGAGCTTTGATGTGGTAAACCAAAAGTAAAGCCTGTTAGAAGAACTGGCGTTACGTCCAGGTAACTACTATTTCTCTCACTGGCAGATGGATGCAGGATAATACCATGCTTTTGAGGAAGAGTCCCTTGTTCTAGTGCCATCATAATCTATTTTTCTTCTTCATTTTCATGCTTTTATACTTTATCTCAGTGATCGATACATTGTCTGGAGTGGAGTACGGCATTATTGGTAACATGAAACCACTGTATCCAAAGGTTTAAAGGCCTACATTTGTAGTGCCCGAATCATATGTGAAGCCAAGAAAGGTTGGATCGATCAAGACAAAACAGGTGTTTTTTTTAGCAAGAGGTTATGCTAATATCAAACATTACAACATGAAAATTGGAATAATGCACAACAATAAACTGCATATTAATAATAACTATCTATAATTATCATACAGGAATTATCACCTCTAGGTTTTATTATACAATATTTTCCACGTGTACATAAGTTTTACATAGTCGGTTTTAGTTAACAATTCATGAAAAATGAGGAAAACAATAAAAACCCTAACATTTAATCTATCAGTGAACTACTCCATTCAATGAACAGTATCAGCCAAAGTGATACCGTTCCATGATCTAGAGCTGCTGGAGCTTCCTGACATTTTTAGACCAAACAACTAATCAATTAATCAAGTAAATAATCCACCAGTTAATCAACAATGAAAATAATTGTTAGTTGCAGCCCTATTTACACAGGGTTATTTTTCAATCGTATACCATTTTTTGGGTGGGGGGCTATAGCTAGATACATTGGAAAATCTACCAACAAGTAAAACAAATTCCTCATGTACTTGAAATCATCATGTGACTGCCTTGTGTATTAGAACCAGAGTTACTTCCTATGCACACTTAACAACTGATGAAAGTGTTTCGATGAACAATGAAACGTCTTGTATTTTATATTTTGAATCCAGTGTTTTTAAATTAAAGCTTTGTTGAAACTACAATTACCTGGATGCATAAATGAATCTCCATAGACGGAATGTGATTGTGTTGATGTCCATAATCAACCTTTTATTGTTAATTGGTCTTTCGTTTACTGATAATTTAACATATCAGTTTTTAAATTTGACTTATGCTACATAACTGGCATAGCCTTCCTTCAGTGCTTTTTGTGCTTTGAGAGAGACTGTGACAGAGAGGAGAGACTGGCATGTGTGAAGGTTTGTTGGATTTTGAAGAAAACAGCCTCAAGGAGACCTGATAAAAGTGTCTCTAAACTATACGAGGCATTTTTATTCCCCAGTTTGTCAGCAGGCAGACAGGTTCGAGGCCTAGTACATAAAACATTTTTGCACAAGGAAATCAAAATGCTGCATCTAAAAATATCAGTATGGGCTATTTAGACATCACAGAAAGCTGTGTACAGTAATATTTGCAAGTGTTATTATATTCAATTATTTTCTCAGTGGATGAGTAAACCAATACTAAAGAGCAAAATATTTTTTGTATTGGCACAAGTAACATGTGTTTTCTTAAAAGTGTGCACATTAAGGACAAACCATTGTTTGCAGGGGAAAAAAAGCTTTCATAACATTGTGTGAAAAACTTGTAGCTCTAGTGTTGTTTTCCCCCTATTTTAACTTCAATGGAGGGACATACTGTACTCTGCTTGCGGAAATTCAACAACTATTTATGAAACTTTTTAAAACCCAATTAATCAAACTCAATAGGTTTTAACCCAACAATAGAACTGCGCTTGCATCTAATGTGCGCCCAAGGATTTGTAATAATTAAATTATAAGTTAGAGGCATACAAATGAAATCCTGTCAGATAATATAGAAATGTCTACAATTATTACAGTCCATAAACATCAAAAAAGCCACAGCAGGCCTAAAACACAAGCTGCCCCCAAGACAGATTGCAGAGAGGGCGAAGAGTCCTAAATTAAGTTATTTAAATTGTCACACAAGGTACACAATTGCACACACAAACAAACGTTTTACATTTACTAATGTCTTCACCTCCACTGTGGAGTCTCTTTGAATTCAGTTAAGTTCAGATAATACAGTCAGACTTGCTGAAAATGTTCCCCTCCCACATTCGTTTTTAAATCCACACTTTCAAAGTTCTTCATGCCATCAGGTGAAACTCCACATTGTTGATGTACAGTTTCTGCCTCACTAAAGGCTATGGGCAGAAGATCTGCTGGTTTTATGTTAACCCTTGGTCCCCCTCTCCTCCATAAAGGTAATTATTGGTTCCGGCTGGTTGGACATACTCCTCAGTTTTGTCCCAGTCTGAGACCCAGCCTCCTCCTCCCCCCATGCCTCCGGCGCCATTGGGATCCGCTCCCTGGTTCATGGCTCCGTAGCCTCCTCCGCCACTTGTGCGATACAGCTCTTCTGTCTCGTTTGCAAGCTCATCCTCATCCAGGATGCCACATTTCTCATCACTCAGCTCCTCCGGCTCTGCCCAATATTGCTTCTCTCCAGATGCAAAGAGGCCTGCAGCCCAGAGACATTATCAGTCCGTAAGATACAGAGTTTTTGTATAGTATTCAGACTTTTGACAACCAATCTTCAGGAGATTGCACAAAGAACAATGCACAGATTGTTGCATATTTAAACACCCTAATGCTCTGGTTATGGAGGAATGAGTGGAAACAGAAATAAAGAGGGAAATATACACACCATAGAATATTACACCTCCATAATGAACAAGCGAGGCAATAAGAAACACCCCCTGCCACTCTTCCCGCGTCTATCCAAGGAGAGTAAGAAGAAAAAAAAAGGAAGAGAGATTATGAGCATGAAAAAATGTTTGTGTTCAACACATTAAATCAAACCAATCAAAGAGAGGCTTGTCGACATATTGTGTCAATACATTTGCTTAAACCATGAATACCTTTTACTTTGGTCAATAAAATGCTTCAACACCTTAAGATTTAACCTTACTTCTGGCTGGGACCTCTGTTTGATTGAGCTACTTTCAGTGCAAAATTAAATTAATATCGATCTCTCTTAGTGGTCTGTTTCTCCCTGTAAGACTATTGGACATGCAAAATGGCAATATTTAAAAGAAGTCTTTTTGTGGAAGTGGAACCTCTGCTGTTGTTTTAGAAACATTTCCTATTACCAAACTCAGTTGGAGATGCACAGTTGACTTCTATAAGCAGAAACACACCCTTAGACAACGAACTGAGGTCACAAATTCTCACCTTATGCTTTGTCATGGCACCAACTATAAGCGGGCAAACCATACCAGACAAAGTGCCCACACCGTTGGAGATACCCATAAGGATACTAGCATAGCGCGGTGCAATGTCCAGGTGGTTGACATTGAAACCTTATAAGGAAGGATAAATACAATATTATCGAATAAAATGATAGGGAATGGTTATATATTCACAAGCTTTACAAATTCTACATTAATATTTGTGGTTTAAAGGTTTAAAAGAACAAGATGATTAAAAGGGTCTTATTGAAATTGATGGGGGCGATGTACATTGATACAGAAAGTGTCCTGATAAAAAAAAAACATGGTTTCACCTGAAATTGCAAAGCCAGAGAAACCCACAGCCAGGACCAGGAATGTGATGGCAACAGCTTTAGTATGAGAGAAGCCCACCACCAGCAGCAGGGTTGCCTCCATCCCAAACCCTGATGTAGAGCAATAGAATAGAAACAGAGAATGAGTTAATGTGTTAACGGAAAACATTAAGACTCAAAGGAAGATGTTTTTTGAGTCAACTTGAAACCATTTTTTTTTTTTTACACCTTCTTCTTCTCTTTTTTCATAAAAAGCTGTTGAGCAACCTCTCCCCACTGTCCTGACAGCTTGCAGAAAAGTGACGTGTACATTGTATGCTTCTCCATTTCACTTTGCTATCGATTTCTCGCTGTAGTTCAAAAATAGACAGATGCTTTTTCTTTTACAGTGAGTCATCATTTCCCTTATGCAGCAAATGTTTTCTCACACAGCTGACTAAATACTGTAGTTAACTCCATAATTAGCCAGTGAGTTACTGTGCAGTTTATCAGCATCACATGACTAAACCAGCCTTCTGACTAGAAATGGGGCACTTACAAAAACTAATTATATCCAGAGAAAGCTCTAAAATGGCATTAAACTGTATATTATAGTTTCAGTACATACTAATATGGTTCCAGTTTTGATGTCTTTAAAGAAAACTTCCTGCTATTATGAGCACAGCAAGTCAGTACATTTCTTGTGTACTGCATTTATCTGCAAATCTAGTTTTGCTTTCCCATTTTTTTCGGCCCTTTCTTACCTCCACAGTTCATAAGTTTCCTGACGTTAGTGGTGGTCATGATGTGGTTGGTGCGGAGATAGTCAGCAATCTGGCCACCAATGGGCACAATAATGGTCATGACAAGGTGAGGAAGAGCAGAAACTATGCCCACCTAGAGAGAGAAAAAAATACATTTTATGTAATAGATTTAAGACCTATATATATAGGATAGCCTATGGTCACTGAAATAAACAGAGAAAGCAGACTTTCCACAGCTGTGACTTTTCTCAGCAGTGTCATGTTATCGTACTTGTGGAAAAGTTTGTATTTTTTCTGGTGCAGTACATCTGGTTTCTGTTACCTTGCTAATCTCAAACCCAAACACCTCCTCAAAGTATGCAGGCTGGCTGATAAGAAGCAAGTAGAAAGTCCAGCTTCTGCAGAAATTAGCCACAATGATGGCATACACTGGCATGGACGTAAAGAAGCACCTCCATGGTGTGTTGAATTTCTGTAACAAAGAAAAATGCATGACTTATTTCACTGTTTTGTAATGAAATTCTTAAGAATCAACAAAAAAAATGTCAAACTGAATTAATGACCACTTTATTTGTTAAAAAAAAACAGGACATTGGGATCAACAAGAGGATGGGTGGAGTAAATTGAATGCATGAATGCATACACAAATGAGCAGAGGTCACAACTGATAAAAACTTTCTAAATCTGTATTTTTTTTTTCATTTATATTATTAGAATCAGCTCAAGATGAAGTTTGACACCGATACCATCTCTACACTCTTCCTTCAAATCTACTTGCAATCTTGTCCTTATTTCAACATTTAGCATAAAACAAAAATGTGCCTTCACATTCAATTGAGGGAAATGTAAATTACAGGGCAAATACATCAGTACTGTTAACATCAGCCAATGTGGTGTAATACAGTGTTGCATCATATCGTACCTGAGAAATCTACTCTATGTACTGACCGTTACTGCATGTTGTGACGATTGGCCAATGCTTTCCTCAATATATTTTTGCTCCTCCTCAGTGATGGTGGGATGGGCTGCTGGACTTTCATAGGACACCAGGATCCAGAAGCAATACCACATGATGCCAAAAGTTCCTGGGGGGTGAAGGGAAGGAAGGAGAAAGAGGAGTAATGTAGGTGTCAAAACCAGAAAGAAAGGTCAAAAAGAACAAGCTGTAAAAGGAGACACCTTGACTGTAGATTCTGCCCCGGTACAGACTGGGATTGAAATAAATGCTGGATTCATGTGTCTACACCAATGTGTAGTACTCAAGATTGGGGTTTTGAAAGACTTGGTCACTAAATCGACCACATTTTTAATCAGTCTTGTCTCGGTCTCAGATAAAGAGGACTCAGGATTTTATTTCAAAATTGGTCAAGACCAAAGCTGCAGGGAGATCACTAAACTGCCTGGACTGTGCATTGTCTGATTTATGTGTTAACATCAATACTGTGATTGGATGTAAAACTTCCTGCTTTAAATTTAACCAGTAACTTAGTCATTTCTAATTTGAAATTTGTAACTGTTAAATACGCACTCCCAACAAAGTGAATGCAGGTGAAATGAGAAAAAGCTCAGTTTAAGTGACACTAGTGAAGCAAGCTAGCCTCAAACTCATCAGACATCTATTCACACCTCACACAAAGTGGTTTAGGAAATATTAGCTATACATATAAGCTAGTTGTGTGTATACTGGTTGGTTAGACTTTTCCCATTTTATCGTGCCCTGCAGTGTGACACTTGCACCAACCCTTAAAAGTGTTGGTCTTGTCTCGGTCTCAATACACTGTTCTTGGTGATGACTTGATCTTGATTTAGATGTTCCTGACTAAAACACTGGTTTAACGTTACACAACTATTGAAATCAGTTGTAGCCTAATTATGTACTTACAGTTACGCAAGTTAATGAGCAGTTTCCCAAGTTATGGCTTGGTCTGAAAAAAGCAGCCCCTGTGTAAAGTCTCTATATTTGATTTTCTTCACCTCAAGTCTAAAGATCTAGGGTCTCTTACCATAGACGTAGAAGACTGATGACCATCCTGAGTACTGGACTAGGATTCCAGCTAATGGCATGGCAATCACAGCACCAGCATAAGATCCTAGGAAAAAAAGAAACGTGGGCTGCAATTTCAATTATTTCAATTAATCTGGCAACCTTAAAAACACATTATGTCTGTCTCGATATACCTGTATTCACCCTTTATCTATAACGCTCCGTTTTAATGCCTGTCTCTTTATACCCCATCCCAAAAAAAAACCAGTCCGCTCTGATTGGTCCCAAATCTACACTCTTGGCGTCTCTGTACCATCATTGCAGATGGTGGAATGATTGTAACAGCACTGTACCGGCACTTTCTGCCTATAGTATAGTTGTGACATCCCAACTGTACAGAAGTCCTGACGGCTCATGGATTGAGCAATTTGAGACTTTCACAGTATTTATATTTTTGCAAAATGGGGCCTTTAACTGTGTCGTCTGTAGCATGTCAAACAGTTGTGAAAAATTGCGTTCTCAGACTGGAATCAACTTTTGAGAAACTGGATCCAACAAATGTTGGTTGCATTTTTTTCTTGGAAAATAACTGAAACTTTAAATCGATTATCAAAGTAGTTACTAGTAGTAAATCAGCTAATTGATTAATCGACTAATAGTTTCAGCTCTAATTGTGGTTGTATTAAACTAGCAATGTTTTCTTGAAGTAAAAACAAAAAGAGAAAGAGGTACAGTAATAATGGACTCACCACAAAAGGCTGTTGTGGCCAGGCGACTTCTTTCAAGAGGTGGTGCCCATTTTGCCCAAATGCCATGACAGGCTGGATATGAAACCCCCTGCAGGATAGGGAAAAATGACACTATGATAAATGTTCTTGATAAAATGTAAATATAAATTGTTCTTGTTACCCATTTCTTGTGTTTATAAAGAAGCTATAGAGTCAGTCACCTCCACGAGTCCTTGACATATTCTGACAATGATAACACAGCCAAAATGCACCCGTGCGGCTGCAGGGATGAGCATATTCAGGCAAGATGTGGCCACTATAGCAAAGCCAAACACTCTGGAAGAGGGAAGAATAGAGACAGGAAGATACATTCAGTACAGTACGTACAAAAATGTACAGTTATCCCTTGCATACCTTTAATAGCTGATTAACAGACCTGTTTGCTGCAAACTTTTGACAGATGAAGCCTCCTGGGATTTGAGTTACTATGTATCCCCAGAAGAAGGAGCCGTGGATCATTCCCACTGTTTCTGGATCCCAGTCAAACTGAGCTTTCTGTTGGGAGGCAAAACATTATCAATCTGCACATGTACCTGAATAAGAGTTTGATCCCTGAAACATACTGAGGTGATATTTTATCTGCCAAAACAGAACAGCTGAGAGAATAACAATCAAAACAAGATAACTGATGTGATTGATCACTGGTCCCCCTGGGGCATATGCTCGACCCCTGATCTATCATAATATTCCTTCACATCACTTAGCTGTGTCAAACTTTAACGCTAATGACCCCACTGACTGTAACGTTGACTGACAGACTTTAGGATGACCCAATCCTTTGTTTGAACTGACCATTTCCATTTGCACCATAATTAAAGTAACAGACTGTAAACTAGTAAAAACATTTCTTCTTCCTCACTGTAAAACAGGAAAGGACTTTTTCCGTGCAACGTTGCACAAAAATCTAAGAAAACCACCACATACTTTTGGCAATATAGTGTGTCTCTTATTTTATACATAAATAATCTGGACATAATAATCATTTTTATTTTGCCTTGCTGTTGTGGACGTCCCACCTCTTCCACTGCCACTCACCACTATGATCTCTTTGTTGTCTCTGAAGATGGTGTGGCTGTTGACCATGCTGACAATGGCCACGCCCAAGTTACATCGGATACCAAAGGAGATGCAGAAGCCGATGCCAGAGAGGATGGCGATGATGTAGCGCCTGGGCAGGCCGAAGCATGTGCAGTCCACTACGGGCATCTCCTTCTCTTCCACCATCTCCGGCCGGCCCTCCGCCGACAACTCGATCGTCTCGCCATTTTCCTGCTTCTTCTCAAGAGCTCTGTTAAGAAGGGATTGGAAACCCCAAAAGGGAGGGAATGGAAAACATAATATGTAAAAGTATATATACTTTCTATATTTCTTTTGTCACCTTGTGTAGTTTGATGTGACTGTCTGGGCTATCTATCACTTGAAATGTCTCTTTGCAGTGTTGTATAGCAACCCTTGGCCAACCCTCGGTCAAGATAGCTTCCCACAGAAGCAACCTGGCAAATACACACCAAAACACACAGACATTTGAGGAAAACACCAAATAGTAAGTGTACTGTTTGCTTATTCAGCAATTTATTTTTATATATTTGTTTTTTAAAACATGTTTCAACTGCCCAACTATAACAGTTATTGAGCTCTCAAACTTTAAATACATGTAGTTTACTCTTAGATTTTTGGATTTTGGATTTTCTTTAAGAGCAAACAGGCAGCCGGTGACCCACCCAGGTTTTCCAAACTCTGGTTGCTGCAGTGAAAACAGATCCTGTCAATGTAGACTGACAGCTTGGCTTCATACAAGATGTTCAGACAATCCTTCACTGTCAATCTGACTGGTAACTCTAGCATCTTAACAAGAGACAGTTATCTGTCAGCCTTCCACCACTGGAGTTTGCTAACATAACTTTGACTTATCCTGTCTTCTCAAGGTGTTAATATATCGGGTATTGTTTTTGCAGGCATTCATCTCCTGACAGAACTGGCCGACAGGGAGGAATACAGTGTGAGTGCATCCATGCCCCTCTTCTCCTTCCAAACAAGGTTAACTACTCTACTCTTTTTTCTGTTTTTGTCTTTAACATCCATATGGCTTGCTGAGAAACACTGAGAAACCATGACCTCTGCCAGCCTCCCGTCTAACAGGCATCAAATATGTATCTAAACGCAGCAGGTCTTCTATAAAACATGACATGTGCAATGCTGTGTTCTCAGTTCAGACTCGAGCACTGCAGGTCCAAATGATGCAGCATAGAGACCCTTTTATATTACAGCTTTATTTATTATACATATGTATGTTTTCATATCTACATGTAAAAGTTAAAAGCAAATTTCCCTACTGCCTCTCATTTACTCTGGTAGATGTAATTCACAACCACCATAGAGAGATACAAACAGTACATAAGAGTGTATATGAGTCCACTCAGCCCTGCAGCTTTTAGCCAAAATACAACACCCAACAGCGCAGAGCATGAATAATGCTTGGAATGGGGGATGGGGGTGTATTTTATAGACTACTTTATTTGACAGCTGGTTGTACAGTACAGAAAATGTGACTGGGATCCGGGCTAGAATTGAACCACATTTAAGTGCATTATGATTCTTATGCGACTGAGCCACGGGGGCGCACAAACAGTGCTCTGCTCCACAGCGGCCATTGTGAATATTCATTATGGTTGGGTTTAGAATCTCTGCTGTAACTGGAAGAACCAGTATAGACTGTACTGTATGTGGGATGTACATCATATAACCATATGGAAACTGGCAAATTATTATCAGTTCCTCAGGGACAAACGTACTGAAATCAAACAATGTTATATGTGCAGTAGGTCAGTGTTTTATGGTGAGTCACACTACCACTGACAGTGTAATGCTGTGCTGTTTGGCAATTTTGACGCAGTAGCCAAAGTCAAAACTGCAGGCCATCCAAGAAAGACCCCATTACAACGAAATGTACTCAAAAAAATAATAATAACCACAACTTAAACCATAAGTGCACTCGGAGTGGACAGACCTCCGCCAGGGCCATGCCTGAGCTCGCAATGTTAACTAAAGAAAAAAAGCTGCAATGTAGCTTGCAGTAAACTAGCAAACTCCCTTGCTACCTTATTTATTTCCAAAATGTTACATCTTGTTTTACCTCATTATATGGTTGGAGGTGCAGAGAGAGTGCAGAGATTTAAACGGATGCAGACCACTAGGGCAACACCCCCCCAAAATCTCTTGTTTGTACAAAAATAGCCTTACTTTTTTGTACATCCTACTAAACATCCTAACATATGCCTTTCCAACTAATGTAGGAACAGAACTGGTTTATTCTCTCAGCTGTGTGAGACTTTGTTACTCTGTGTATTCTAACAAACCCTGTAACAGAATGTCACTGCTCAATCAAGTCACCTGGGACAAGGACAATCACAATTCTGAAACACCATGGTGAAAGAAAAGCACCGGCTGCTCTTTATACAACCTTTATTGCAGCTATCTAGGTGCAGAAGATGTACTTCCCGTAGAGACTTAAAATTGACATGGATACTAACATATTGAGTGACAAAAAGACTGGCGTTTGTGTTCTTTTTCAGAGCAGGCAACAGTATTACATCAGTAAAATAACAGCTGCACAGTTATGCAACATACATGCTTTATTAGTTACTGTAAGCAGAAGTTCTAACAGTCTCCGACACTGATCAAGTATTAATGATTCTCACTCTTGAATAATTAATATCGCTGGCTCTCTTGGACTATTTTTGTCTGGGCGGGCTTCTGTCTTCATTCTTCCTGTCTCCTCTTTCTCTTTAACCCTGCCTTTTATTGTCAACTCCCCTGGCTCATGCACAGTCTTGCACACAATTTCGCAACATTTCCTTCTTCTTCGACACCAATTTATTTTGAGGTATCCAGAGGAAGTCCACATGTATTTCACATATACTGCATCTGCTGCAGTGACTTCTCATGACTGACCCTGAGTTAAAGAAAAGCCGTTGTAATCCTCACAAGCTACCTGACGTTCTCTTTGTTGTATTAGTTACACCATGAAGATGCTTCTGTGAACCAATTCAACCCAATTAAAACAGTGCTTGGTTTTTTAATCATATAGGAATATGGGAAAGCTGAATTCCCACGACCTATTCTTAGTGAGTATTCCTGAGTTAATCTCTTAATTCATACGTCAAGGACAAATGTCTGGGTGGTTCAGCAGCTTGGTTCACAGTTGAGTCAACAGCTTGGAATCATTGATTGGATAAGAGAGAGTCAAATAACTGGGGGAAGATAGTTTAAAGGTTGAAAAGCTCCTTCATGACACTACTACGAAGGCCCTCCTGCTGGAATTTAATTGTTAGAATATCATCTTTGGACTGTTAGAAACACTGTAGTCACACAATTGAAGTACACTTTGGAGATCATCAGCATTAGTTAAATTAATTGAATTTTTATACTGAGGGCAGTTCATTTAGGTAAAAGATTCAGGAATGAGATGCAGGAAGCACAAAGGGGAACTGCACAGTATTTATTTATTTATAAATATCCATACATAGATTTGACCTGCAATGATTAGTCAATTAATCCATTAGTCAGTCGGTAACTATTTTGATAATTGATTAGTAATTTAAGTCATTTTTACGTAAAAACTACTCAAACATTTTCTTGTTTAGGGCTCTCAAGTGTGAATGTGAATTTATCATAATAGTAATGTGTTTTGTGGGGCTTTGCACTGCTGTTTGGACAAAACTAGACATTTCCCCTTGGGGTTTTAGACAATTTGATGGGCATTTTTAGTTGTTCCCTGGTGTTATATAGACAGCCCTTATATAAATAGCTAAAAGACAGGTGACTTTATGAGCTCTACCTCAGTGGGATACAGCTTTTCTTTGGTCTCACTTATGTTGACACAACTTCAGGTGATTTAATCACTATTGTATGTAGCTTCATAGGAAAAGACAATATGGCACAGCTTAATAGACTGAAACAGAACCAAAAATAAATGAATGGAACTAACAGGATTAGAATATGCTATAACTAATAGTCACACGACCAAATAGTGAAAACAATTAAATAAAAATAAAAGAACGGATACAGCTCCGTGCAAAAAAATAAGAAATACAACTGTAAGTCAACGCAGCTACGTCTGCTCTCTGTGAACCCGTTAAGCATGTGTTGCATGTTGCGTGCAGAGAGCAGTACCGGGGGACGGGCCGGTGCGCATTACGCACGGCAGCAAGGTACCAAGGAAGCACCTGAGAGCACGTGCGCTCCACGGAAATGAAATGAAAGCTTATAGGCCGTTGCGGGCTCTGTGCCGTGGGTGGAGTGGCCTAATCCTGGCTATGAGGTGTCCTGAAGGGGGAAGGGACAAGATGACGAGCTGTCGGGCTACTTAGCGAGCGAGAGAGAGAGAGAGAGAGAGAGAGAGAGAGAGTGTGCAAGGTGTACGGCATGCAGGGATTTACGTGGGCCGACAGCTTGGACAAGCAGAGACTATTTCTGGAGAGGATTTAAGTGTTTAGAAACTACATCAAATCCCGAGAGGAAGGAAGACGGGGAGTTCATCAATGCCTCCTCGCGTACAGATATCCATCACTGGCCAGACTCCTGATTACTTCACACACCTTTTTTCGCGGAAGAAGTTGTGTCACGGAATTTACAGTTTATTGGCATTAGGACTGGTTGTAAAGCAGAGCTATGGAAGTTCTCAAAAGCTCACACTTGAATTCTTTGCGCATGTGTATTGTGGGTCTAAAATGCCACATGATGTCAAAAATGACCTATTTCCTACCATGGTACCTTGGACCATCACCCCATCAGTCCATCATCATAAGTTTGTCTATTTTAAAAAAGTTGAAGCCTTTACCAGAGTGAGGGTTAATGAAGGTCTCCTTAAGCTGTCCCATAATGACAGGGGAGACAGAATAACACTAACACTACAAACTTACACTAAACAAATAGTAACTCTTTAGAAGAATGGCCAACCTTATAAAACATACTTTGTGTAGAAACTGAACAACATTGCCAGTCTTCACATAAAACCGTGACAAGCCTTCCATAATTTAGCAATGTGAATACACTGCAGAAAAAGCCTGGAAGAAATGAATTCAGCTATTGATCCGAGGCTTCATCTTACACCGATGGGCCTAAAATGAAACTTAATCCTGTGTATTTGTTCCTCAGAAGCAAAGGAGAAAGAGACTTTAGGAGACTGGTTTTAGGTTTTAGAGTCACAGCATTTGTGTGCTCAGAAACCCTATTTGTTAGTTTTTTTCATCAGCCACTGCATGACTGCAGTTGCTTAAAGTGATAAATTATGTATGCCAGATTCTTATGTGACAGATTCAATGGCCTATGGAGGGACAGATGTTGTGGCTGGCCATCCAAACACACTCTAAACCAGGCCTCTGGACACCTTGATCTTTAAAGGAGCAGTTTGCTTCTCTTTTAAGACAAATACTCACATACAATCACGTTGAAGCCACTGTAGATTGTTATAAATTCAAATGACAGTCTAAATTCAAAAAGATAAACTTTCTTTTTTCAACACAAGGTAATTACACCTGCAGGTAATTACACCTGCAGCCTTTTAACATTTTCCAGTTTTATGTCCCAGGGAGATTCTACATACCCGTATATTTTCCCGAGAGTCCTGGCCGCCACGACCTTAAACCTGTCCGGCCGGATCTCCATCCTCACTACTCCAGGATCCGACCAATGTGCAGACTTTGCGCGCTCCCGATTGAGCGCACAACCTTCTCCTCTACTACCTCCGCCCCTTGTTTCTCACTCACACATTTAAAAAAAAAAAGAAAAAAATACAATAGAATAAAATAACAACTTGATTTTACTGAATTACTCCCTAACCCGCAGTTTCCTGTGCAGTGGAATCTGTAGCCAGCGACACTGAGATTTAATCTGCTTTAACTGTCTTTAAAATCACCGAGCACACATTGTCAGTCCCACTTTGAGTCTTTAACGTCCAAATTAACTTCTTCACACTCTGTGGTGTCCGCTTTAGGTTCACACCGCTCTGGAGGCAACTTTCGACAGGATTCGTGGCCAAACGGGTGCTCTGGCCGTGGTCCTGAAACCAGATTACCGCTGCCTGCGCGCTAATCTCTCCAAATTGTGTGTAGTGAGTGGAAGGTAGCATGTCACTTCCTTTCTCCCAGCCGTAAGTACTGACTATTCAAGCTGCGGCTATTCTTGGACCGGCACAAGCCTTGAATAGGGAGTTAGATAAAACACTGCCTCGATCGAAGCATAGTATCAGAGTTCCCAGGTATATTTGTAACAGGGGAGGGGCAGGCTGCTCCCAGGATGCTGTTATGATTCCTAGTTGGATTTATTTGAGATTAAATGACCTGAGATTCTTTATAAAAACAAATGTAAGAACTAGAGCCACAGAAGAAAAAAAAAACGTGATTTAAAAAATTAAAAGACAGGTTCAAGATTTTGTGGTTTTACTTTGTCATCTCAGCTACCATACTAACAGTGGCAGAGCTGCCATAACGCATTACTGCAAGCCTTCTCATATGACAACTGCTCATACCTTCAACTTATTACAGCGAGGTTCTTTTTACATATAGGCTACTGAAATGGAGTTTACTGTATATTGAAGTGGCCATAAGCCGCCAAATACCAAAAAGGTAATTTTAATATTTACTGTTAGTGATGTACTATCTATCAAGAACATTTAGTTTAAAACAAACACACTGCATTGCAGTTATAAATATGCCATCTACCAAACATTTCAAAATTTGACTGCATGAATGACTAGACTTTTTTTTTGCAATCATTGCATGGTAAGTGGTGCACACGTTTTTATTATTCTGATAGCTGAAGACCTACGGTGTACCTGAGTCTGGAATAAAGGTCCATCACTGACATATCTTGATGCGTCACTGTAGAAAAGGCACAGGTGTAAATAATAAAATGAATGATGACTTCATTCGATTTAACTGCCTCAGTTTCAGAGTCCTGATATTTTGCACGGCATACTAGGACACTTAATGAAGCCACCATTAATGTATATATATATATATATATATATATATATATATATATATATATATATATATATATATATATATATATATATATATATATATATATATATATATATATAAAATGAAACAAGAGCAAGACAACATTTTCTTCTGTCTCTGGACAGTTTATTGTACCATACTGGACACCTACTGAAAGGATGGGTAGTATGTGATAAGGTGCAGGAAAGATCTAGTTAATGACTATACTAATGGTTGTGATGCACAGGCAAATGTTTGGCTTATATTTGGTGGTGGTTATGGGCAGTGAAGGGGCAACAGGCCAGGGGGTCTATGGTTGACAATGGTAACTGACAGATTTGGCATTTGCAGCAGGTGGATGAGATTCTTTTCCTTTCACAGCTCAGGACTACCACCAAATGTTGCTTAAAAAAAAGTTAATTCTTCTGCATTTTCCTACTTATATTCCTGTTGTATGTGCAAAGCCAATTGCCTGCAAATAGACATAGGTATTGAAAAACAATGTGTACATTCAAATAACTACTTTTTTTTACTGTCATTCAAAAGTCTCACACTGCTCACTAAGCATTCAATATCAGATACAGCTCTTCTCCAGATCCCTGGCTGATATAGTTCTCAGAGAGTGAGAGGAAAGGAAGACAGGAGGGAAGGGCATGGCAGAGGGAGGAGGGGACAGGCTGGGTGGCATAGAGATGATGGATGGAGTGTCTGAGAGCGAGCCATAACCAGCTCTCTGCACATCTACCGCACTGGAGCCAGCAGAGCCGTGGAAAAACACAGGGGGAGGGCCAATGGGGTCTGTAGTTAAATCTGCAGACAGATATATAAGGAACGTCACTTAAAAATTGTAGACATATCCTGTAAACATTTTCTCACTGAATCATAAGACACCCTTACAATCAACTGAATGGGAGAATAAGAAAAAAGATCAGTCATGTTTCTGTATGTACTACACTACTACACATTTTCTGTTGTATTTCTACTATTAAAGCTATACCACGCAACATCAGTTATTAGTATCTCAGAATGGCAGCAAGCAGGAAGAGCTTAACCCTTGTGTTGTCTTCCAATGAACCATGAAAAAAAGTTATCGCTTTTTCTGACATTTTTGTCACATCTTCAGTGTTGTGGGAGCTTTTTTTGATGTTTTTTCCAAAGTTATTTGATATTTCTAATGTTGACATTTTCAGCTTATTTCGAAGGCCCATTTTTTGTGATGAAAAAAACTGAAAATTGGTCAAATTTGACCCGAGGACAACATGAGGGTTAAGTTCCAAGAAGTCATTTTGCCCAACGTCAACAAACACAACACATTGTGCAGATGTTTAATATCCCAGCCATCCTGTGGTGCTCTACGACAGTGTTTCTCAAATGGGGGTATGTGTACCCCTAGGTACGGTGGCCAACAGGGGCAAAGGCCCTGCAACTTTAGAAAAAACACATGCAAATAGACAAAACATAAGCAAATTAAGAAAACAACTTAATTAATTTGACAACACATGTGCAGCATTCAGCAAACACGCTGAAAATACATACAACACAACCATGTACATAACCGCGATGCAAATAAAAAAATATGTAAAAAGAAAAGCACACAAACCATGAAAACAAATGCAACAAAAATGCTGCATCCAGATTACACAACAGAAGTTCTCCAGGCCTCTAGCGGGAGCAGCTAAGTAGAACAGCTGGATTTTCGACCCCACGGAACGAGAGAGAGAGCGAGCAGATGAGAGGTTTGTTTGGAAACAGGACCAAAAGTGAAGATAGCGCCGACATAACAAGGTTAGTATTCATTTAAACATTTGGCCCTCCTCTTTTACAGCTTCAGCTGCTCCCTCTAGAGGCCTGGAGAACTTCCGTTGTGTAATCTGGATGCAGCATTTTTGTTGCATTTGTTTTCATGGTTTGTGTGCTTTTCTTTTTGCATTGTTTTTATTTTCATTGCTTTTATGTATGTGGTTGTGTTGTGTGTACTGTATATGCAGCACGTTTGCTGAATACTGCACATGTGTTGTCAAATTAAGGAAGTTGTTTTCTTAATTTGCTTGTGTTAAGTCTATTTGCATGTGTTTTCTGAAGTTGCAGGGCGTTTGCCCCTGTCGGCCACCTTACCTAAGGGTACTTTGGAGGACTGCTGGGGTTACATCAGATGTAAAATGTTTAATAGTTACAAGGCTGTTGTCCAGAACATTGTTCCTCTTTAGGTAGACTTTTTTTCCCTACCAAAAATGTGAGATTTATGTTGCTTTTTTCGAAGTTATGTCACTGTTTTTGAAGTTATATATATTTCTTTTTCTACCAAAAATGATTACCACTGGTCAGGGGGTACTTGTCTTAAAGATACAATTCAAAAGGGGTACATTATTGAAAAAGATTTGAGAACCACTGGCCTACAGGGACTGTCAGAAGCCTGCATGGTTGTAAAAATACACATATCTTATCTGCCTTCACTACAAAGTGGCACCACAACAAAGAAAACAAAAAAAAGTGACAACTATGAGCATAGAAACTTCTCTGTCAGCATGATAAAGGGAAGCTAAATACAGAGAGTCTCCTCCTCAGCAGGAACAAAGAAAGACTTCCATCCAAAGAAAACTGGACTCCCATCCATCTAATCTTTTCTTCTCTTGTATCTTGTGTATCATTCGTTGTAGAGCAGTGGTTCTCAAACTTTTTCAATAATGGACCCCTTTTGAATTGTTTCTTTAAGCTAAGTACCCCCTGAACAGCGCTAATCATTTTTGGTAGAACAAGAAGTCTATGTAAAGAGGAACAGTACAGCGCTGTCAGCGATAAATAGGTCAGAAGAAGGCGACAAAAAAAAGTCTACATAGAGAGGAACAACGTTCTGGACAACAGCCTTGTAACTATTAAACATTTTGTTAAATATCTCACGTAGTCCTCCAAAGTACCCCTAGGGGCACACCCACCCCCATTGAAAAAAACACTGCCGTAGGCAATGCAATTTGGTTCCAAGACTGAAAGAGGCTCTAATGCAATAATAATTTAAATAAAAATCAATGAATCTACCTGAGTCGTCATTAAGATTGGTGTGCAGGTACTGATGTTTGGTGTAGAATTTGTTGTAGATACAGTACACTGCAGCCATCAGAGCAAAGGTTCCCATGGCAGCAGCGATGAAGAGACCCACTTTGGCATTATCTTTGTCTACATAGGCATCTGTGGAGGCACAAAGACCATCAGAGTCACACTTTTCACACACAAATCCTGTCTTTGCAGAACATGGCATATGGCACATGTAAGCATTTGTAAGCTTTTATTAGTAAGCTGTTGAAATCCAACAGTCAATCTTAGCACAACAGAGCAAAAGTGCAATAACTACACCAGCACTTTTTGCACTTCACACTTTAATTATTACAACATAGTCTGTACAGTGTACTCGTATTTCTTTTAAGTCCTTAGATGTTTCGTTGATCTTTTATTTTAAAATGTTTCTTCAGTTACATGTTTGTGTTGTACAGCACTATGTCAGAATACAGGTTATTGTACCAAGGGAAAATTTGTCTCAATCTATTATATGCTGCCTCTCTAATATTAACACAGGATGGATATTTACAGTTCTACTAAACAACATTTCTTTGAACTACACTTACACGTCTGCATTGCATTTAAATGAGTGGTTTCCTCTTTCCTGAGTAGGTCCTGTACATGTGGTGGTGGAAGAGGAGGAGGTGGCGCTGCCGGGGCCTGATGAGCATTGATCTCCTGCTCAGACTGCAGGGTGCTTTGGGTGCTGCTCAGTGGAAACACCAGCAGCAAGCAAAGAGCTGCCAGGGCTGCCATGTGGGTCCTCCACTGATACGCCTGAGAATGAAAATAAAGTTACCTGCAAAAATATAATCAATGAAAACATAAATGCTACTTTTTATCTGAAGGTTTTAGTATATACATGCTCTGTCTTGGCTGCTAACGGGCTGTTTTAATGCCCGCCATAACTAGCTACATATGTAAATCAATAATAGTCAAAACAATATTGCAGTTTTTTCTCTGTACACTCTACAGCTTGTTGTTAGTAGTTATACTTTCCCAGTCCTGCTCTTAATAAACTCCCTATCACACACACACACACTGTTGTGCAAAGAAGAGTTTTATCATTTTAAAATCAATCTTGTCGTTTGTGTTTACCTGAGGTTGAAGTAAAGATGTTGTTTCTCTCAGCCGGGTGTTGGTCCTGTCCTCTCTGCTTCTCTGGCTGACTCTGAGGCTGCATCCAAGACAACTGAACTCCCCAGACACATAATAGTTCCAAGGGGACACCTGTAAGTACTTTTCCACACAAGCTTACACAATGGCTATGTTGAGACAGACAAAGCAGCCTTACAAAGGGACAAATGAATTCAGAGGCTTTCCTTCAGCAAGTTCTGCTCGGGCCCATGGTTTTGTACGTTTTTGAATGTTTTGACCTTGAATTTGTAGTTTGACCAGAAATAAAAAAAATAAAAAAAAGAAAGAAATAAAACAGGAGAGAGAACAGCCAATGCTCACACCTAACAAGTGAAATCAGTTTTTATTTAGGTTTTTAATGAAAAAAAAGGAGCTATCGGATATAAAAATGGCAAACTAAACAAGTATATATATGTGTGTAATAAATGTTTTTGCACAGGTCACACAACTGCTGTAACAATTGTGTTCAGCAGAGAAAAGTTGTGACATGAGTGCAACAGAGCTCCCTGCTGACACATAAATGTACTGCTTCAGTCTCGTACAACTGGCCTATAGTAAGTGCTGAGTCCAATCTGATATGAAGTCCAAACTATTACTCAAGTAAAACCCTATGAGATAGAGATATATATATATATATATATATATATATATATATATATATATATATATATATAGAGATAGAGATAGATATATATATAGATAGATATATAGATAGAGATATATATATATATATATATATATATATAGATAGATATAGATATAGATATATATAGATATATATATATATATAGATAGATATAGATATAGATATATATATAGATAGATATAGGATATACGGAAATGCCTTGTTGATGCTAGAGGTCAGAGGAGAATGGGCCGACTGATTCAAGCTGATAGAAGAGCGACTTTGACTGACTGCAGCAAAATTTGTACACACAACCTGATTACCACAATACGAGGCTACAATTTGCAGCAAAATTGGCATGTTGCCTGGTCTGATGAGAAGCCACAACACGATCCATCATGCCTTGTTACACTGTGCAGGTCGGATGGGCTTAGTGCCAATTGGGCATCATGCCAGAAGCATTGCCCCACCTTTATGGGTACCACTCTGATCTCCACCATGTACAATCATCAAAGGACAATGAGTTCACTGATGGCTCACCAGATTTGCAAGAGCTGCATCCCCAAAATTGGACAACATTGAATGAATGGAAAAATAGAATTGCCTGGTCTAGTATGAGTCACTCATGACCTGAGTTTGGATTCAAGACTAAGGGCCATTTATCCACTCATCTGATGGATCAGACAAATGCCAAATTTTCCCAAAACATTTCTTTTATATATTAGAGGTATTCATAGTTTGGTTGGTCACCTTTACAGTCTGATATTTGATCCTCTTCAGCTCGCTGGTTGGAAACAATTTTTTAGTAAAAGGTTGTGTGTGTTCCACTTCCAAACTCTGCACAGCCTTATAAGGACAGTCAAACTATTCAAGGACTAATAGATACAAAAGAAACTGTCAAAACAGTATTTGGAAAAGCTATAATAGGCCAGCTGCCTTGGCACATACAGTATCTTGATAGCCCTAAACTTTCTGCATGCATTCTGCAAATACACGCTGCCAGGCTCTTATAGACACAAACTGAAGTCTACTAACAGTAGACTTATAAAAAAGACACAAGAAAAGCAAATTGTCACATTACCTCTACATGTTGTCCTTGTATACAGCTGCTCAGATGTTTACCTTTGGCGGTAGAAGTCTCGATATGCTTAAACTTTCCCAGGCTGATAAATTGTGCAGATGGGCAACAGCACTCAGCAAGTGATGGCAGTGAGTTTTGGTGGAGAGCATTGTTGTAGAAATGCTCTTCACTCCTTAAAAAAAATCTGCCAGAATCTCTGAGCTTTTAAGTAAGTGATGTAACCACCAAATGCTTCAATGTCCTGTAAGAAAGAAAAATGTGTACCGTGCATTTCAAAAGTTAATGTGTACACGTTCATGCTCAACAAGCCTCGCCTAGATAAAGAAAAGAAACATCACTATTCTGAGGGATTGGTTCAGATTCCTGTCTCTCATCTTTGTTGTCCACCTTAAACTTAATGAGTCTTTTAAATAGTGTGATGCTGAATGCTTTGGAGCTGAACTGTTTAATGCGCTCAAAACACTGAACTGAAACTACAATCACCAGCCAGCTGTATGTACATACCATGAAATGTTATCCGACAGACGTAATGTGTGACAGAATATGACAAAACATAAAATATAGAATTTAACAAATGTAACTACAATCATTGCGCTGTTGATTCCCTTGTATTTAGCAACACAAACATGTAAATATAGAAAACCATTTAACAAATCAATACAGAGTAATGTTTATATTGCTAGCTTTAGGTACATGTGTAATAGCAAAGATTGTTTCAAGATACTGTTTGGTGAAAGAAACTTTTTAATAAAATGGCAAAAATATATTACATACACTAATAAAAAGTGAATCTGCCAAAATAATTGTCTTTTAAAAACTATACATTTGCTGGAATGCCTGTAAGACTTTGTTCGACACACCTAGTTAAATCTGAAGGCACGTAGTTTTGGCACATATCCATACAACACAATAAGGTCAACTCATTTTGATAGTAACCCTCTGAAAATCTAAAACAAACTACACCTTAAAAACAATAATGATGACCAAATAAATCAAACATTTAAAAACTTTTTACAAAATAAATAGAATTACATCATACAGCCTTAACACTGAAGTAAAGCTGTACTTTGTTGTCAGTGGCTTTGTCTAGCCTTTGTAAACAAACATGCAACTAGTTTCCTCCTTAACCTAAGCTTAAGAGAAAAAATATACAGTATATCATGCAAATTTCCAATTTACAAATAAATGATAGAAAATTACACACATTTTCAATTACATTGGTTCTTGGAAAAGTTTCTACTGTACTATATATACACACACATATTTACATAGTTTACCTTAATTTGTACCATTCTGTCACTTCGCAAAAAATCCCCGTAGAACAAAGCCAAAAACCAAATGCTTTTATACTGCATAGCAGAGGTTGGATCACAGGTTGGTATAAACAGAGTATGTTAAAACACATGTGCAGTATGAATTGCAGTATGCTCCTGGAAACATACAGTACACTTTAAGTACAGTATGATATCAAACTGTAAAACCAAATTAGTGATTCTTTTAATTACCGTACCCAATAGTTGAATTTAATTTCAACAAAGCTAAATCAACTATTTCTTGAAGTAACAGTCTCACAAAACTTATACAACTATACTTGCAGTTGCTTAGCTTTGAGGAAAACAAAACGTGGCAAAATAGAACGGATCCATATCCCTTTACCAGTGTCTTCCGTTCACTCTCAGGCCGTCCTTAGTATTCCTACATTTAAGTAACATCCAACGACAGCATTCAACTGGACAGTATCTGTGCCGTGCAACATGCACTGTATGTATTATGTCTTACACAACGATACAGTGATGCCATTTTTCCTGTTTTAATTCAGGACTAGCTTTTTGTTGTAACTCCAACTCAAAATATAACTCACAAACTTACACCCTGCTTTAAAATGTATCATAACAATTGTCAAATTGTGCTGTAAAAAGTGCTGTAAAAAGTTAATTTTAAAAAAGATCTAAAAAGTTACCAATCAAGGGCTTTAAACACATGCAGAAGAGACTGAACAGTGGTAAGATGTAATTCTGTCCTCAGCAAAAGGAGGAGTGAAATTTCATTGTCAAAGTGGCATCTATGGATTGATTGAAGAGGTGCATCTCACAAAAGAGTGCTTTCAGAAAAAGTGAAACATGTAGGATATTTCTAGATAAATGGACAAGTGAACTATTTGTACAAAAGTAAGAAATGCAGAAACATGATGTGATGTCTGTGGCTTATACTGAAAACACATTGTACAAACCGTGTATAGGTTACCTTGTGTTACTACACAGCAATAACTTATTTGTTGTTCCATATTACAACTTTTCATTAAAAGTTGTACTTGTTGAAGTAGTAGTATTTTTCTCTGGATACCTTGGACTTAATTTAAAATTCTAAATAATAAAAAAGTGGAAAAAGTTTTAAATATTAAAATAAGGAATCTTTTGTCCCACTTTGAGATTGCTTTCTGTGCCAAAGTTGCACTAAAATCTATGAGACATTTTGACTGAAAGTCCTTTCCCACTGTGTGACATCATGTCCAGTGTTTAGGAAAAGGAGATGGCGCTCCCGTTCCTTCGGTCCAGTTCTGAAATGTTAGTCATAGGAGTTTCACAGTTGTCATCAGTACTAACAATGCTGTACTGACCAGTCTCGGTATCTTTGGCTGTTTTCTTTCTCCTGTCCTGCAGAACAGCGTGGATCAAGCCCACTGGCACGGGCATCATAGCAAATATGATGAGTATAGCCAAAACGGCCAGAGCCCAGTCAGGGTACTCCAGGTGCTCCTCAGACGCCTGACGAAAAAGGAATCAAATTAATCACTCAAGGACTTAAAAAACTGTAACTTACAACTACTCTGCTTTACATATTCAATGTAATCTGGGTGAAAATCACCACATGGGGCCCTATTTTAACGGTCTATGCGCATGGCATGAAGCGCAGGTGCTTTTAGGGCGTGTCCAAATCCACTTTTGCTAGTTTGGCACTGAAAAAACGGTCCTTGCGCCAGATGCATGGGTCAAAAGGGTTGTACTTCATTATGTCTTCATTAATTCATAGGTGTGTTTTGGTCATAACATGCAATAAACCAATCAGTGTCATCTCCCGTTCCCTTTAAAGCCAGGCACGTTTGTACCTTGGCGCATTGCCATTATGATGGCGGATTTGCATCGTAATATTTTTTCTTTGTAATCATTTTGCATGTTTGTGTGCTGCTGCATTTCCCTGTGTGCAACAGGCATACTGTGTGTGCGCTGTGTATGAGCCTAGGCGCATTTGACTAATGCGCTGTTAAAATAGCAATGAAATGCTGCGCTATAGACTTTAGACCAGATTTTTGTTGGTCAATGGTGCGATCACTTCCCACTGCATCAAGATAGCAATATGCCAAGAATTCACCTGAATATAACTCTACTTATAAGACCAGCACACCCATGGGTGCAGGTGCATTTGCTATTTAAACGAGGTGGGCGCTGGTCTTAAAATAGCAAAGACACTTGCGTCAGGCTTTGTGCCACACTGTGCAGGGTTCAAAATAGGGCCCCAAGTAGGTGTGTAGAGACTATTTGCTATAGTTTTAAAAGTGGTTTGCCTGAAACATGTCTCACTGCTACACTTCCTATAGCTTTACTGTAGATAGCTGAGAAAATAGTTTTCAGACTCCATTGAAATCCACAAAAACATAAATGCAACATCCCATCTTAAATAGTTGCTTTTTCCCCCAGCGTCCATTAAAGGTGTATTTTTTTAACTTTTAAATACAATTCTCCATACCTTCTCTTGGTTCCATATCATATAAGTGGGGCGTTTGATGAACATGCGAATAGTGGTAGCGGCCAGCAGCCCCAGCATAGCAATCAGGCAGATGTATTTCCACAGATACTTGTAAATCACATGGGGACGCCAGCCCAGCATGGCCTCAATGTCATCAAGGAACCTTCAGAAACACAGAAGTAGTTCACTTTACAGTTCAGTATATATATATATATATATATATATATATATATATATATATATATATATATATATATATATATATATATATATATATATATATATATATATATATATATATATATATATATATATATATATATATATATATATATATATATATATACATACATACACACTTTTTTAATAAGTCTCATAACACTTATAAGTCTTATATAACTATACTGATTAGTTGACATTTAGCTGGAATTTAAGATTTCAAGAGTTAAGACAGTCACTCACAATCTGAAAATAGACCTCACCTATCAGCTCCATACAGCCAAGACACACTGAAGGTCTCAAAAACCACCACAATGATGAGGGGCAGAGTGGCGGAGTAATCATCGAACATCATCACAAAGTAGTTCCCACAACGCTGGGTGAAGACCAGTCCAATTACAAAGCCGATGATGCAGCTAAAAACTGCAACAACATGAAAACGTTAGGGTAAAACAGTACTACTGTAAAAGACAGCATAGGCAGTCAGGCACAATGGATACATTTATGGTTTATCCTGAACAACTTCAGGAGGTAAATTTAATATTTGCTCCCACTCTGCTTGAATGTGTCAGTGAATTTAGCTGGTTTTTTGTTGAGTTGGCAGGAGCTCCATGACACGTGAGAAGACACTGCTGTAACTTTCTGGGCAATATGACATGTTGCCTTTACTGCCTTTACTGTTTACTAAACTTTACTGTCCAATAGCACTTTATGGGAAACACAAAACTTATACTCAGTGTTATTTGGAGCATTGTGCAAAAAGCTGGTCAGTCTAATGCCACTTGAACTCAAGGCTGAGCATAAAACCAAATTAAATGTATGTATTGTAATGTAATGTAAGGCTTGCATGGATTGGGATTCCCCTCCTTAAAATAAAAACCAATGGCTGAGGTAAAAACAAAGGAGTTTACTTGTGAATTTGGTCTTGTTGTTGGCCAGAGTTTTGAAGCGGTCAGTGAGTGGTGCGAGGATGCCCTCCATAGTGCCAAACATGGTGCTGAGGCCTAAATTGAGCAGCATGAGGAAGAAAAGCGCTGACCAGAAGGGGCTGCCAGGCAGGAGTGACATGGCCTCTGTGAAGGCAATGAAAGCTAGACCTGTGCCCTCCACACCCTGAACACAAACAAGAGTGACAGCTTTAGCTTTTATGTGTTTTTATAAAATACAAAAAAAGGCATGAAAGCAAATTGTTGTTAGTCCAAGAACTCAATATTTACCTGTTGCATTTCTTTTTCCAGGTCACAGTCTGTTAAATTGCCTGGGACCATATTTCCATACTGTTTAAACCAGGCTCTGTAGTCCTCTAGAGCCACAGAACCGTGATCAGAGTAGTTGAAGCCTGGCATCAGGTTTGGGTCCACATTACTACTGTGAAACTGCTTTGATAACTCCCTAATATTACTTAGAAAAGACAAAACAGAGCTGTAAACACACAGTTTATGTAAAATAGAATGTCAATAGAAAAACAATTTCAAAGAACATTTTGTGTGACACATAGACAATTAAAGAAACTTTGGCAAACTAGCAATGCCAAACATGCAGATGTACAGAGGGCGTATTAGTCTGTACCAATGTGAGGGACAAATGAATATTTACATACTAGTGACTTACATTGAAGACATCATGTAATGTGAGTTTTTTTATGCATAACTCAACATGTATCCTCTAATTAAACATACCTGAAAACACATTCCATGGCCTTGCGTTTGGCACGGAAGCCGAGCACAGAAAACACCACCAGAGTGGCCAGCACAGATGTGAGAAAGTTTATAGTGGAGACAGTGAAGGCATCGCGGTGGCAGTTGTTGTTCTTGGGATTGTAAGAGGAGTAGGCGATAATGGACCCAAAGCCAAGACCTAAGGCAAAGAAGACCTGCGTGGCTGCCTGCCGCCACACCTGAATGTCTGCCCAAATTTCCAGCTAGAAATATATAGAGGGAACAGCAGGTGTGTCAGGAAAAATATTCATATCTGCCTCTTGTTTCTACACTCAACCAGACATTTTATCGGCGGATACCTTGGGGTAGAACATGTAGGTGATTCCTTCCAAGGCCCCATTCAGCAGTAACCCTCGGACGAGGAAGCAAAACAGCACCACGTAGGGAAAGATGGAGGAGAAATACATCACCTAGGAAGTGACATAGAATGATGAAATGAACAATTTAATCCAGAAAGCTACCAGTAAAAGTGAGTTTTTTGGTTTTGTCTGTGCACAAAAGGCCCAGATCTCCCCAAGTGGCTCCTTATGATTTTTAGAAATTATCAGTACACATGACAAATTGCACTCATTACTACAAATGTTCTTTTTTTTTTAAGATTAGTTATACCCTGAACATATAGCCCTCTTAATCGAGATTATTAAGTCTGTATAGTAATAAACCTCCCCTCAGATGTTAGCGCTAACATTTAATAAGATAATTATTTCCTAGCCTGATCTAGTATATTTGTTCCAGGCGGGGTTGAATTCCTGTTTGTTTATTATAATGTATAACTCTGCAAAAACTGAACTGGCTGATATGCATTAGGGATAACAAACCGCAGTATTAAATTAATGCTAATTTCCAAAACTCCCAATACTTATGAACCCATAATGTGGATGTTGCCATTGAAAGTGGGTCAACACCTAAGCCAGACATTCCAGAGAGATTCCCTCACCCACAATAACCCTGGACTCTAAGCCCAACACATGACTGGGATTGGAGCAAACAGAGAATGGCAAAACAATGTAGCACTGGATACAATTGTGTTATTACAGTGGATATGCAAAGTATATGCACAGCTTCACTTTTTCCACATTTCGTAATTCCAGCCTTATTCCAAAATGGATTCAATTCAGTTTTTTTTTCCTTTTCCCCTCAAACATCTACACACAATACCCCATATTGACAATATGTAAAAGGTTTTTTTTAAATGTTTGCAAATTTATTAGAAATAAAAAATGAAAATATAGTATGTAAGTAAGTATTCACAGCCTTTGCTGGCACCTTTGGCAGCAATAACAGCCTCAAATCTTTTGGAATATGAAGCCCCAAGCTTGGTGCACCTATCTTTGTTTGGCCCATTCCTCTTTACAGAACCTCTCAAGCTCCATCAGGTTGGATGGGGAGCGTCAGTGCACAGCTATCTTCAGATCCCTCAAGAGCTGTTCAATGGGATTCAAGTCTTGGCTCTGGCTGGGCGACTCTAGGACATTCACCGAGTTGTCCTGAAGCCACTCCTTCAATATCTTGGCTGTGTGCTTAGGGTCGTTGTCCTGTTGAAAGATGAACCGTCGCCCCAGTCTGAGGTGAAGAGTAGGTTGGAATAGGTTTTCTTCCAGGATGTCTCTGTACATTGCAGCGTTCATCTTTCCCTCAATCCTGACTGGTCTCCCAGTTCCTGCTGCTGAAAAACATCCCCACGGCATGATGCTGCCACCACCATGCTTCACTGTAGGAATGGTATTGGCCAATTGATGAGCGGTGCCTGGTGTCCTTCAAACATAAGGCTTGGCATTCACGCCAAAGAGTTCAATCTTTGTCTCATCAGGCCAGAGAATTTAGTTTTTCATGTTCTGAGAGCATTTTGGCAAACTCCAGGCGGGCTACCATGTGCCTTTTAATAAAGAGTGGCTCTCGTCTGGCGACTACCAGACTTTTCAGGCAGGCCGCACAGATCCATCTCCCCAGGAACAAACCCTGATTGATCCCATGGATGATTTGTAGGCTATGTAAGTGAACAAGGTGTACCCGGTCTACCAAAACACTGGGCCGTCTTGATTCTGCACATCTGTTACTGTAGTCCTATTTACTGTCATTATTTCATCCATGCATGGCGCAGCGGATCCGTGCACACTGTCACCCGCCGTGGAGACATTGGCCTCACTAACCTGTCCTCTGAGTCGGATCTCCCTCGCGCTGGACTCCGTTTTACCGAGCCTAATAAAACTTAGACAATAAATGGCATTGCATCAGTGAGTTCAAACTGCTTATTGTGCGTGATTTGGACTGACATTGAGATGAATGTTGTTCTATAACTGGTGTGGCGCTACCACTATTGGCTTGATTTCCACCTCAACGTTAGACTTTTTTCCTTTTCTTTTCTTTTTTTTTTATTTTTGCCTTGTTTCGGTGTATTCACCTCTTCCATTTACAGGTGATGGAAGCCACTGTGCTCATTGGGAGCTTTAAAAGCAGCAGAATTTCTTGTGTACCCTTCCCCAGATCTGTTCCGAGACAAACCTGTCTTGGAGGTCTACAGACAATTGCTTTGACTATGTGCTTGTTTTGTGGTCAGGACACTGTTAAATGAGGGATCTTATATAGATGGGTGTGTGCCTTTCCAAATCATGTCCAATCAACTGAATTTACCACAGGTGGACTCCAATTAAGCTGTAGAAACATGGATGGACAAGGATGATCAGTGGAAACAGAATGCATTTGAGCTCAATTTTGAGCTTAATTGCAAAGGCTGTGAATACTTATGTACAAGTGATTTCTTCGTTTTTTTGAATTTAATAAATTTGCAAAAATCTCAAACAAGTTGTCATTATGGGCTATGTGTAGAATTTTGAGGGAAAAATAATTTAATCCATTTTGGAATAAGGCTGTAACATAACAAAACATGGAAAAAGTGAAGCGCTGTAAATACTTTCTGTATGCACTGTATGTCTACCTTGACAGAGGACTTGATACCCTTGGACATTCCCAGGCACACGACTGTCCAGGCCGCCAGCAGACAGCAAACAATGTAAGGATTGAAAGAGCCCGTCTCATCAATTGAGTCTGTGATATCCAAGGCTTTGCGATACCAGAAATACGATGTGGGGGAGCTCTTTTCACATTCTATTACTGGTGTAAAGAGAGAAAAGAAATCAAATAATAGTTTAACATGTAACACACAGCTAATTAATTTACAAATTAATTATTCCTCATGTCTTTTGAACCTTAAAAGAAATACTGCATGCTTACAATCGTTTGTATTTCAACTACTTTCTCTGCGTTACCTTGAATATTTTTACAAAACTTTTTTTTTTCCACATGCCTCCATGGTGAGTATGGAATCGGAAAATTGAGTAAATTCTAATAAATTGAAGTAATAGGGGACAGTGTTTAACAGCAAAACTATATCAATAATTGCGTATATATATATATATATATATATATATATATATATATATATATAAATAAATATAATTGACATGTTTACAGCCATGAGAGGGCGCTCTAGGCTTGTGACAACTATATGCTGCTCCTAAAGACAACTGAGAAAGACTGAACACAAACAAAATGCCCCAAAAAACAGAAAATCTTATTCTGCAGATCATAAACTGCAGGAAGTAAAATATGCAGCCGAAAACGGTAATCAAGCAGGAGAAAGAAAGTTTTGAATGAGCTTGTAAGGGACTGGTGAAAAGGTTACTCTTACTGCTATGAAGAAAACAAAGAAAGCTAATTGCGGGCTGAAATCAAGATGGCCAGAGCTGAAGGAACGAGTCCACAGATGGCTCAAACAACGTGCAACAATGCAGTTACATCTCCACGCCCTGGTAGTTGTTCTGTGTGCTATTGTATAGTTCAATAACTGTTAATGTCTGACATTAACATACCTGACACCTACCATATTCAGCCTGTTGTGTGTGCTTTTGTGTAGGTGAATAACTTGCCTTTCCAGATTAAATGTCCATTTTTGGTCTTGGATTTTGTGAAATAAATTTCTAACTAAGTGTGACTTATGTTTTTTTCCTCTTCATGACGCATTTTTTGACTGATGCAACTTATACTCCTGGGCGACTTATAGTCCGGAAAATAATGTAATAAGGTTTTAACAAAAATGCAAATGTTTGGAAAGTACTGAGTTTACAACTGGATATGAGACTTAGATTACAGAGCACTTGTTGCGTGAGAGTTTGTAAACGGATGTTTTGATATAGTTTCTGTTAAACGCCCCCATTTACTTAAATTCATCAAAAATGTATTCTATTTTTAGATCCTCTGTTCACCGTGGACAAAAGTTTTTTTTTTTCAAGAATTCAGGATATCACAATGTGAATAATTGATATACAGAATGATGATTTTAAGTGTGAAGCATTCCTTTAATGCTGTATGTTTACCTGTTATATTCCCCTGTTCTGGGCACTGTTCCCAAGGCAAAGGGTACTGGAACGAGTTCCCAAGATAGAACAGACTCCATGCAAGGATCACATTGTAGTAGAGAGCCACGAAGAAACATACCTGAGAACAAGAGTATCCGGTTTTTATCATCACACAACAGCCTCCCTGTTTGCAAATACTTCATCATAGTTTTTTTCAATTGACTGAATACATCACTGCTCCCTCGCCCTACTCATACAGCACTATGCTTTTCTAGACAATGGAAAAAAGGTGTTCCAGAAAACAGGAAATTACTGACGGAAGCAGAAATGTAGAATACAAAATGACACCTGCAATACATTAATCTCCATATACTTAACAATCTGAAACGTGGGTCGACATTTAGAATTAGTATCTTACCACACAGCTGGAGTATCCAATCCCTGCCAGCTTAGGGGAGATGTACTTCCACACTCCAATGCTGCCCTGTCGGATGGCCTGACCGGCTGCCAGCTCCAGGAAGAACAAGGGAATGCCCACAACCAGCATCAGCAGCACATACAGGAGGAGAAACGCTCCTGAGGAGAAGAGGTGACCAGCACTCGGTTAACAAATGAGCACCCATTCTGATGACACCTGCAACACAATGTTCTTTTGAAAATATGTCTAATTCATTCTTCAGGTTAAATAAGACACATAAAAGGTTTTTCTGATTTTTTTTTTTTTATCTACAAAAATACAGAGCCCCTTGGTAACCGAATGGTTACAACGATGCTTCAGAATCAGAATCAGCTTTATTTGCCAGGTATGAGGACACATACGAGGAATTTTACTTTGGAACATCGTTGCTCACAATGCGCTTACACATACAAAACAACCAAACAACATGCTAATATATACATCCTCTAAACAGAAACAATATAGAGGCATGAGTGCAATAAAAATTATTTAAATGTGGAATATAGTGCAAAGGATACTGGGATAAATAGTATTATGTTATTATATTACAATATGAACAGTATGAACAGCTCTGGTATAGGAAATGAGAATGATGAATAAATAAATAAATAATAGGTGAGATAAGAGAATGGGAATAATAATAATAATAATAATAATAATAATAATAATAATAATAATAATTAATTTCCTGACTCTGGAAGAGTATAAATCATGAACAGAGGGCAGGTTGGCACCGGTGATCTTTTCTGCAGACCTAACTGTCCGTTGTAGTCTGCTCCTGTCCTTTTTGGTGGCAGATCCATGCCACATAAGCCATGTCATACCCCCTCTCTCTCCCATTTCCTGTCTGCCCCTTCACTGTCAGTTGCCTTAATGCCAACCCCCCTCCCCAAAAAATCTACATAAAACATAATACCAAAGAATAAAAGTATAAAAATAAAAATAAAAATTGTGGCAGCCGGAACCAAAAAACTTATTTAATCGTTATAGACCATGTCCATATTTTTCCATAGAGTTTAAATAGTTTCCCTTAGAAACAGACATAAAGCAGATGATGGAACACTTGACTTCAGAGCAGCATCTTACAGATAGTTTATACATCTATAAACATTATGTTAATGCATTTTCCATGCACAGACTAGTCTCTTTTTCTGGTACTTTTTAATCACATTCTTGCCCTGTGATGATGACACTGACTACAGTATATTTTGCACCCACAACATTTGTGGGTCCCATGGGACCCAGTCCTATCCAGCCATCTAACATAGATGACAATAATAGTTACTCACCTCCTCCATTTTGATGACACAAATATGGAAACCTCCACACGTTCCCGAGCCCGACGCTGAATCCCACCTGAGCCAAAAAATACTCTATTTTACTGTTCCATCCTGCTCGAGCGGCAGGCTCAGGTGAGCCCTGCTGGCTCTCTTCACCAACGTAGCAGTCAATCTCCGACTCTATGGTTCCTGTCCTGTCATCGTCAGTTGGCAAGGGCTGCTTCTCCATCTAAGACAGGGAGAGCAAATAAGGACGAGACATAACACAGTGACTCGCACCCTGGCGTGTGTTGTGTGAATATAACAGTCTCTGTGCTGGAGAAGAAGAGGGGGGGGGCAGAAGAAAGAAGGTATAAGAGATGAGGGGAAGAATAGATCAGGGCTCACGAGGCATGAGAGACGTTTGGACTGGCTGCGTTGCAAGGGAAACGTAGTCTCTGAATGCTTTGTTTGTGATCCCACAGATCTGTGTATTTTAACTCTGATGCTTGACTGATTAAACAAATGTAGTTGACTTTATCTTATTGTCTTATTTGGCTTTGGCTTAGGATCAATATAATACCAATTTAACGAATACACAGGGATATATAGGTCTTTTATTGGAGTCAGACACATTGATCCAAAAGGGGGGACACAGAGGAGGAAATCCCCAACAGTAGTCAACACATTTATCCTGCTGATTTCTCATAGATTTATGGAGACTTTCTGCAACTTGTATTGGGGATGCTGCACATTTGCTGTCATTTGTGGCCTTTACTTGAGGTGTACCTGTAACAGACATCCTACTCTGACTCCAGCAAGCATCAATACTTTTTCACGGATACACTGGTGCTATGTGTGTGTGTGTGTGTGTGTGTGTGTGTTATACCGAGCTAAAACAGTTGAAGTCTAATCTAACGCTCCTGTAATAAATCCTACCTTCATGAATGTCTTCATGTTTAATTTTTGGGTTTTTGAACTTTAAATAAACTTTATGGTGATTGACAGACTGGCACCTTAGTGTAGCATAACGTTAGGCTACATAACAGCAGCCAGCTATCCCACCAGCTGGTTAATTGCATTAGCCTCTCCTAGTAGCGCGGGAATAACATAATCCTTGATTAGACTAACGTTACATGGGTCCAATAAAAACATTTTCTCACATAGCCTACTTCACATTACTTGGAGCACATATTTCCAAACAAATGTTCATATCACCTTTACTTTTAAGAAATAAAGTTGCAGCCTCTTTTCGGTGCCTGAAGCTACAACATGGCCAAGTAACGTTAACGTTACACCTCCGACCATCAGTCTTTGTCTGGACTGTGAACACACAAAAAAACACTCCTGATAAACAAAACTGACCTGTCCCCAGAAAATGTCGTCAACGAAGAGGTAGAACAAAACCCAGAGATGGCAGAAAACGGAGACTGTCGGCGATAATGTTTTATTCGTCGGTCCTTTTGAAGCAGGAAACAAGCACGTGTGGCTGTTTGGCCCTTCACTTGTTATCAACGTCGCGAGCTGAATTATTCTTCGATTTCTATTTGTCAAAATAAATGTAACGTATCAGTTGCTTTGATGCCGATATTTAATAGAAATATATAAAAACTCATGTGCGTTGAATATGGTAATTCTCTTCCTTATAGCCGGCGTATTCTCGCGGATTATTGGTGTAGCAGTGGGTTTGGTTTTTCCGCGTGATGCAAGACAATAAACTACACCCCACTACAGTGCTGCTTTCAGGGGCTGCACGCAATCTGTACACCAGGTAGCAAGGACACAATCAAGCATCCTGTTGAGATTGTCAATTTCATAATATATTAATGTCGAGAATTTCTCTAATTAATCGTCTACAAATTGATATAAAATATTGAAAAGCATCCATCAGTTTTTTAGAACCCAAGACAAAGTCTTCAAATAGTTTATTTTGTTCAACTAGACGAACGATCCAAAAGACAAAAACTATGAAATTTTAAACGATAAAAAAACTCAACTCACATTTTAAAAGCTGAAATCTGTGAATGTTTGTCTTTTTTAAATTACTAACTTATCATCGCTTCAGTAGGCCTAGCCTATAGCCTAAAGGGGCAAGAAAAAGGAATGAAATAGTCAGGTTAAGTTCAGAAACAAAAAGTAGTCGCCTAATAGTCAGCTAGGCTTCTCAAGTAAATGTAGTGATAAAGGGTAAGGGTGCTGTTGACGTTTTTGAGCCCAACTCGACAACGATTTGCAGCTTTTTCCTTTTAGCTCAATTGAAATGGTCCTCATGATTGAGTCCCGGGCGCTCTCATACAGGATCGAGGAGCCCTGAATGCAGCATGGCTCAAACACCGAAACTCCTATTAAGATTTAGCCTATTTTTCCAACAGTGACTGTGGTTTAAACATAGGTTTAACAATGGAAGTGGGACCCTACCATTCTTTTAGTATTTGTCATAGCAGGGGCCATCTGTAATTGACAGGACACCATTTTAAATATTAGCCTAACGATGACAATGTGTACATAATAAGGTTAAATCAGAAAACATTTGATTTACGTTTAGATTGATTGTCAAACACAACACGTGGCGACTATTCACAATTTGTTCACTTTTCTGCTATTCCCTGGTTGAGTTGGTTAATGAAAAGATAAACTACAAGGCTGATGCAATAGTCGGCTCCTATCATCGAGCATAGACTGGAATCATTTCACGTCCTTCAACTGTGGCTGGGACAGCGCATTTCTTATAAGTTTCTGTAAAAAAAAGATCAGTCCCACAGGATAGTTCTCACAGTAGCATTGACCTAACTGACATTTCTCTGGACCGCACCGCGTTGTCACGCACGCTGATATGCCACGTATGCCTGTTTTGGAGGCAAATAAAACACACGTCTATATTACCAACTCATAGACCTACAGTATAATCTGCACTTGGAAATAACGAGATGTATATATTAATAGGCTAAGTGATAAATACCTTGTGGTATGAAACGATAGAGCTAGGTCCTTGACAAAGTTTCCAAATGTCCTAAAACCAAAAGTCAAGTGGTCACCTCTCTTGCTGCCACTTCACCTAACTCCGCCTATATCTCCCCTATTGGCGGATAAAGTGGAGACTTGTCCACCTCCAATAAAAGACTGTTATGAAATGTGACACCCCACTTTTTTAAACTCCATAGTACATATGGAGTACCCCTGCCACACCCCCCAAACCTAATGCATATGCATAAACATGTTTAGGTTATTCCCAATGTGCCAAGAAGTTGCAACTATCAGTAACATGCTAAATCTGCAATGTTTCCAATAATGTTAAAAGGTTTAAATGCAATCAAACCCTTCTCTACACTGCTAGAATCATATTCTGGTGAGTGAATAATTAAACTCTATTCATTTAGTTTGCTTAAAAGTAAATATATTAAGTATAAAAAATATTGGAATCAGCTTAAAGCATACACTCCTCCCAGGTTGCTAAAAATCCCAAATTCCAAGAGAAAATACAGAGGTCATGACCTTAGTTTTGCCAGTTGTGGCCCTAGCACTGTACAATTTCCTCAAATGTTCCCCAACGTGAAATGTGTGCACTTGTTATGGGTGTAGAAGAGAAAGAATGAGTAAATATTTGTATCTCTAAAGTGAGTAAGTAGACGGGGCGGGGCTGCGTAAGGTGACACACCTCTGTCCTAAAAGCTTTTAATACCGTGTAGAGGAGAGTGAGTTACACTAATACACAGAACACTGAAAGGTTTTACTGTTAACACCAGGAATAAAGTACTGGAAGCCAATCAGCCTTGGTAAGTTGAACAAACATCCATTTCTAATTATCACTCTCTGTTGTAGTCAAAATTCAAAAACTACTTAACTCTTAAATAAACATGTACAGTTACAATAAATCAGAAACTGCACTGAAAGACATTGTAAAACTTTGTCACGTTTAATATTTTTTGTGGCACCTGTGATTACTGTGTACTAATTTGTCTAATTTGTCAAGTTATTTTTACTCACACAGCCAATGCTAATTCAATCTTTTTGTCCATTTAATGGAACATTTAATGCTTATGTAGATTTACTAAAATTCAAAACTGAATTATAGGTCATGTCCCTGTTGCAACACATTTATATTATTTAGCTATATTGTGACCAGAACATGACCTTTTTCCTCCCAAATTGTTGTGTAATATAGACATGTCCTATGGAGTGTACAGTGCATTATAACAATACTCTGGGTGGTTGATATTGTGTGTTTTGTAACACAGGGTGATGTGCTGAGGTCCTTTTCTTGCTAATGCTTCATTTTTGTACAGGAATGTTGATTCTCAGAAGGGCTGATGTAGGAATTCAGTCATCTTAAATGTACTTTAACTTAACAATAGTGTGCACACATTGCAATGCTAATTTTGTCTTTTTTTACTTTTATTTTGAAATACTATATTATTAAATGAGTTTGAAACCAACCACACCAGTTTGGCTCAGGCTGTATGCACAAAACAGATGGAAACTAATAAAATATATTTTTGAATGAATCCAGTCTTAATGAAATGCAAAGTGATACTGGAAGTTTGCTCTCTTGATAGCAGTGATTCCAGTATGAATAGCCCCTGTGGAGCAGAGAGATTGAGTGAGAACGGTGAGATTGATTGTACTCTTGTCAGACTGGTTGGGCTGCTCACTCACTCACACAGCGTAATGCCAGGTTGCTGAAGCACAGGCTGGTGTAGACTCAAATAGAGATATGGAAAAATTGAATGAGGACCTGTTTGTTTAGAGAAAACTAAGATTGCCTGACTTAAAACAACACAATCAGTATCAGTTGAACTGTCTGTGAATGGATCAAAGGTCCTTTGACAACACTTTTTGTAACTCCACCTAATGTTTTCTGTTCCCCTCTATCCAGCTGTGTATTCATAGAAAGCTGCTCTCTCCATTTTCTCTCACCAGACAAAGGATGACAAACATCTCACGATATCTTGTTAATGTAAGTCTGATCTGATACACCTGTTCCTTAGAGCAATATTTTTTAAAGATGCATTTTTCTTCAAGTCTTCAGCCTTTACTTTTCTCATTCCTGCTTGCAGCACCTGCTGACATTCTCACTCCAGGACGGGGATGTGCAGAGTGTGGAGGAAGCCCAGTCCCGTCTCTCCGCCCTGGCTCAGAACCAAAAGCTGTGGAGTCAACAGATGTACCTGGATGTTGGAGCGAAGGCCATCCATCTCCGAGACACACAGAGCCAAGTGAGAAAAGAAGCGTGATGGTCAACAAATAGGCCTGTGAATGATTCAATGGATGAAGATCTATAAGAGAAATGTCGATCATATTTTGCATGCATAATGACATTCGGTTTCATCCACTTGTGCAGGACGAGCTGGAGAACTACCCTTTCAAATCCATCTACCGCTGTGATGCCATTAACACAGAAAAGCACTTCAAATCCCTCCTTCTGTTGGTCTGCCAAAGTGCAGACCTGAAGAAGCCGGACATTCTCTTCTTTAACTGTGAGACTGTGAAGGTGAGTAATAGCATGTGAGCACCTTCCCCAGTGCGTCCCGCCTGACGCTCGTGTCCGTTTGAATCATCAGCCTGGTTCAAGTTAAACGAGTGATGCCACTTCCTGATTCTTTCTTCGCAGGCAGAGCAAATCCGTGACGACATTGCACACGCAGTTTCAGGTTCCTCCACTGGCAGCAGGAGTAAGAATCTCCCTGATGCCCTCAGGTACAGTGAATGTCATGGCGACAGGACAAAAACAAAATCTCTGACAAAACATCAAAATGGCTCTTTTGTAGTCATTAAAACTGAAAACCATTCATTTAATGTTATGGTAATTCAAGCTTTTGAGTGCCCAGTTTCCATGTCTTATTGTGTGTTTTAAATGGAAGAAAGTGTTTCTGTGTGTATATTTACATTCACTTTGTCCGGGAGGAGGATAATGGGCAGCTGAACAAAAGACACACACAGATAATAAATGATCATTCAGACCAATCACCCATCCTTAAACTGTTTGCATTTCTCCTCTATTTTTCTGAATCTATGTACTTTATTCCACTAAATGAAAGCAGTCATGGTGTCACCATCCACCTGTTTGAGAGAGAGAGAGAGAGAGAGAGAGAGAACAGGGAGGACAGTGTAAACAGCTGACAGAGATAAAGACCTGTTTTACTGGTTCCCACATAACTTAGGAAGGTGTGACAGAGTTAACCAGGCCATTGTGACAGAAAGCAGATAGAACAGTGGAGAGATATGACGGCAGCGCTGAACGGATTTTATGCTTCAGAAAAAGAAATCTCTTTTTAGGACGTGTGAGGGACAGACCAAATGTGGTGAGACAGACAGATGGCTGATTTTTTGGCTATTGATTCAACAAAGCAAGCGTAAAGTTTGAGGCAACACTCTCACAGGTATTTGCATTTTTTGGCACGAGTAGGCAAAGATACAAAGGTTTGTTCACGTCCTTGTGTCTTTCATTGAAAAACTGGCTGCTGGTGTATTTAAAAGGAGAGTTTAGACTGAAGCACAGTGTTGTGTGCAATGTAGGCTCTAGCCGTGAGAAAGCACAGTCAGACTGTTTACTGTACTTTCAGAGTGTAATCAGAGCAGCAGGGTTGATTTGCAGAGTCATCACATTATATGTATTGATAGAGGACTGGTTGTCTGGCTGGCATTATTGATCAAATGTTGGAATGTTGGAACTTGTCTTCAAGGCTGCATCAATTTGAGGCTCTCAGAATGAAACTGTCTTCAATCCACTGTGTGTTTGACTTCTTTAAGGGTGTTTCCTGTTTTTGTGCTGAGTGAACGGTCGCTGCATCAACAAAAAGAATCTTACCTGTAGTGTAAATGTAACAGGGCTGAAACTCTCCGTCTCGTCCTCTAGGCTTCCTCGCAGTGAGGAAAATATGATCGATCCCTATGAAATCCCAAAGCCCCCCTTCCCAAATGCTCCAAATCCCCCACCAGCAAATCCTCCACCTTACCCTGGACACAGAGGTAAGACAAAAACTCAGTTATTTTCACATGAATGCTTATGTACAACTTTAAAAGTAAGGGTTTGACATGATAAGAAGGCAAGAGCAAGGAGGTATTTAGGAGCACAGAGATTGCTTTGTGTGTTTGTGTGTGTAAGGGGGGGTGTTCAAGGTAAAGGGGGCAGGGATTCCAAATGTAGGAAAGACCAGGGCTACGAATGGAAATGGATGAACTGAATCCTCACCTCTCTTCTATAACAGTGAACGGTGGCGGCGGGCCTGATATCTCCTTCCTGCGAGCAGAGCGTGAAGTGGTATGCCTCCTTTGTCACCTTTGTGTCTTTTCAGTCACCTGTTTGGCATAGTTCATATCTGGACAGAGTAACAAACTGGTTCTCCCTTCCTCAGGGGATCCTCAATCACTGTTTCAATGACATTGAGATCTTTATGGGCAAGCTGCAGCAGACTGCAGAGGCTGCGACAGTGCTGAACCAGAGGAAGAAGAAAAAGAAGAAAAGTAAAAAGCAAAGTGCTGAAGGTAAAAGGAGAAAGATGGATTTTTTGCAGTTGAAATAACACAGCTTATGGGTGCTGATTTATTTTCTTGTGTTTTTCTAAACAGAAGATTTACTCACTGTGAAGGCCCGTCCTCCGCCAGAGGAGGACTTCATTGATATCTTCCAGAAATTCAAATATTGCTTCAGCCTGTTGGTGCGTGTCCAGCCAGGCCACGTTGGCATTTTTTTTTGGGGGGGGGGTTATCTTGCTGTGCCCCATAGTTAATTAATTAATTTCTCTCTTCATAGGCCCGTCTAAAGTCAACCATCTCCAATCCTTCATCAGAGGAGCTCGTTCACCACATATTCAAACCTTTGGATATGGTGAGTGTACATCTCCACCAGTCTGGCTCACGGGGGGCAACACCTGCTTTTACACACAAGGCCTCGTCTTTCATAGCAGCACAGATTGATTAATAAATAGCCTGCGTAGGACGTGACGAATACCTTAAAATAAATCTAGTGTCTCGTGATGTCACATAATTTACAATATGGGAACCAATGTACAGAAGATAAAGGTTTAGATAACATTTGGAGACGGCCATGGTGTTTCAGTTCTATAATAGATGTTATTATAATTATTTACCTGAAGGTAATGGTTCAAATAGCAAGATAATGGCAGTATGTTTGTCAATGAGCCGATATTAAACCCAAGCTTTAAAAAGAAAAAAAGAATGTGTCATATCAAAATAATGGAAATATGTCAGTGTAGTTGAGTACAGAAAGTTCCATTAAGTATTTACACAGGGCAGTTCCCTGTGTGTGTTAGCCTAATTGAAATTCCAGCAGCACTTCTTTGGTCTGGATTATGTGGCAGTATTTGTATGCAGGTATGTGTTCTTGGTACACACTTCAGTGCAACATTTGGTTTAGATTTTAGCTGGAGTCTCTTTGTGCTTCAAAGGCCACATTGCTGTCCCCTGACTGCTGCTTTGAATTACCGCACTGGTGTATTCCAGCTGTCCAAAGTAGGTCATTTGTAATGTAAAACTATATGAGAAAAATTATAATCTCTTCCAAATCAGAGACTCTTACATGAAAAGCCTAACAATAATGTAGCCTTCAATCTTGACATTGCAGTCTGAAAGTACTGCACCCACTACGAGTCAGCAGAAACTGGAAGAATTTCACTGATTACAAATGAAATGTGAATATCCAAACATGGAATGTCAGGTGTGTCTCAGCTGATGTTTGATATTTCATTAAAGTAAGGAGTTATGAATCAGTCCATAAGAATCAAAGGTTAGAATGGGTGTGTTTGATTTGTGTATACTGGCACACCTAAATGGAAACAGCCCCAGTGTGTGTGTGCGTATGTGTGTGCGTGTGAATGTGCTGCTTGTGTGTGTAAATGCATCAATTAGGTTTTCATTTGTGGTTGTGGTACATAAAGGTTGTGTTTAGCCTAATTAATAACTGCCATGTACAAATGAATTAAATAATGTGTACCAACCTGAAATCAGCAGGAATGTTGTCTCCATTTTTCCTAAAGCACCAATCATTGTTAGATTTTCATAATCAGACCTCATTTTGCAGACTGGGAGCATAAATGCTGGTTTTGTCTTATCTGGGTGTGTACAGATGGTGAGAACAACAGGGGGACCTGCTCTGGGAGCCTCAGTGTCCAGCCCCGCCCTGACCAGCTCTGCTGTCTCACTGCTACAAGACACCCTGAACGTGGAGGAGAGGCAGCTGTGGACGTCTCTGGGTCCCAACTGGACCCTGCCTCGGTCAGTACTAACAATCACTGGGCCAGCCAGTCTCGCAATGGTATTTTTTAAGTGAAGTAACATGGAATATATTTAGTTTATTTTGCCTGGCTTCTCCTGAGATAATTTATTATACCTCTTCTCTGTCATATGTGTCATTTATTGGCTGCTCGTTCACCTCTAGCATAGCATAGAATCTACAGTGACATTTGATTTGTTATTGTAATGTTTTAATGGGGAATTTTTGTGTAATAAATATTTATATCAAGCCAACACGACATACAAATGGTCCAATCTGAAGATATTTAGTATTGGCACAAAATAGTGGCTACTGCCATCCTTAAAGGTCCCATATTGTTAAAAAGTAAAATTTCCATGTATTTAAAAAAAAATTATAAATCAGGTTGAGGTGCTATATAAATACTGTAATACTGTTTTTGAACATTAAAGCATGTGAACATGTTCTAGTAGAAACCCAAAATACAAGGATGAACCTGAAAATGAGCATGATTTGGGACCTTTAAAACCAAGCATTTGTCAACTTCCAAAAACTAGATGGAACCCTATTTAACAGTAATCCCAGTTTTAATTCTGCCGGAGGATGAGGACTCTGGTTAACTACTCCTCAGATCTCTGCAGGGTAAATCCAGACAGCTAACTAGACTATCTGTCCAATCTAAGTTCCTTCCTGAGGCTATTTCTTGCAGAGGCACCGTTGGTCCGGTGCTTAGCACCACCCAAGACGATTGTGATTGGTTTAAAGAAATGCCAATAAACCAGAGCATGTTTTTCTTCTATCCCGGAATGCTATGTGGGACCAGCCAGACCCTCCTTCGCAGCGCTGTTGAGGAAGGTCTGGCAATGCGAGACCAGTGACACTGTAAAGTAAAACCCAAGTGTAACGAGGGCCAATGCAGTGACTGTCTGTGTGTGCTTTTTCAGCTCTCAGCTCAGAGGGCCTGTAGCCCCCTACACTCCTGTGTTCTTGGACGGTTGGAAGCCGGAAGCCTCAAGAGCAGACGGGCAGGTTTGGGAAGATCCAGTCGACTCACAGCACAAACATGAAGCCCTCCGAGTACAACAAGTGGTAAGGAATACCTGACATTATATAAGTTAGACACTTGCTCTATTGTGTGTCAAAGGAGAGGCGCAAACAAGTGTATAAAAGTACAACACACGGGTTGAACGTAATAAAAGACACACAACAATACGTAAATATCAAGTACAATACACACCAGAGTCCTAAAAACTGTATATAGTGGATATTTGTGATGATAGGATTGTGTTTACACTAAAATAACCTTTTATTCCCTTATTCCTGTGCTGTTAACAATTTTTGGCATACGATAATCAATCAGTTTTTGCTGATAAATGCACTTGTAATTCAAGCATCTTACTTTACTCTCTTGGTTAGTTGTCGTGTTTTTGCAAGCTTTTGAAAGCTGACTCATAAATAGGGTTGGGTACCAAAACCCGGTTGTACTATGGAACCGGTTCCTACACAACCGGTAAGAATAAGACCGGATTAGAATCTGGGCTCAGCATAACAGACGTAAAAGCCTATTAACCATTCACTGCATGTGATCGTTAGTAAACATATAAGAATCAGTTTAGGAATTGTTTTAAAAGTACCAGTTCGGCAATGGAATGGTAAAAACCCTATCAATACCTAACCCTACTCATAAAACAGGAAACTGTATGATGATGTTTCTCTCGGCCCTGTGTGTCTGTTGTATATTCATGAATGTCCATCTCGCTTTCAGCCACAGCAGCAACAGCCAGTTGGTCCTGCAGACACCCATATCAGTGATGAAACGTAGGTGATCTTATAAAGAAGCAAATAAATCCTCTGCTACAATTCCCCCCTCGACCGCATGATAACAGTGTGTCTCCTTTCTTCTCAGAGACGGCAGCACACTCCCACCAGAGTCTGATAGACTCTACAGCTGCACATACGACTTCATAGCCAGGAACAGCAGTGAGCTTTCAGTGCAGCAGGGGGAGACACTTGAGGTAATAAGTCAAGTAGTGCAGAGAGTAAGGCCTCATAAAGGTTGATAAGATACACCCAACAGTACACTGACTGACAGCAACTTCTCTGTCTGACAGGTGATTGAATCGTCCAAGCGCTGGTGGAAGTGTCGCAATCGGTTCGACCAGATCGGATTTGTTCCATTCAATATCCTGGATCCTTTGACTCACACAGACAGCCCCGTGAACAATAAAGCCCCCAGTGTAAGACACAAAAACACAGATGCATGCATGCAGGGGCGTTGCACAACATTCTGGGCCCCTCCCCGCATCCAAAGCTATTCATTCCAGCATCTTTTAGGGCCCTCGTCACATGAGGGCCCTGGGTACTCAGTCCCCTTTACCCCCCCCAGTCAGATGCTCCTGCATGCATACATAAACACACATGCATGCATGCATACACATGCTACAGAGGTATGCTTTCACCTGTACATACCCGAGTGAATTTCAGTGTGATTTTCTCCCGTTCCTCATTCCTGCAGGCTCCAGCTCCACCTCCCCTCGCCAAGAACCTCTCTGTCGTCCCACCCAGCTCTTCTCCTAGTACACCCCAGCGCCCACGTAGCTTACCGCCATACGGTCAACATATACCAGCCTCAGATGACACAGATAATAAAGGTACCAAAAAAGTGTGTGTAGGTGGTGTGGTGTGTGTGTCTGAGATTAAAAACACACAGACTGGATTGGATGACAAACTGACTGCAAAACTTGGGGCTGTATTCCGCTGCCAACTACTCATGTTGCAGTTTCCATCCATGTGTGTCCAGACTCATATAGATGTAGTGAAGACTTTGAAGGAAATTAATAAAATGTATTAGGTTTATTTTTTGGATGGATTTTAAAGCATGCTTTACTCACATCAACATAATGCCTCCAGCACTGAGGTATATAAAAAAGAGCTTCACATTAATATGTCCTTAATTATGTCACTTTTAAATTTTCCAGTCATTTTGATGAATGACGAGCTGCTCCAGAGGCTGACCAATGGAAAAACCAATGCGAACAAACCGCTGGTCATCCCTCGTTCCTCAGAGACGTCTGTGCCTCTGGACTACCACTCTCCTCCAGACGAGGTAGCCGAGTGGCTCCGAGGGAAGGGCTTTAGCGAACCGTGAGTGACATCACAACTACTGATCAAATTCACCACATGCTGTTTACAGACTGGGAGTGCTCCTAGGACAATGTTATTTGTTCATTAAAAAGTCAACATAAAATGACATCCTCCCTTTTACACGGATAAACAGCTTTAGAAGAAATTAAATTTTTTTTATTTTTTATTTTAAATTGTCTAGATTCTAACTTTCGAGTCATTTGTATGTTTTGTCCCTCAGGACGGTGTCATGTTTGGGAGTGCTGACCGGTGCCCAGCTCTTCTCCCTCAACAAGGATGAGCTACGAGCTGTGATTCCAGACGAGGGTGCCAGAGTGTATAGTCAGCTCACTGTGCAGAAAGCACTGCTGGAGGTGAATATAAAGGACAACTATGCCCTTTTTTCCATTTTTAAATTAAAGTTTTAATCAAAGTTAATGACAAAATAGAGTAAGCACTGAACACATTTGACCAGTAATAAACCAAGTCAATATTTGAGAGTGTGCAGAGATATTAGAACATTTCTAATAGCAGGCAAAGACAAAATCGTGAGGATAAAAAAATCATAGCAAGTTACAATGGGTTAAACCCCAAAAAAAAATTTTACACAACAATTTTAGAACAGTGGCCCTGCAGCTAGTCTCCAAAGTGGAATTACAGTTTTTTTAAATAGTTGGGAAAACTCTATACTGAAACATGAAAAATAATCTACATTTCATATACATTTGGAACATGGTGGAAGGTCTCACAGTTTATTCTGCGAGCATGAACATTTTCTTTTTGGGCTGATAAACCATCTTAATGATGCTATTGAGTCAGTTTATTCTGGACTGTATTTTGTGAATTACTTTTAAACCTGCATGTTAAATGATGTCTCTGCTAAGTTGTCGTGTCATACAAGAATATATATATATATATATATATATATATATATATATATATTCACTAAGGCCTCTATTCAGCCTTGTAGGCCACATTAACACATTTTGAACTGTTGAGGGCATTTTAATTCTAGGCAAATACTGTATCAAATGATTAAATACATAGATCTTTGTATTACCACACAGCATTCTTGTTAATATAAGTTCCTGAGCCTTTTATCTTCATCTGGCCTAATTTGCTACTGCTTTCTACAGGATGCAAGAAGGGCCACAGAGTTGGAGACCGTCATGGAGAAACAGAAAATGAAGGTGGATCTGAAACTGGAGAGCAGCACATTGTGAGCAGCAAGCGCTTCAACATCATGAAGAGTTTCAGATGAAGGATTGTGTTTTTTCCGGCAGATAGCATATATCCAGAGAACAAACATGCAACAGTGACTTGACCATCTATCATTGTTTGCCAAGAGCACCATCATGGTATATGTGCCATTATGACATAATTAGTTCCTCTTAAAAGTATTTGGCAGCATATCAAAACCATAAGCTTTTAATGGAAGCAGTCGCTGTGCAAATTAATTGTAACATTAAAGAACACTATTTGTAATGTATGTTTAAATTGAATAGTTTTCTTCAATCTAGAAAGGACTAACTTAAAACGAAATGTATTTATATTTGTAGTATACTTATCTAATAATTTAACCATAATTAACATGCCTTGACAATAAGCTTGGCGAGAAAGGCCAGCAGACAATAAACATTTAAATGGTGATTGTTTTTAATTGAGACTTTAAAGGAGTTTTTCCAGCAGAACATAAACAGATGACTTCACACATTAGGTAAAGCAATACATCCATTCAAATCCGTTTGCGGTTATAAATCTATTCAGAGAAATTTGTCTTAAATGGGCCAAAAACAAAAGACTTACGGTATGTACAGATATAGCACTGAATTTCCTACAGCTTCACATGCCGACACAAACTTTGAAGTTACCCTTTATTTAAATAAAAGAAATCAAGATGGAAACAAATTAAACAAGAGACTTGCCACCAATACAATTCAAAATAAGCATTTACTTACACTGGCTAAAGTCTCAAATCTATTCCCTTCACTACCGGCAGCATCAAATAAACCTTTGATTTTTTTTAAAAAGAAAAGTGGACAATGGAAAACAAAGTTGGTACTACTACTCATAACTCTGAATTGGGATTGACCATAAATTGGCTTTAGAAAACTAAGTGGCAAAAAAAAGACATTGCGGACAGACATTCATGATCTGCACTCACAGAGTCAATAACTCCTGCTGGGAGCTGGTGAAAAGAAATCTTGAGGAAGATGGGGGAAAAAAAGAAAGGATAAAGTTTTTCAGAATAGGCCCAAAACATATTCAGATATAAGATATTCAGACAGATTCTGTATCATCAAAAGACCATAAGTTAACAACAAAATAAAATGGATCAGTTAGACTTTATGCTTCAGTCCAGCAGACCATCGGTTTGCTTTTTTTCTGTTGGAATCATTGCAGGGTAGTTTCTAAGAAGACATGGGATGTATTGGATACAGACAGCCACCAAATCACAGATGTGGGTATTACAATACACTCCACTACTGATCAATAACTAAACCCCCCCTTATCCAAATGCAATCTTTTGATATATCAGAATGCTAGAATCTTTTATCTATACAATATTTCAGGTATGTTTACGCTCTGGGTCGGCTGCATTAACTGTTAAAGCAAAGAAAGGTGGCGCGCAGGAGAAAAAAGGGGGCAAGGCAAGGACCGTGTGAGACATTAGGATATTATAAATGGACTGACGAGTGAGAGAGACAGGAGGAGGTTGTTGTGTGTCCTGATGGATGGAGTTTGGTCTTCAGAGGTCCCCCATATCCCTGTCGTCTCCCCGGCGGGAGTCCGACCTGCCGTTCATACCGTCCCTCCTGTCCCGTGACCCGTCTCTGGATGAGCGCTCCCGGTCCCTGGACGACCTGGGTGACGCCGCCGCACAAGACAGTCAGTGAAGTAAGCATACAGAAGAAAAAAGTACAAACCTCAATGAAGTCAGGACCTTGTGTAAAACGTAATTTAATAACAGAATACAATGATTAGCAAATCCTTTTGAACATGTTCAAACTGATAAACTTGTTTATTTTGCAAATATTCTCTAATTTTGAATTTGATGCCTGCAACACGTTTCAAAAAAGCTGGGACGGGGGCAACAAAAGACTGGGAAAGTTGAGGCCTGTTAAACAGGTTAATTGGTTGTGATTGGGTATGTAATGTAAAAAAATAAAAAAAGGAGCACACCCCAAAACGCTCAGTTAACATAACAAACGGGGCAAGTTTGTGAGCAAATAGTCCAACAGTTTAAGAACGTTTTGCAAGGAATTTCGGGATTTCATCATCTAGTCCCTCAGGCGGCACTGCATTAAAAACAGACATTGTGTAGAAGGAGATGACCATGTGGGCTCACAAACACTTCAGAAAACCATTGTCAGTTAACACCATTTGTCTCTACTTCTACAAGTGCAAGGTAAAACTCTACCATGCAAAGCAAAAGCCATATTTCAAAACCACCTAGAAACACCGCCGGCTTCTCTGGGCCCGAGCTTAGATCTGAGATGTACTGACGCAAAGTGTGATGTGGTCTGATGAGTCTACATTTCAAAATTGGTTTTGGAAGTCATTTCCTCCGGACCAAAGAGGGAGAGGACCATCCAGACTGTTACAGCGCAAAGGTCAAAAGCCTGCATCTGTGATGGCATGGGTAACTTGCAAATCTGTGAAGGAACCATTGATGCTGAAAGGTACATACAGGTTTTGGAGAAACATATGGTGCCATCCAAGCAAGGTCTTTTTCAGTGATGTCCCTGCTAATTTCAGCAAGACAATGCTAAGCCACATTCTGCATGTGTTAGAACAGGGTGGCTTCGTACTAAAAGAGAGTGGGTAGTAGACTGGCCTGCATGCAATCCAGACCTGTCTCCCGTTGAAAATGTGTGGCCAGTATGAAGCGCAAAATACCACAATTGAGACCCTGGACTGAATTTGTACATGCCCGTCGCAGCTATTTTTGAACGTGTTGTAGGTATCAAATTCAAAAGGAGTGAATATTTACAACAAAAACAATAAAATGTATCCGTTTGAACATTAAATATATTGTCTTTGAAGTGTATTCAATTGAATATAGGTTGAAAAAGATTTGCAAATCATTGGATTCCGCGTTTTACACAACATCCCGACTTCATAGGAATTGGGGTTTGTAGATAGCAAGGGTGTATTTGTATTTTAGAGCCAAGTTATAAACTCCAACAAGTCAGATAATCCTCTGACTTTAATTTAAGATAAGATTCATGACCACGATCTGCTAAAGAGATTACACACAAATAATTTCAAGCTTCAGCCTTCTTCTTCCAAGCTTCTGCCAAAAATGTCAATTGAGGATGAGGTGTGTTACTAGTTAATAGGATGGTGACTACTGAGTGATGCAATCTATCAAGCCATTTGTTAGATGAGGCAACATTTCTGAAAAAGCAGCAATACATAAACACAAAACAAGTGCATTGCGTGACAAATGTGTCACAGCCTATTCTTGGAAGTTCTATACTGTGGGGGCTTGGTGTGAACTGTGTAAGCTTTGTTCTGTATTTACTTGTGTCTGGAGCTCTGCTCGTGGTTGTGACGGTGTCCTCGGCTGCGAGAGCGGGATCGGCTGCGATGCCTCCTCCTCCTTTCCCTGGAGCGTGAGCGCGAACGGCGCTTGTCTCGTGATGTGGAGCGCGAGCGCCTCCTTCTGCGGTCACGAGAGCGGGATCTGATCAAAAATAACAGACACAGGCACTTGCGTTATAATTTACCTTTGATAGCTACATTAAATCAGAATTGACCAATTTTAAATGTGGACAAATGAGTAGCTTTTTTACCTTTTATGCTCTCTGCTCCGTGATCTGGTTCTATGAATGGAGGGATGCAAAACCATAAGTTTAAACAGTTAAAAATCACACACTTCACACAAAATACGAACTTCCATAAATGTCACCAGGCTTTTAAATGTCTGCATTCACCTCTTCTTCATCTTTTCCTCTTTCTCCCTCTCTTCCCGTCTCTTCAAGCGCTCCTGGTTCCTTTTCTCCTGCTTGTCGACCACGGTTTTCTGATTTAAATAAATACATAGTACAAATTAGAGATAAAACCATCCTTATCTAAACCACCCATGTTACTCCTTACAGGATATACTTAAAACTATTTTTTATAGCAATGGTTTACGGTAGACTGGGCAATATATCGATATCGTGATATGAGACTAGATAGCGTAATAGATGTTGGATATTGTAATATTGTGATATGACATAAGTTGTCTTTTCCTAGTTTTAAAGGCTGTATTACAGTAAATTGGTGACATTTTCTGAACTTACCAAACTTTTCTAGCTGTTCTATCATTTGCCTTTTCCCCAATTAGTCATTATAGACACATTACTGAAGATTATTTTAAATCCAAGTGTGAAGATATTTTGTCAAAGCATCAGTTGTCAACACTACAATATTACTGCAATATCGATAGCGGTATTTGGTCAAGAATATCGTGATATTTGATTTTCTCCATATTGCCCAGCTCTACTTTATGGTGTACATTAGGGCTGAACGATATTGTGTTTTAGCATTGACGCTGCAACGTGCGCCTGCGCGATAGTCACATTGCAGGACGTTGTGATGTTGACGCCAAAACTTTCTTGCTGCTTGATAGAAAAGTAAACTTTCACCGTTCTCCTTTTACATGTTTTTACCGGCCGACCCTTCCCCTTTAAGACAGGTAGCCTTGTGGCCAACGTGTGTATGTGACGTTAGTCCGACGGGGTTTATTGTTATGGGAAGTGAGGCTCTCCGTGTGTAGATAAGTACCGTAAGCTGCAGCTGACAATGATGAGCATAGTTTTGAGGGGTAGTCAGTGAAGCTACAGCAATCTGTTTTATGTTCGCGGCAAATACGAACTAAAGCTAATATAGTTAGCCTAAAGAAACAAGGAGTACATCCGTCCTAACTAACGTAACGGTTCGGAGCCACGACGCTGGAAACTTAACACTAATCTACTACAGAAGTCTGTCTGATCCAACTATTAATTTACAAAGTAATTTAGTAATTTAATTGTTATTGGATACACAGAGTTTGTTGCTAATAGAGTGTATATTATTAGTGCACGTGACCTGCAGGTCTGATCAATTTATCAAACAAACAAGCTGGCCCCGCTAGTCGACCACAACCTGAAATTAAGAGGAAGCAACACGCAGTCACTGTCGTACACTTAAGCCTGGGTTGATTATTATATGAATACAATGGTGTCATGCTAGTCAATCAGCATATTTCTACCCAATTTCCCTCTCCAAAATCTCTTCAGTAGAGTAGTCACAGTGCTTGAATGTAAAGCATTAAAGTTTAACATAAAATGGTTCACATTAGAAAAGATCCTTTTTATTTTTTATCTTCTATATAGATGAACTCCCCTACAAAAATCACCGCAGTAGTCGAGAATGATTTATTATTTCCACATCGAGCTATTTATTTAATCTTTTAAAAATTACTTTTTTGCTGATAGAGAAAGAGAAAAAAATATTGCAATGTCAGTTTTTTCCAATATCCTGCAGGCCTAGTGCACATGGTGGGACAGACTGGCACATACCTTTAGTTGGTCCAGTTTCTCTCTGATCTGAATGAAGCCCAGATGAAGCTTCCCACCAAAATGGTCAGCCAAACGACGATCGTTGTCATGGAGACCCAGGTAAGCAGAGCACACCTCGCACACCCGAAGCTTCTGCTGCTGGAAACTGGAGGCTGGCATTGAGTTTCTGTACTCTTCCTGAGAGAGACAGAAAAAGAAAAAGGAGATACATTAAAAAGAAAATAAGTTTTTATTATAAGGAAAAGTACCACATCACCCTAAAATGGAAGCACCTGCCAAGGACCCAAGTACTTCCTTACCTCTGCATCCTTCTTCCTAGTGCGGACCTTCTCAACTTCCTGCAGGACTTTCTGGGCCTCGTCGACGTTACCCTCTGCTCCAAGCTGCTCAGCCTTGGCCAGGAGCTTCCCTATTTCTTCATTCAGCTCATGGACCTTCTCTGCCTGCGACACAACACCAACACCACAATTTACATCTATCCCAAAACACACTGTTATAGCAAACTAGATGCTGCATAAAAAATGTGACTCAGTTCACGTCACAAGTCTGAATGTATCACAATGGGGACAGGGGATCACAATGTCTATTTTTACAAATCTTTTTTTCACTCACCTTTGCTGCCACCTCAGCACTGATCTCTTCTTGGGTCTCAGCGAGGCGCTTCTTGGCTAGTTCTGTCCTCCGGTCACAGTCAGCAATGAATGATTCCAGGTGCTCAACAGCCTTTTGGAACAAGAATATTAGTATTACATAATAGTAGATTTCTATACATTAGTCACATAGGAAACATTTAGTAGGGCTATGCTGATTACCAACAATCACTTGGTTAAGAGAGATGGATATTAACTGCTACCCAAAAATCGTTTATCTGTGTTCTACTACACAATTCTATGATCTGCACAACTGTATTAGTTATAGTAGGACACCACTTACGTCAAGCTCAAAGAACAGATCTCTCTCCTTGGAAGCAATTTCATAATCTGCCCGAAGTGCCAGGTCATGGATCTTCGTGCACTCTCCCAGGTCCATGCGCTGTCACCAAAACACAAGCACACATGACTCAAACTGCACTCACATATCAAATGGTTTAGGATTACTTGTAGTATATGTTTTAGTTGTTCTTCTTTTCAGTATTGACTGATATTCTGTGAAATAAATGCTAGAATATTTTTGGGTAGTCAGACTTAAATTGTAGGCCACTTACAGTTCCAGACAGGATGTCATGTGGACAGCAGTTTAGAAGATGACTTTTGCAGACTCGTTCGTCAGTGAACTTGACCCTCTGCCGCGTTTCATCCCCTGAAACAGTCCAAAAACAGCCAGTGAGAAAGACCTCACATATTTGTTATCAGGGGCGAGGTATCCAGTGCTTTACTATACTGTAATTGCAAAACATTAAATGGGCAGTATGTGTCACTATAAATGCATTCAAGGATTTTGTACCCATCAAAATGAGTGAAACCAATTGTTTCATTTTCCGATTGTCAAAACTTTACACATACAAACTTTACTTTAACACATCCTTCATTGGTATAGCATATTTACCTGTAATATACAATGTGCCTCTGCTGGACTACCTTTATTATCCATGAATGTGTCAAGATTGAAGTAAAAGTTACATGTAGCTCCTGTTATTCTTGGTGCTTACCAACCTTTCCCAAGACTTTAAAAAAAATGGCGATGATTGAGCCTCAGTTTAACTTGCGATATGGCTCAATGTCCACTCTGTAAGTGTGGAGCATTATGAGACTAAGCTAATAGGGAGGGACACAAGCCAGGTAAATACCAAACTTGTGCTTCAGTTATCTAGTGTGAACAAACGTATCTTCATTTTCATAGTTTATTACATTTCAATGCATATAACTATGCAGGAAAGACTGCTATCAAGACTGATGAGAAATGTAAACATTTCAGACAAATGTTCCAGCCAAGCCTTCTACAAATATGAAACATTGAAAAGAAATTAAAAAAAAAAAAACACAAAAGAAATCCAAGGAAAAAATTTTGTTTATACACACTGCGATCTGCACCACATACTGTACCCTTCTGCATCTTCAAGACCTCAGCTGCAGAATTTTAAACCCGCTGTAGAAAAGTATAAATGGGAACAGTTTTCTTGCCCATACCTGTAGTAAGAAGTTGGGAGTCATACACAAGTCAGATTGTAAATGATGTGTGCAAAGTTTTTTTCTTCTTCCGATGATTGTTAAAATTGCCTTCTGATAAAAGACGTCTCATTGAAAACTGTGATTGAACTGCTTGTTTGGATTCTGCGCGACCAGACGTCTTAGCTCAAGCTGCATAATACTACTCCAAATTGTAATTCTAGTGCCACTGAAGATATACCCATTTGTGTATTTAAAAAAGCTACAATAACTTCCGGAAGGCAAACAAATGGTTTGGATATTCATCATAACAGCTTTAAAAATTATGTGTGACTCACGGCTCGATGAACATGAGGCTTTTCTGCAACTCCTTTGCAGATTGTTGTAGGCTGGCAAAGATACACTGAACCTTAATGAATAAAATAAAGGGGCCACAATTGTTCAGTTTGTATGCAACAAATGTATGGGAGAATTTGATATCAATCTCATCACACATACACCCACAAGCTCACAACACAAGTTCACTCTCATTGTTCAAATCGAATTATCAACTTGTTAAAAGATAATCCACAGGGCTGTAGTTCCATTCAATCAACTGACAGGATGAACCTCTGATTTATAAAATGACAGGGCAGCAATAAGCTGCCATTTCTGCCCATGAAAATCAGACTTGGCAGCTGTGTTACCTTTTAATGTTTGTATCCAAAGGGCTGGAAGCAGTCAGCAAAAAAAAATTGTATTTCAACATGTCAAAGCACCCAGAGAGACAACAGTAGTTACACTGTCAAGATAATGCATTCATTTATTTTTAACAGAATACACTTGTCAGGTTTGCTAAAAAGGCTATGTCACATAGCTTTCACTTTTAAATTAATTATGTATTTAAATACCAAGCAGTAGTGCTGGTACACAGTTTGTTCTAGTTGCAGACTCAGGAACACTGTAAGTAGCTAAAGGGGATCAGAATAAAAAGAACAAAATTACGATCTATAGTTACTTAAGATTGTTCAGTAAATTCAAGTATAAACTTGCACATATTTCCATTTTATGTGTCTGCTAATTTTTTTACAGGCATGTATGTGACAGCTGCAGTTACAGGTTATTTAGCTGATGAGTAATTTTCATACAAAACATAATCAACTTAAAATGTAAGCTTTGACGCACAGCTATGCAATTAACTATCCAACAGTAACGTTATACAAAGTATTTAAAATAAGCCCCTCCTTTAACCAGTCACGACATTTAACTACTGCTCCGGCATTAGAACATTGATAATAACAATAATAACTGACTAAAAGTGGCTATTCTACTGCATAATAAATGATTTTACTTCAAATACATTTCGCTAAAGTACTTGGGGAGTTTAACTTAAGTACAGACCATGAATACAGCGTTACAGGACCTTGTAACTTAACTTGAGTAACGATATTATTTATTTTTTAACTAACTTTAGTTCTACTTCTTTAAACACTAAGGACGTAACGTTAGGTTTAGTGGATAATATCAATTATAATATTCTTATGCATTTGCCTTCTCACATTATGACGTTTGCAATAATTTTACCAGTTGAGTAATACACAACAATACGTCTAATGCCACTTCAGTAATAACGTTAACTGGCAGGGCCAATGCGACGTTTTGCACGTAAGGCTCCTTTAAATGTGTATTACGTACGTTATGAGAAATACGAAATGTTAACAGTGGCGTTAACGGTATCCACTGAATTAGTTCGAATTTGAATTATTGCCACGGATGGATAAATTGCTGTAGCTATATTGTTCAACGCTATATAGCTTTATCTAGCTAACTTGGCTACTAACGTTAGCTAGCTAAGCATTTAACGCTAAAATGGTAACGTGTTAACGTTTAAGGCGGAACTAAACACGTGACGACTTTTTTAATTAAAATGACCTCAATGGATACACACATTAAATCCTAACGTTAATCCGTAAAGGATTCTTGAATCCAATGTTACTGTATTTTACACAGCCCTCTGCAGTATTACATCCATTCATGCAGGTCTGTCCATCACACACCAACACAAGCCAGCCGCAGCAGTGGCTCCATCTTGGCTAGCTAGCTAGCTCAGCTAGCATGCTACAGCAACTCACCATCCCTCGCTGTTCCCATTAGCTGGTCGAGTAAAGCTCTCATTTGAGCTTGGGCAGACATTGTTGTGGGTCTTCCGTCGACAGCACTATAGAAAAATAAGCAACTGAAAACAGTTCCTTAGTATTTTTGTGTTGTTATTTGATTAAATATTCGTCCAAGCATCACCTCTCGTCGCTTTTCTCTATTTCGTGAACTCGCCAGTTTCCGTTTTAAGTTAGGGAAATGACGTCAGGACCCGTTTGAAAGGAGGGCTGTCAGAATGAAATCGACCAATCGTTATGCTTGAGAACATGCGAATTAACCAACCAGAGCGGCTTGAACGCTTGACAACGTTGTACTATTTGCCCTGAACTTAACCTCTCAGGCAGCACAAACTCACGGACTGTCACCCCCTGCTAGCTTTCCAAACTAAGTTATATTTAGATTTATGTTAGAGAAGATTACTTTTATGCTTATTGTCGTAGTTTGGGAGTTTGGCATCGTTTGGGTCTGTACATGTTCAACGTAGGCAGAGAGAAAGGGCTATCGGAGAGACAAACTCAGGGCTTTAAACCTAACCTATCTGGGATTTGTTTACAGAGTTGAGGCTGACAGGCAGCTGTGTATTGCTCTGTCAGGCCTATATATATAACCACCACACCAGTGATCACCGAAGACGACAGTGGAGATACAAGTAAGATTGTTTTTTTGGTTCAGTGTAACGTTAGGCCTAATTCTTCTTTCACCTGAAAAATCAGGTGGCGAAAATCTCGCCACCTGCTTTTTCCTATTCCTTCTTCTTTGCGGCCTGATCTTTGTTCAACAAGTTAGCAAACACGTGAACTTTTCAAACCAAAGCTCGCTAACAGTGATAGCTATCCGACATTGAACTACTCAGTGGAAAACTTGAGCTACCTAGCTAACATCGTACGGTGAATTCTCTGATTTTAAAATAGTTGTGACAGCTAACGTCAATGAGTTTGCTAACTAACTTTACGTTACATACATACGTTACTTTTAAATATGTCCGTGGCTGTAACGTTAAAACAAACAGTGTACGATAGCTTGGATGATGATTAGTCATTATGGGTTTGTTGTTTTCGGGTCAGGGAAATCTCTGGAGTCCGTGCTGAGCCAGGTCTGAATAGGCCAGATCCACAAAGCTTGATGCAGCAGAAATAGCTGGACTGAGATTGCTGCCTTCAGTATTTATGTACTGTCTGTGAATGCCAGCGAGTTTTGTTATAAATGCGGGTTACTTGGACACGTCCGGGCTTGTAGTTTACTCCACACTGGGACAGATATAACAGCAAACTCTATGTCATAATAAGATAAACAGGGTTTTGTAATCTTAGTGTTGATTTAAGACCAGCATTATATTGAGGTAAGGTTTGACTGTAAGCTCTTTTCCTTGTTAAGTAGATCTCTGGGCCGGTAATGCATTGAGGCAACAATGGACGCCACAGGCAGTACCACTGAAGGCGAGCCCCTGAAGAGAGGAGAGGGCAGGGCAGAGATGGGAACAGACCCATCAGCAACAGAGCTGAAAAAGAAGAGTTGTAAGGAAGGCTTGGGTTTTGTCAAACTGAACCATTGGCGAACTGCAGCCTTCTTCTTCTCTTTATTCCTCTGCCTCACTATAGTGTTTGCCTTCTCATTCATCATCCCTTGTCCTGTCAGACCACAATATCTCGTTACCTGGAACCGGACTTTCTCTGAAGCGGGTGTGTACAATTGTGTGCTTTTCACAGTTTTCTAGTGTTTTTTTGTTGCTGTTGTTTGTAGGACTTACTCTGATTCTCTTCTTCTCTGCCACAGCAACATATGACTTCTTAGCTATTGAAGATGCAAGCAAAGACAAGGTGATGGATGTCCTGTTTGTCCTCAAAAACACACAAGGCAGTCAAAACAATACGTGTGCTGATGCAGGTATAAAGTGTTATTTGATTTTACTTTATTCATTAATCATGAGGACACAAGAGTTGGATTGCTCTCTTTATTGCAACTCTGTATTGCATTTGTTTTGTGTAATTCAGACCCACCGTGTGTTTTCCAGGTCTGCCCTCGCCATGTGTGTTTGTTGTAGCAGTGGATGGAACAGATGGAGAGACGCTGTGGGAGCGTCCACTGGCTCCCAAGTTCCACTGGGCCCAGTGTGGTCTGGACAAAGAAACCGGCAGAACGTGGGACTGTCTCCTATCCCACTCTGACCAACTCACAGCTGTTGACAAATACACTGGTTAGTGACTCATTACTCTGTTTCTATATATATATATATATATATATATATATATATATATATATATATATATACACACACACAGCTTTTAAAGATCTATGTAGTCTTAGCATCAAACATGTTAACACAATTTTAACACATTAAAAAACAGTTTAATGGTATTATAGCATAGCACCATTTAAAGTGTTCTGATATGTGTTTTTGTGAAAATGGCTATAGACCATGTATTTTATACAAATACAATTTATCGCAATGTAACAAATAAAGCAAGAATCTAAAACATTGAACATAAAATAAATAGTTTTAGTAATAAGAATTAATTTTTTCTTAACATACTCAGCAAAGTGCATCTTCAGATGATGCAGTGATATAGTTAAAACCTTTTGTTTAAAAAAAAAAAAATAATCAAAAGCTTTGTAAAATAATCTCAAAGCCCACTTACTAACTTTTCTCGACTGCAATTTCCAAGGTCAAGAATGAACTTTGACTCAAAATCAGCTAAACTTATGTACAGAGGTTGAGTCCTTGCAGCAGCAGTCGCAGGTTTAATGCGGACCTTTGCTGCATGTCATTCCCTCTCTGCCTCCCCTTTCATGTCTTCAGCTGTCCTATCAATTAAAGGCCTAAAATGCTCCAACAAATCTTTAAAAAAAATCAGCTGAACTCAGTCAGATTAAGTGCCCTGCTCCTGTGTGATGTGTGTGTGATGTGTGTGTGATGTGTGTGTGTGTGTGTGTGATGTGTGTGTGTGTGTGTGTGTGTGTGTGTGTGTGTGTGTGTGTGTGTGTGTGTGTGTGTGTGTGTGTGTGTGTGTGTGTGTGTGTGTGTGTGTGTGTGTGTGTGTGTGTGTGTGTGTGTGTGTGTGTGTGTGTGTGTGTGTGTGTGTGTGTGTGTACAGGTGATGTCAGGTGGCAGCAGCCTCAGCCTCCTGGTCTGCACAGCACTGTGCCTGTTCTTAGTGTCCCAGATCTGGATGGGGACAAGGTCAGCGACGTGGCTCTGGTGGCATCTAACAAAACACAGGTAAACATCAGTTGTGTCATTTCCTACTGCTACATTTATTTCCTTGCTTTGCTCCTTTCTTACAGTGCAATGCTCGAGTCTGTGTCTTTGACACAAATCTGCTAAGAAAAGATTTAATTATGCAAATAATAAGCACAGGTAGTGAAAGGCTCTGATAATGCTGCAGCAAAATAAAATTCAACTAATTTCGATGGCTCTCGTCATATCTGCAGACTTGGCTGCTATTCCTCTCAGGAAGACGGGTGTCCAGATTGGTGCTACTGTTGTTCTCAACTCCACAGAGACAGCCAATCATCTTCTCTTTTGCACTACAGAAGGTTCTTACTATGTGCTACTACAAACAGGTTTGTTTCCGAAATCAACTTCCACAACATGGGGTGGCCTCTAGCTCACCCAGTAAGAGCGTTTGCCCCATGTTGGCTCCCTTTTTCATGTCTTTCCACTATAATAAAGGGAAAAGCCCCCCAAAAAATAATCTTTAAAAAAAAAAAAAATTTGAGTTGCAGTTCAGCCACTCTGTAGAACTAAAAGAGAAGATAACCCAAAGCTATAAAAAGCTGTTATCACATATGTGAAGAGAAAAAGTTAACTTGAAGTTCTTTTACAGCTGTTGTACGTAGATGTATACATTTGATGGCAGTAGTGAGTAATCCTGTGCTCATTTACAGACACTGGCTTGTATGGACTGGCACTGTGGAGGATTGCTGCCATGGCTAAAGCAGGGATGGAGGTGGGCCTCAGGAAGGATAAGCACTGGGAGAAGAATGCCAGTGCAACATCCGGCCTTGTACCCATCTACAAGTAATAAGCAGGACACTTTCACCTTTAGATTCCCTTCCAACAACACAGATTTCAATTGCAGTAACAGCTTGTCGTCATTTGGCTTCAGCTGATATATATGTCTCCACTCTGCAGGTCTGATTCAGTGAGACAAGTGTTAAGAACAAGTGAAACAGACGATTCACCCAACCTGCTGCTTGTGACATGGAAGGAGGTGGCATTAGTCGATGGAAAACATTTGCAGCTACTGTGGAGATTCAATACCAGCTCAGTCCTCAGGTTACAATTCTGTTTGTTTTAGATTGCACATACAAGTGAATTAGAGCTGAAAGGATTAGTTTTATCACAATGCAAAATGTTTTGTGGCTGGGAATCAAATAGTGTTATAATGCCATGAAATCTCATGTCTTTCTATTCTGGTCATTTTGTTTTGGGGGAGCTCTTTAAATGTCCGAGTAAACCATATGCTGTCATAACCAGGTTGGTTGAGTCACATAAGTCTTCTTCTGTGTGTTCACATGCATTCAGTGAGCCCTCCTTTGGCCACTTTAACAAAGACAATTTTCTTGACGTTGTAATCGAGGAGGATGTCGGCAACTCAACAAAGAGGGTAAGACTGCTGTGATACCTACAATTATTTTCTGTGTCTAACTTCTTTCATATGGTGATAGATTTAAAACATACATTCACAATACCACTGTCTGTTTGGTATGTAGGTAATAATTCTTGATGGGAAGTCCGGTCATGTGCTGTGGGAAGTCGACCTTTTGGCCAGTCCTAACTCACCGAGACCCGCCTCAATACACACCACCAACTCCTTCTCCGTCTTCGTGTTTTGGGGCATGATGCCTTCAGAGACCAACTCATCTGTAAGTGACTTTTTTTTTTTTTTTTTTTAAAGATGCATGTTAATGGCTTTCTCAAACGAATGCTAACCGGTACTCAAATTTCATTGCAGGAAACATTAACAAGTCACCAACATTCTTACTTGCTCCACCCTCTCTATTCTAAAGTCCTCCTTGAGTCAACCACTTTCATGGAACACATCATAACATTTAAAGGTGCTTTTGGTTTTCTTATGCTCTAATAGAGTCTTTTTGTGATGTTACTACAACATGTGAATCAGTGGTGGGCGGGGTGAGGAAACACAGGGGTCAGCTCTTTGTGTGACTGTATTTGTGTTTTTATCTTAGCCACTCTGTTGGAGCATGGACGCCATGCTGCCTACATCCTGCTGACAAGCACTGGGACGGAGGGAGCGGAAAGCACGGTGGTCCTCAGCAAGCGAAAGATGAAGCAGGAAGTCCCTGACAGCAAAGTACTCCATATTGGTACCGGCGGAAGTTCAGAGACAAATGAGGACATCAAAGAGGCCTTAAATCGTCTCCGCTTTAGTGATTGGTGAAAGGACCATCTGTAAAATGTAGAGTGTATCCTCAGTGTTCACACTATTTTGGCACAGCCGACTGAATGTTTGCTTCAAAACCAAAGTGTTTACACTAACTATGACTTCCCACTCTACTGCTGACAACCAAAATATTTTCTTTAAGAGGATTGTGTTGGCTTGATTTAAGCGGGCTCTTAAGTTAAATTCCATTAGACAAACTGGGCATTATCTGTTTTCAGACTTGTCTGCGTACATACTAACATAGTTAGCTAGCTGGTGTCCAAAGAGCTACTGTTCCTTGACAATGGCATAGCATTTCTGCTCTTCTCCTGCTGTTAAATCATCAAGAGGACCTGTCTTGCTGTACTGTTTTTAGCACTTTCATGCATCAATGCAAGGCTCTTTTTTTAAATTATTTGAATCTATGCAACTGTGCACGTCGCACTGGGCTTTAATAGTGCATCATGCCACTACAGGGGATAGTTCTTCTGTATTTCAAATTAAAGTTGCTTGAAAGGAATGGTTGCACAATGACAGGGTTTTCCTTTTAGTACATTTTTCTAAAACGTGTACAGTAAAACAGACGGATGCACACTGAAACTTGAAATACGACGGAAACCCAACCAACCTTAACGTACAGTACACACTATGTTGTTACATGTCTTGTTACGTATTCTGTTTGCAATAGTAGTTAGGCTGTTTTGTAGTATGGTGCTGTTGTCAATCAAGATTTGTGTCCCTTAATTACTTAATCCAAGAAGCTGTAACTAGTGATAATCTTTAATGCACACTGACTAAATCTTTGAGGAATTCAATGCTGAGTATGTTTTCCATGATATTGAGTTACTGATGTGCATTTATTGCTCCTTATGAAGCTGTTTTATTTCTCTGTGATTTCTATTCGTTAAATAAGTGAAAAGGACGTCTCTGTTTTTGCTGTACATTAATGTTTTGGACATGTGGGATTTTCTTTCTGAATTATGTTTGAATTTGATTCATATTAAACCATTTTAAAGAAACGTTTGTGTCTTCTCAAAGATGTCTTTATATTAAAAGCAAATACAAGGAAAGTAGAAAATACCTGAGGCATCGTTCTAATTGTAGCAATTGAAGTTGTAGCTTTCTGCATAACTACACAAACCAAAAGCAATAAAATCCTTTTAGTCTGCTCCTTATCTAGCAAGATTTTTTTTTTTTTTTAGCAAGAATCAAGTATAGAGTAATGTGCATGACGAAACAAACTATGAATAAATTAATCTAATTCTGAAATAAACAGTCATCTCGTTTAAAAACACTCCAAAAACAGTAATTTATTAAAACTATGTTTTGCCTGGTTTAATATGATTATTATATCAAACACAATAAAAACACTTCCCAGTTACCTCCTCACATATTCAGAATATGAATATTAGGCTATAAAAGCAACCCATTGCTGCCCTCTGCATTGCATTGCAACAGACAACAGCAGAGCCGCCTGGCGGGCTTGCAGGCCATGGTTGCATGGAAGTCAGTCACGTAGCGTCCAGCTGATTCCAGCGTCGCTTTTTCACTATGATGACGCATCACTGCTGACAGTCTTGTGCGCTCCTGAATTATATGTGGGTATTGAAAGTCTGTCCTTGTAAGGAAGTAATCGGATCCTGACCCACTTATACTGTATCTGACTTTTTTTTTTGGGGGGGGGATGCGCACAAACAGCACGCTGCAGGAGGAGGTGGATATCGGAGTGCCTTGCCCATGGCTTTGAACTCGAAGGCTCCTGTTACCGCAGTGTGACCTGGCGGTTTGATTCCTAGACAGAGTTCCTGGTTTGGACAAACTGGGCATGTTCCGCTAATTGTTTGTTTTTTCCAGCTGAATAAAGATATGTATGAGTGCAGGTCAGGAACACAACAAAAGCGCTGTTGCTTTTCCCGAATACTGCTCCTACGAAACCACCTGAGATACCTTTACTTAGGCCTACTTGGTGCAGCCACACGCCATCTATCAATGATTAACACACATATTGAATACACACTACTTCTGCCTTGAGACAATTTGTGTGAGAAACTACAAGACAATACCAACCATATAAACAACACCACGCTGCACCTGTGGTGTTATTCATCCCGTTTACTTCTCAATAGCCGCACATCACTTAAACAGATGTGTGTGTGCGGGTAGTGTGAGCTGTGTTGCCTGTCATTTCAATGTGACCTGCGTCCGCCATATCGGTGTCATAGTACTGCACGGCTGCAACATGCGCACGTGCTTATCAAAAGGAAAGTACACTTTCACCGGGAGGTATAAAAGTCACTCAGAGCTCGAGCCAGCAACTGCTACAAAGGTAACGCTCACCTGCATTTCTTTAATTTTTTTTAAAAAGTTTAAAAAAATTATGATAATTATCTCTTATACATGCATGTGGCTACATATATTTTTTATAGGATATGTATTCATTAACTTGCCAAGAAAAGCTCTGCCGTCTCTTCTGAAAATGATCACTTTCATTTGAGTTGCGGTTGTAGAGGTTTTAATTCATTATCAAAATGCTGCATTTTCTTTGTAATATAGCAATCACTACCTTGGTCAATTCATATGACATTATTTCTTGTTTTTATGAACAAGAAATCGAAACTGGGTCGTTAGGAGGAAATGCTTTTAGGCTTGGTGAACACGGTTGATAAGCTATCTGCCATTATCATTATTACCATTATTATGCTATTATTACGCTTGTTTGGCCGCATATGCTGTGTTATAGCCTACTAAAGATTTGATGAACATTTCTAGAAACATCCTTAAGGAGCCGCGTGAAGCACCCCTACATCTCCCCAAAAGATTCCTCTGCTGAGCGTAGTCATCTGTTCTTTAAGAAGCTCTGATAAGAAGTCAGTCCATACTGAACAGGTTGGCTACATATTTGGGCCACAGCTTTAGGTGCATTTAAGTCCGTCTGTCTTTATTTGATGCATGATGGGTCTTTATGCTTGAGACTTAACTATTGATGTTATTCCCTTGACAGAGGTGAAAATGGCTGAGGACATTAAGACCAAACTTGAGAACTATCGCACTGCTCCCTTTGATGCCAGATTCCCCAACCAGAACCAGACCAGGAACTGCTGGTCCAACTACCTGGGTAAGAGTGCATGTCCAGGCCAAAGCAGACAACTAATTAAAACCACACATGCTGTGCCATGTAGATATTAAAATGTATTATTGTACCTTTTGATTAATGATGTGCAACATGTATCAAAACACATTACTGCTAAGGTCTTTAGACGTGTTGACCTTACCTGTGGGCTGGAGATAATCCAGTTTGAGATTTATTCAGGGGCACTGACATGACACTGGATGGAGGCCATGGGCTTTTTTGATACTCATTGTTGTTTCTCTATTAATAGACTATCATCGCTGCCAGAAAGTTCTGGATGCCAAAGGAGTGGACATTACCCCATGTGACTGGTACAAGAGGGTCTACAAATCACTCTGCCCATTATCCTGGGTAAATATTTTATAAATTAACTTTTTTTACGAGAGGAACCACTGTCTAAAAAGACAGTCAAGTTGAATAGTAATGACAGTAAATATACCCTCCCTTGTGTCGGCTGAGTTTGTTTAACTTGGGGCAAAAACTTTGTTCCCCACATTCCTGTAAGTCTGCTCAGTCCTGAGAATCAAAACAACGTGACGAGTTTTAGTCCAAAATAAGAGATTGACCCTTAAAATAATTCTTAGCCGAATAAACATGCATGAAGGTCCAGCCTATTTTGACTTACTTTTAAAACCAAATCCTAACTATAAGGTCTTCAACATTTCTTTAAAAAAAAAACTATTTCAATACCTTACACATTATAGTGTATCGCTTGTAGTGTCATTTCCTTTGGTATCTTGGATAAATCAACACTGAATCACATAGTATGATTGCCTGTTGTACTTTTAGGTCACACCCCAATCAGTGATGTCATAGCAGGTGTTTTGCCTTTGACAGCTCTGGCATCACCCTTCAATAACTTGTTTAACATGTATGTACAATTTAAAACTGTTAATAAAAAAAAAAAAAATAAAAAAAAAGCTCTGGCATCACCCATAATGAAAAACAAAAACATGGTCAAAGATTGACTCATTCTCATGACCCAACAAAGGGTTTCACTCATTTTCTGAACCTTTGTGTTAAAAAAGATGTTTGTCTCAAAATAAGTTCTGTAATGTTGTCCCTTTAGGTCCAGAAATGGGATGACCAGAGAGAAGAGGGGACCTTTCCAGGAAAAATCTGAGTGCCATTTCCAAAGCTGTTAGATTGCAAAGATGTAATCTTCTCAGCTAAATGTTTGTATAAGTGGTGGGAGTCCACATGGGCCCCATCACCACCTTTCCACTACTGATGCTCTGTAACTGAAGTCATTCCTTACAAATACTATGAAATGTAAAGCAGTTTGTGCATTAAAGTATCTGAGGATATATTTATGTAGTTCAGTTGTTCCCTATGTGTTTCCTATATGGTGAGCTGTTCATCCCACCAGTGAGTATTAATAGATACTTTGTGTTAATTCAAAACAGTATGGGGTCTAGTCAGGACATGATCTTTTTCAGAAAACTGGGGGAAGAGACAATATATATTTTGTCATTTTTATTTATTTCAAATAAACCTACATCAAATATACATATTCAATCAAGATTAAAAAAATAATTAAATATTTCAAAACACTAATGTCACACACAATAATAGCTACCACCCTACAGAGCAGGACTGAGATACAGAATATTGACCATTGTTGCTTTTGGACACGCTGAAATTAAATACATAAAACTGCATTTCATTACGGTTACTCCTGTCATATGTAAGGAGGATGAAATGTTTTTTCAATGAAGCACTAAGAACTCCTTTCAAACAAAAGTAGCATTTAAAGATGGTTATAGCTAATTTCCCATGCAACAAGTTAGTACAGTAAATATTGAATGAATGAACAGCACAACACCAACTACTAAGTGTTATAGTGAAGGTAGAGATAGATAACGATAAATCCCTTTTTTAAGATCATTCTTCTCAATTTGAGGTAAGGTTATAGTATTTGCATATTAGAAGTTGCCTGTTAATGAATCTACTCAAAATCTAAACTGGCAATTGTTTTTTTTAATTATCAACCAAATTACTAAAACTTGCTTTACTGGCTCATGAAATGTTTGCCTCCATAAAATCTACCTTATATAGAAACTTCCATAAAAGGTCACTTGGATTGCAAACAAGTTTTTTTTTTTCTACCTGGGGCTAAGCAGAAAAATATACTGACCTAATTCTGTGAAGCCAAATATATATTTTGAATATTCATGTGTGGAATCTGAAGCTTTGTGCAGCTTCAAGTTGAAATGTACAAAAGCACCACTGTACTTTTTTCAACTACAAGCGTTTCCACTTTAGCCTTCAATATAAATCTTTCAAAAGGTGAAAAGCTCCCTGGAAGCACTTCCCCAAGTAAAACCGTTAGGCTTTGAAATATATTAGCCAACAGATATAAATCATTAATAGATATAAATTAGTATCTGCATAGCATTACGCCCGGTTGGTGTACTGGCGGGAGTGTTGGTCAGTTCTTAAACCCATTAGGCAAAGAGCTGATCGTCTAGGCTCATCAGTGGATGCAATTCATTAATAACTGTACCACCGGCCACATCCTGATGTGAGAGTGTATTCATGTGGCCTTTTTTTGTTTTGTTTTTTAAAGTATTTACATGCCACAAGCAGCATTTGAATATGCAACACAGAAGTCACAAGTAGCAGCCACAGATATAGTGTTTAGTACTAGGCACAATAATAAGGCTGATAAAAATGCAGCCTCACAGGTTTATCCTGGCACTGTGGGAGGGGCAACCATACAGTATGTGTTTAGTATAACGTGTCCTGGTGGGGAAAGGGGAGCGATCCAACCATAAAGTGGAATCCTGTGTGTGTGTGTACAAACCCACTGTTATCTGTGCAAGTGCTGTCCTTTTCATTGTGGACCATCTTTCAAGTTGCCCTTTCAAACCATGGCTTCTTTCAATCTTTGCTTTGCAAACTTGACTTTGTTGAAAGTAAGGGAGGTTTTCAAAAGGCACCCACCAAAAAGTAGGGGGTAAAAATTCAGCCATACTTCCTCCCTTTTAGTTCCGCTCTCTTTGCATGAGCACTGAATCCATGTATGTCTGTTCATCTGCCTGTCAATACCTCCTCTTTCCATGTTTCCCACCATCAGTCATGCAGGTTTTAGGTCGAAGAGCTGCATTAAGGGAAGAGATTAAGGGAACAAATAAGCTTTTAGTTAAGAATTAACACATTAAAATTTGACTCAAGTTATTTTACTGATTTTCCTATAGTGTCTAGTTTTCCCCTGACTCACCTGGGTCTGCTGTCTGCTTCTTCTTGTTGTGATGGACTATCTGATTCTCATTGGTCATCTTCACATCCTGATCCTCCACATAATTACTGCAACACAGTGAAAAAACGGAAGACACAAGCAGATACATGTAAGCATATTTGTTGCGCCAATTGGAAAACTGGAATAAAGGAATAACACAGAATGGAGGGCTGACTGGTAACAAAGCCTGAAGCCAGAGGGTCCAGGCCTTGAGACCAAGGATGGAGCTAGAGAGGGAACCAAGGAGAGAAAGCAGGGACTAAGGCATCACAAGTCAAGTGTGTGGTAGGGAGGGTGTGGTAGGATGGCTGGGAAAGAATTGAGTGCACTGGGGGAAATCTTCAATACAGGGATTGACCACAGGGAGGTGATGCCACGGGGCTTTCACAGGCTCTGTTACTCACTGTTGGTGGTGTCTGCTGCCACGAGGGCTGAAGTGAAGAAGAGCACATCTCTGTTCAAAACAACTCACCACTTGGCAATGGGCTTGAATCTAACCTTCTTTGTTTATCCATCAGTTTCTGTTTTAGACTTTAAACTGTATATCATATGGTCTTGAATTTATTCACAGTAATTCAAAGGGTAGTCTCGCTTTGCCAGACCATCCACACGCTGCGGAGTGGAGGAGGGTCTGGCTGGTCCACACAGCATTCCGGGATGGGAGAAAAACATGCTCTGGTTTATTGGCATATAAGCAATAAGGTCCGTACAGAGCCGCTGCATAAATCCACCAGAATAAAAAAGAAAGCGGAAGGAAACGGAAAATGGCAAAAATACATGTGCCCCACGGAATTTCTTGCGGCACCGGAGCAATCCCGGAAGTGGAACATCAGCGATATAGACTATTTAATAATCAGTTATCTGTCTATGACCATTTGGTGCTGTACTTTTCATACAATCAGCCATGAACCCAAAGAAGTAAATCATATATCTACACCCTAAAAATCCAGGGTACCTGATGACAGTGTTCCTCTCACGATGTGCAATGTAGGCGTTGTCTGTAAACAGGATGGTGTGGTAGGGCACCACTGGATCACAGGTAGGCAGAATGCCTCGTGCCACATGGCTTACACAGTCCAAGATGCCGTTGTACACCAGGAGGTCGTCCACAAGCAGCTGTACACACACAGAGAGACATACTGATTGCTGCTTGAGGTCCAAATTTAAAAAGAAGTGATTGCCCAGCTCACAGCAGACAGAGGCTTACCCCAAACTCTTTTACTCCCCTTTGTGGTGTCTTTGAGTAGTTCCACAGTTTTATCATGGACACTGTCACTGGCTGATCAAAGATGACGTACACACGGTTCACCTATGTGGATACAATCAATACACTTACACAAATGTACTGGAAAACGGAGGGTGTTAACTGAATGCACTCTCTCTCAGATCCTCACCAGTCCAGGGAGCACCGGGGCTAACCACATACATCTTCCATCTTGGGTACTGTTGACTCCATCTATTAATTTATCTGGAGTCCTCACATCACCGCTCACATTGTCCAGTACGTTCACACTGTCTGGAAAAGCAGCAATGTCTGGTGGAAATAATGTTGAGGAACAAACACATGTATACCCATTAATACTCCTTTAACAGCTATTATTAATTTATCGCTGAAGTCAGTTGTTTGCTGTACGCATCCTCTCTCAGAATCTGTTCAAATATGACTGATTCGGTAGCAGATACTGTATATGGCCTTTAAAAAAACTTTTAATGTATCTTCTTCCTCTAGTTCTCCTCTTCTGTCCCACAAGTAAAGCTATATCTTTCATAGATAACATGATGCAAATTGTGTAGGTATTATCTTAATCTCATGGTATCAGGGTAGGTTTTTAATATACATAGGCCGTAAAAAAAAAGTCGTACATGTATGATGTTTAGCCATTTAAACTCAATGTTTATGGAAAAACACCACAAATTCTTAACTGCACAAAGTATACATTCTAAATGGTGAAGAGAGTTTCGGTTTGTGAAGATGATGCATGAATGTTGTACACTCATGAGAAAGGATACTGTTTTCACTGAGAATGATCTTCTCGTGGTTCTGGTCATAAAATTCAAGGCCGTTGAGGCCGATGTAGTACGGGTCTCCCCAGGTTGTTAACAGCTGCAGCTGAAAGATGACTTATGGGCAAAGGTCAAGGAATATACAACCCCATGAAACCCCATGAACAGCATCTATCAGGCCTGGGCTATGTCCAAAGTAATCCTCTATTTACTATGTACTGCACTGTAGAGTTTCTAAATTCTGAGTTTGAACTTTATCTACCTCAAAAATTCCAGTAATGGAAAACAAAAAATGAAGTGTCCATGAAAGTGTACACTACTTTGATGATGGTTTATTTGTGTCAGAAATCCCAATTTATTGCTCACTACAGAATAAAGTAATGAGTGTCTATTAAATAGAGAGTAGTGAATGAGTGAATGACAGAGTGATTATTGGACACAGCCTTCATCTTTGACAAACTCTATTTGTGAAGAATTAATGATGGCACACAAGGGGTGTATTTGGGCTGGCTGCACCTCCACCTTTGGCCTAATAATAATAATCAATCATTAAAGCACCAATGGGCCACACAAAACATGGCTGCATATAGAATATTAAAGTATTACCACAAGTTACTGATTTGAACTGACATTTTATAGACCAACCAATCAATCAGTCAATCAATCAATCAATTTTTCAATGAATTATTAACAGTAATCAATAATGGAAAAATAATTTTCATTTGCAATGAAGAGTCTGGACAATCAGTTTGAGCAAATTCAAAGATTCAACTGACAATATTGCACAGTGGCAATAAACAAAAAGCATTTCAGGATACATCCACAAGGCATGATGGGAGCTTCATAGTCCATGCTGGCCTGTTCTTGTTTCTTGAAGCTTCCTCTGAATTAGACACAACAACATTATGGATTAGTAAATGCATTTTTCAAATAGAAATATATGCAACTTAAATGCCTGGCACCTACTTGTGGTAGTCCCCTGCACTCTTGTTGGCGGTGGGCATCTGGAGAAAGTCTAGGAAGAGGATCTCCTGGGCAAAGTCAAAGTGACAGTTTCCTGGTCCTTTCCTGATCAGGAATCCCTCCAATGGGGAGATTGCAACATCATCCATGAACAAATGGATCACCTTCACCTGAACCAACGATGTGGAAATGTGTATGTTTTATAGAACCTGTCATGGGAAATGTAAAAACTAATCCACGCCCTCTGGCTCCACCTGAAGCAACTGACACTGCAATGTAATTTATCATATTTAGCTGTTTCACAGTGTACAGTATTATATTGTTTGATGTATACTATGTACTATCATAATGTAAAGATTACTTGCATACATGTAACATCTTGTAACAACTGCTCCTTCATAGCAAATACTGGTTGAGCTTGACAGAAATGTGTCTCACCCCTCTGTAAGAGTCCTCAGGGGACTTGTTGTAATTCCAGATACGGAGTCCAGCGATGGTCTGGGCCTTGTTGAACGTTATGTTCAAGATGTGGGGCTCTCCATAGGAGAAAGGGATCAGCCACATGTGCTGGTCATCAGTGGTAATGTTGTGGCCATCTATAAGCCTGAGTAATGAAACAGACACTGAAGACAGCACCAGACATAGTAGAACTGTATATGCAGTAAGTAGAGTGAGGAAACTGGTAAAAATGAGAAGGATCATTCTCAAAAATGAAAGATATTCTACATCTACTGTAAAAAAAAAAAAAAAAATAGTGTTGAACGTCAGTGTTTTTCAACATGCTCAGCATTTAGTTTCAGACGTACTTATCAAGTGTGCGCAGGTCATATTCATACTCAGGCAGGTCATTGAGGTCCCCTGGTGAGGCAGCCATCATACTGAGGTCTAAAGGTAAACTCTCTCCATCTTTCCCCACCACCTCCAATCCTGTCAGGCCCATGTAGTGGGAGTCCCCCCAAGTCAAAACCAGCTCTAGTCTAAGGCCTGGAGTGGAGGGAGACTGTTATTGTAAGGTTTTCTTATCTCTGTTTATCCAAACGACAAACAGAGAACTGATTATGTGACGACAGGATGCTGATTATCTACTCACAATTTCCAGTGTACATCCCAGGAATATGCTCCATGTTCTCCTCAGGCTGGCTCACAGTGGGGTTGAGGGGAAGTTTCAACTAAGACAACGTGAACACATTAAAACCATAATTGTGTTACAATGTCCTGTTGATGGTGTGATGAATAATTTACTCTTGTTGCCTGTTGTGCTACCAGCAAGGTGCTTTTTGTGCTTTCTACACAATCCTCAGTTATTTTGCTGAACAGATGGTTTGAATGTTCTGCGTCTTTGTTTAGTTGTCACTGTCACAGTTGGGGATAAGGTGCCTAAATAACTTGGATGTTTAACATTAAAGAAGTTGATCAAAAAACATTTGGAAAAACCTCTACCCACTGCTGAAAATACCTGTACTTACTTTGAGGTCTTCCTCTCGGAAGCCAGCCTGTGTGAAGGGTCTTTCCTCTCCTTCTCCATCAGCAGTGCGTGGTCTTTGCAGCTCCTCCTCAGCCACCAGGTTCTCGGGACCCTCACTTTCACCGAGGAAGGTTTCATCATAACGAGACATAGCCTCCAGAATCTCATCATCAGTGGTGAACAGGATAGTGTCACCAAATTGGTCCAACTCTGAAGTGACAGCACAGTGAGAAAAAATGAAAAACTTGATCAAAAGTAACACACAAAAGAGTATTAAAAACTTGTGAGTCTCTTCTGTTCAGCTACCTCCAGACTGTGTCCCAGATGCCTTTGCAATCTCGCCCCTGAAGATGCACCTTCCATCCAGCAGCATTTCCACCTCCTTCACCCCTCGGAAGGAGTGAATGCGTGACTTGTTGTAGTTCCACACACGGATCATGGCCACTTGGTAGGGAGCTCCAAAGTCCAGAAAGATGGTGTGCCTACAACCAGGGGTAAAAGGTGCTAACCAAAGATGCATGTCATCCTGGGTACGATTAACGCCATCAATCAAGTTGGTGACCACTCGTGGATCTTTGCCATATGCAGGCAGAATGTTGATGTCTGGAGGGTCAGCAAGGATGTGAGCAGGTCGTAGGGGCTCTCCACTGGAACTAAACACCTCAAGGCCGTTGAGGCCCACGTAGTGGCGATCGCCCCAGGTGGACAGGATGTTGATGACCAGTCTTTGGCCCTGCGGCAGCACAGGGATCTCAAACTCATCCTCCCGCTCCATGGATAGATCATCGTCAGGACCTTCACACAGTGCCCCGTGAGTGGTGCCGGATGAATGTGGGCTCCTGGGTGCTGTGGAAGGGTTAACTGGAACTGTGGCTGGACCATGGCCCTGGCGCTGGAGGAACTCATCAAAGATGTCACCTTCAAAGCCCATGTTGGAGATGCGTCCACGCTGGCATTGGTTGAACTTAGTAAGAGAGTCCCAGGACTCCTTGAGGGTGTCATCCTGTTGGCTGTGCAGCTGGGCCAGAGGATTGCACTGCCTCCTGCTTGTGTTCACCAATGGCATCGGTTCCTCTGGCGAATACACAAAGATTAGCTAATAATTACTAACAAGCCCCTATGACTGTAACCTGCCATACACTAAATATCTTATCTCTGTCTAGATACACATTTAAAAAATTTGCCCATTTCAAATAAGACCATATTTAACAGTTTCTTGTTTTACAATGTGTTTACAGGCAATAGAAAGATGTAAAAACACACATGTACAGTATCTTTGGGACGTACAATGCTTGTACTACAAAAGTCACAAACTGCCGTTAAATCAAGTGGTTTATTTATTTGTAGTCTGGGAGATTGCAAGATTAAAATGGAAGCGGCAGTCAGCTTTGTAACACAAAGCCCAAGCCCAACAATCTGCCCCTTTCCACAATCTTATTTTAATCATTTGAAAGAAATTTGTATATACATATAATAGTGTCCATTTGTGTTTAGGTATCATAACTTTAGACACTTATACCTGTGTTTGAAAGTGCAGTAGCTCTAAGGTGCTGCTCCTCTGTCTGCTTGGCAATGACTGAAGTGTTTCGAAATGAGCTCCTGCGACCGCTGATGGGCCTGTCTTGGGCTTGCTCTGCGAGGTCCTCCAGCAGGTCGCAGCTTAGGTCCAAAGAGTCAGCCTTCCACTGATCCCCGTTCACTGTCCTTTCCATCCCCCTACACACTCTGCCTGGGTTACACGGCAGCTCCGGGAGCATTGACGAGGACGAGGCTGACGGAGATTTGGACTCTACAGAGTGCTGAGGCACCAGCCATCGGGGCTTCTCCCTGCTGGCTTCGCAGCCCTCTGGAGCTCCTCTGCTCAGGGGCTGCAGCCACTGGGGGGCCACTCGTGAGGAGGACGGCTGGGTGGTGACCGTCTGCTCAATGGTTGCAGGCTGCTCCACCTGCTGCCGGAGTCCGAGGGGCTCCTCTGAAGGAGACAGGTCAAAAGAGTTTCTTTGTGTGGAGGAGTGACGAGTGGAGGATGAAACCCCCACTGGTGAAGGACTGATGGGTGGTAGCAATGTATGTGGTTTTTCCATGTCTATCATAGTCTGGCCTGTATCTGTTGGCTGCAGATTCCAACTGTGGTGGTGCTGGGTGCTGCCGCCGTCCCCACCCTTTCTGTCCTCATGGCGCTGGGGGCTGGCACCCCGTAGATTGTGTCCTGAAGAAACAGGGCTGGAAAACAAGGAGTCCGAAATCTGGAAATCCTGGAGGTCAATGGTGGTGCTGTAGTCAAAGACGTGGTTGCCGCAGCCCTTCTCCAGCTCACCTTCAAACACCAATGTGCTGTTAAGGTACAGCTTTATATGCCGTGCACCAATGTCAAGATCCTAAAAAAGAAACAGAGTTTTAATTTACCTGAATATACAGTCAGGTTACAAGCTACAAAATGCCTAATTATTTAAGATTTTAATATCTATACAAAATTCATTTTACATATTAAAGTAAAGATATAAAATGAAAATTAATCAAAAGGAAAAGATTTGGGGTTAAATAGTTATCACAAGAAAACATTTAGCATTTCATATGATGTAATATTTTGAGTACATAATGAATGAAAGCTGCAATCCCAAAAAGTATAGTTTTACCTATTTCTCATATGAAGAGCTGTCCAAGCTAGCAGTAATTAGCGCTCTCACAGATATACAGCCATGGCTGCCATGATGAAATGGCTAAAGCCCAACTCAAATCTGCTCAATCCTCTAGACAGTAAACTATTTTAAACCCAGGTAAAGCTCAGACTAATTTCCCACTGACAGCTCCTTACCTTTCAGGTTCAAGACAACAAGTTACTCTAGATACAAAACAGAAAGAGATACAATGGGGCCTTTGTACCCCTCTATGAACAGCAGTGAGGTTGAAAGGCAGAAGCCCACATTTCCCCAACACTAATCCCTGGGGCTAATCTCTCACTGTTCTACATTTGGACAGTCTGACTGGCAACTCAGCCAGCCAATGCTAAAAGAGAACCACTTCCCTGACTGCCCCACACCAATACACCACCGTATTATATGACAACACACAAGCATGATGGATTCATAAGCTCTAGTGCTCCATACAGCGAAATGGATAATCTCTGGAGAGAGGGTTAAATCAAATGATGTGTGAAACGGATTGCACTTGTGTTGAACAAATGGTATCTAACAATTCAACTTATTATAAACTGTAATAATTACACATATATAAAAAAAAAAACATACATTGAGGCTTTTGTTGTAGTTCCAGATTTTAATGCGAGATATTCCAAAGTCTGGGGAGCGCTCCGTGTTCCTGATGATGAAGTAGAGCTGGATGGGAGGGTGGAACAAGCACGTCCACATGTGACGCTCTTTGGTGGTCTATAAACCAAAGAAAATGGAGATGTATCTGTATTGTGTTTATACACAAATTACTTCACAAATGTCAAGAACTGCCATGTAATCGGCCTTTTACACAACAGACAGGTGTACAATGATGGCTGCATCCCATTTAGGTGTTCAAGCATCAGAGCCCTGTTGTTGTGCATGCTTGTTTATTGTCATGGCCTACTGGGGCAATAACGTGGAGCAGAGACACAATTATTAATTAATGATCTTTTCCTGCTAAGTTACAATGACAAGCCACAATGTCTTGTCTGCTGTGAAAAAAAGTCTACTGTACTTAACTTGATAATTTGCAAATGTGATGACGATGGAGGCTCACCTTCACCTTTCCGTTGACAAGCGCCCCCAGATTTCCGGGGTAGTCAGCGTTCCTGATGTCTAGGTCATGTGGCGACACATACACCTTCTTGTTTCTGAGGCAGAAGAACTGCAACTCAGTGAGCCCAACCTGCAAAGCGTTCCCCCAGTTTGACAGGATCTCCATGGTAACATATAATGTTGGGGTGACATCGGCCGAGGACAGCTTTCTCTGCAATGAAAACACAAAACATTCACAAGTGCTTCTGTACACTTATGTCTCCATCACACCGAGCACTGTTCTGATTATTCATTCTGAACAGTGAGACGTCTTACTGACTCACCGGCTGCTTGCTATAGTCGGTTTTGACACTCTGAGGAATATTGCAGCTGGGTCCTGCTTCAAGTTTCTCCAAGGCTTTCAGCAGTTTCTGTTGTTGCCTGAACAGAAGGATGACATCCTCAGCTCTGATGCTTTGTCCATGATGCCCAACCTTTATGTTAATGGTGAGGAATGGCTAAGCATTGTGGTGGCTATGCTGATAAATAATTCTTCAAGATCAGAGGCTGTATACACCATACATTTCTGTTTTATAAAACAGCATTATGTTTGTTCTCACACTAAAGGATGTATGTGCCATAATTTGTCAACATACCCAGGGCCCATAAGCGTGATTCTCTGCATGGCCACGGTGACACTGTTCCCATCCTTGTCATGGCTGTTGTTATGCGCTAAGCCATTCATCATCTGGTGTCCCCTGCCCTGGACAAAGAGGAAACAAAATAGAAGAGTCAGAGATACATAAGCTTTAGGGGCAGAGTTCATTGAAACCCATAACACGATCCCTGTTATGACTGTATAACAGTACAGTGTGTAGAGTATTATGGGAGAGCAGGGAAAAGAAATATCAGGTCGTAATAGAATAGTTACTCTAGGTTGCATAAAGACAACTCTTAACAGTGAAGAAAAAGGTTTTTAATAAGTAGTGGGTAGGGGTTGGATATGTATTTACAGTGTGGGGCAGGCAGATCGTGTTGCGGTTGAAGAGCTCAGGGCTCTGCACATGGTTGTTTTCTCTCTGTATGGCCTGGCGCACCCTGCATGCCATCTCGTCTGAGTCTCGCTCCTCAACAGAAGCCTTTCTGGCTGCTGACAGGGGCCTCTCCACCCGACTCCTTGGCCCTTAAGCAAGAAGCACACATCTTTCAAACAACAATCACGCACCATGCTGTCTATGGCGCTTATCCACTGCTAGTACCAGCTCTACTCGGCTCAACCGCGTCTTCTTTTTTCCATTGCAAATTTAGTACTGCCTCATGAGGCAAGCGTGGCTGGTTGTCATAGCGACACCGCAGGAAACTAAGATAAGATAAGAAAACCTTTATTTGTCCCACAGTGGGAAAATTGTGTTTTGCAACAGCAAAGATAAGAGCAAAGACAGAGAAGTGTACAGAGATAGATAAGTGTACAAAATATAGCAAACTGTATTATACAATAAATTACACATGAATTATTAGATTGCACTATGAAAATTGCCCAAATGAAAAATTATGCACAGATGTAATGATAATGGCACATGGGATACAGGATATATTCCACAGAGACAACAGTGTTCGTTGTTCAGTCTAACTGCCGTGACCTAACGCAACATACACACAGAAGGGTAGAAGCTGTGTTGTTTTTGATCCTCTGCATGTGGCTGTTGCCACAGCCAGAAGACGCATTTTGTTTCAAAAGAAGCTGGAGGCAGCAAAAAAAAAAAACACAGCTGGCTAAAATATTTCAAAATGCCCCCTCCCCCCCAGGTGTCGCTAGCAATGATGACGCAGTGATTAGCAACGATTCTCTAGACCAATCAGTAGTCTGCAGGTTTTCATGTCACCTTTTGGTATTGCATCAGCTCACTTGGAAACTCGACAAAGATGGTACTAAAAAAAGTACCTGTTGGCATGTACCGTGGACTTTTTTTCATAACGGATAACCAAAAAAGGCGAGTCGAGGATGTACCGTGTAATGGAAAAACGCCATAACAGATCCATCTACAGAAAAACATTTTTAAAAAGGACCTGTATACAGAGTTTGACTCAAAATGGGAAATCTGACTGAGGACCATATACTGTACTTTAAATTTAAGAGGTTGTTAAACCATGAATGGATTTAAAAATGTTAAAAGACTTACTCTGACCATCCCAGCTCTCTTTGGAATGTGGCATATCTAATGTCTTGCTCTTCACCAACATGGGCTTGGAAGGTATAAAGGCGTCAGTGTTTTCTTTCCTTTTTGCAGACAGAGAGCGTTCAATCTTATGACCTGGAATAATAGAGAAAATGAAACAGGAACATCTTCATATAAGGAATATATTTTGATGTTGTGAGTTTATAGGCATAAAAGGGCCAAGAGTAGGCTAACACAAAACTTGATCTGTGCAGAGACAGCTAATGTACTTGACTATTCTCCATGTGTACAGGTCAGTGCTGATGAGGCAGATAAGCAGGAGAAGGAGCCACTCTGGGCAAATTAAGACTCGCCCTAAAAATCGATAACAAATTTACAAATGGATGCTGAAGCATACCTTTAGTTGAGGGTCCAAAGTCCAGGACAACAAGGTTTGCTGAGTCGAAACGGCATTGGGAGCTGCTGGGCCGAGGGTTGGAGGATGACTTGGAGGATGAGACAGGCAGCCCCAGTTCGTCCAGACTCTCAGTGCTCTCCTCCCTCTCGATCTGCTCCTCCACCCACTCCTCGTCTGACTCCTCCCCTGCCGAGCCGCGGTTACTTCGCCGCATGCTAACCTCCAGGCTCCGTCGCAGAACCTAGTTTAAAAAGGTCAGCGTTTACGCATGCATGCATGCACAGTTGCACACAGTCATCAGTGTAAACACTTACAGGCGCAAACATACACACGTGCATGCTGACATTTTAAGCATTCCTTTGATATGTGTGGCTACCACTGAAAAAATGTCATAAATTAACACCCAGAACAAATTTAGATGATTCCGTACATCGCCACCTTGACAAGACAAAAAACAGTGTACAGATTTCTCCTCCTGCTCACCTTCACTTCCTCAAGGTTGAGAAGTACCTTCTCATTGTACTCCTGATTTGCTTGGCCGCCTTGGCTCTCATGCCTTGAGCTGAAAGAGCGTGGCGACACCTTGCAGGTGTTCCTTGGGGAGCAGGGACTACGAGGCGAGCACGGACTGGAGCTCTGCATTAAACATGGTGATTGGATAGAAGAGAAATGGCAGAGATGGAGAGATGCTAAGTAGTACAGACAGCTGCATCTGACACATAGCCCCTCCCCTAAAAAAAACACCCACACACATTGTAGTAGGCATTGTTATGTCTTCACTCTACCTCCATGTCTCCACTTTCAGAAGGCTCAAAATCCTCAGAGTAGTGTTTTTCTGGGGAGATCTGCAAACTTGGTCCTTCCTCTGTTCGAATTCTGACAGAATCCTGGCAACATGCCAAAAGAGGAAATATTTAACATGTATACTTTCACAGGAAAATATTTATTTTGATGCATCACAATCAAGGATTAAATATATTAAAGTTAACAGAAGCTTCTACCTGCACCCATTCTTTCCTCTGGACCTTTCCTGGGGCAGTGCGGTTCCTCTTCCTGGGGGTCTGCTCCAGATTATGGCTGTTTTCAGTTAACTGGTGGCCGCTTCGACAGACATCTGCCAATGTGTAACAGCACAGAGAGGAACATGAGCAGCTTGCTGCTGACTATTGCCTCAGAGGAAAAGGAACATGCAGTCACTACGCAGATGGTCCACAGTACATTAAGAAAGAACAAAAAACTGGCTGCCAGCTACAACTGTCACTATCATTTATTCACTGGGACTGGGCATGGGATCATACCATGCAAACTACAAGCTGAGGAGTGGTAGCTATTACTGTGTGTTCCATATGGTCTGAAAATGACAGAAGCAACAAAAATATGTATGAGTATGAGGTGACGCCTTCTATTTCACTGTAAAAATGACAGAATACTCAAAATCTAAATTTTCCCTGCACAATATAGTATAATTAAAATAGAGGATGATTAGCAAAAGTAGAATAATGAGGTCTTATGTAAGACATTTTACTTTTGAGTGTCTGTAGGTTTATTTTGGTCCAGCAGCAGCATACTGTACCTGCTGTACATGCCAGCCTCCAAGCAGGTGGGGAGGTGACAGACTTGTAGCTGAAGCTCTTGGGCTGCTTCCTATCTGCTTCAGCATTGGCTCCATTAAGATAAATGGAAAAACCTTGCTCAAGCTGTTCCAATTCAATCTCCCTGGGGTCTTTGACTTTAAGGCGCTTTAGGATCCTGTGGAGAAAATAAAACTGGTGTCTACCTTTACAATATGAATAAAAATCAATGTATCTAATGTTTGAGATAGCTAAGATCAAAATTTAGGACTCACAGGAGAACACCATGTTTTCTAGCTACCCTAACCTCCACTCTCCCACATTTCACACACTAATTTAGTACTGTATATCTCAAAGGAAGTAACCAATCAGTGCTCCTCTTAGGCAGCATTGAAAGTCGTGGGGGAAGTTGTGTATCTCCTCTGTGAAATCCAATCTGGCACTCCCCAGCAGCTTGTGCTCATACTTCACCTGTTTTTGTGCTGAAGGGCGATTAAATATTCATCCAGAGTGTCATCCACAGCAGAGGCTAGCTTCTCTCCTTGGCACGTCTTACTCTCCTTAAAGAACATCAGCATTCGCACACACACACATGCACACACACGCACAAACACACGCGCACACACACACACACACACACACACACACACACACACACACACACACACAGAGCAGAGTCAGAAAAACCTACATCAGCTATTTGTTACAATACTAATACACAATACCCACATCACAAAATGTAAGCACAACTTGCTCCTCCAGTCTTAAATAAATAATGCATCAATATAGCACATGCAATGTGTCAAGATGTTCACAGTCCTTAGCAGCTAGACAAGACACATTTATGTAACTTGCTAAGTGGTATAGTAGGGTCTTTGGTGCCAAATGTGCCTGTTAAACCAACCTGACGTTACAAGAAGGGCAACAGAATCAAAAAACATTCAGTTAGAGTCAGTCCTGAGGTTAAAAATGGGATGTAAAAAATTGGAACTGTTTTCTTGCGGGCCCTTAATAAGAACTGATCATCACTTTAACACATTTGCAAACCTTAACATTGTTGGAGTTCAGGTGCATCCATCTCTAAACAGTCTAATATTTCTTCTGCTAAATAACACACCATTTGTATCATGACGATTTCAGCTGTAGCTAAACAAGATAGAGTTCGTCTGGACACGCTGAAACGATGATGATTTTAGGATCAAAGGCATGCAAACTTTCAATTTTGAGATGAGGTGGCAAAATAGTGATCACAGCAAAAGGCATTGCTGGAAAATATGCACACACTGCGGGAAACTACAGAGCATGGGCCAGCATCCCCGAGGAGTAACTCCAACACTTTTTATAAATCCATGCCATGTCAAATTCATGCTCTTCTTTAAAAGGTTGAGCTACCATTTTCTCATTTGGTGTGTGAGCTCAACATATAGCAATAAAGCAAGAGTGTAACTCTGGTTTGAGAAATAGGGGGGACACAAAACAATAATTAAGTTGACCATTTTGATAAATAATGACAGAAAGAAAAGTACAAAAACTATGCATAAGAAAAGAAGTCTTACTTTGTTAATTGCTTAAAATTGGGGCCAATCACAGAGACTTATGATATCAAACTAATTTGAAAGTGTGTGTGTGGGGGGGGCACAAACAGGATTTTTAAAAGTGGTGGTGACATGCCCCTGTCCCGTCTACAGTAGAAATAAAGTGTAGCCCTTTCAAAGAAACTAGCATTGACAATACATGTCAGAAATCTGTCATGTGAATCAACACTTAAAATGTCAACTAGAGAGTGATAAACATCTGACCAATGGTGTTTAAAAGCCAGCTAAAAAATACATCTACAGTATCACATAAGTTAAAATCCCAACAGAGTGGTCTAAAATTCTCACAGTTTGAATTTTGTTTAGACATTGCTTGACTAATTCAAATGAAATCATCGTCAGCAGATGTCTGCCAACTTCAGTCTTAAATAATGTTGGCCCTGACCATAGGCCTTGACCCTCAGCCAGTGGTAAATTAGACACATACGTGTGTATTGGAAGGAGCATAATACAGTCAGCTATCATGCCATTCCATTTTTATAAATAAAACATGCAAGACGAGCAAAGAAATCACAAAGCCCTTACTTAATTTATACAAGTCTACTATAGGCAATAGCATCTGTCAATGTCAGGAGCAGAAGAGAAGCAAAGGAAATTGAAGAAAGAATAGAGAGTACTTGTTAGTGACAGAGAATAGAGAAACAGGGAGAAAACTGCTGTTAAATATAATTTGCATTGTTGCGAATGCACTGAAAATTAGAGAGCTTATTGATAGTGTTTTATGTTAAGTAACCTGATAGTGGTGTGAACTCTGGCAGAGCAGATGATGAAACGATCTTTGCTCACCTCGTTATGCATTGTGTGGCTGCAGGTTATGCGGTTCACATAACCCTATCCCATATTTTGGAGGGCCGATGATTCTCCAAAGATATAAGTGAAATTTGTGTTGTGGTGATTACCACTGTAGAGAGAACACAGATGACAACCCCAAGGTTACCTGTGACATAAACCTAAATTACCTTGAATGCAGTTTTTTAAACAGATCGCCCCACCCGCTGGCCGACCAGAGAACTAGGTTATACATAATATCCTCTATTTCCATGCCAAAAATTAACAATTTGAGTATAACAAAAACTCATTTGAGAAAGCTTGATGTAACGTTAACCGTTATTCGTGCAACGAGTTGAAAGATGTGTGGTAACGTTTGCTAACTGGATTGATTTGTATGGCATTAATAGCTAACACGCAAGACATTTCTGACTGTGGTAACATTAACGTTACACGGCTAGCTAACGCTTTTTTTGCCATTTTCCATTACTTTTACGAGTCAACGGTTAATCGCACAAATTAATTCCTGGGTTTAGAGGAAGAGCCAACGTTAGAAAACAGCCTAGTTAGCATTGACGCTAACAACAAACTGAGAGGCTAACTAGTTAGCTTTAGCATGTATCTAGCTAGTCAGCATAAAATGACACAAAACAGTCTTTTGCTCTCATATTATCGTACACATTTACTCTGGTTCTAACAGATATTAGAAAATTACTTACTGTCCCTTTAAAACAGCACTTTCTTAGCAATTAGCTTTGAATTTTACGTGTTTTCTGTGTTTTCTCATGTGTCCAGGGTAGTGTTGGTTGGTAACCAGGATAGCTGTCCACCAATGGGGAGATCCACATCAGTGTCAGACACGCCCCCAGCCGGTCCGCTCTCCGCCTGCAGCAACTCAGACATCGAGACAAGCCTCCACAAAGCCCTGCGCTACAAAACCACACTCCTGGAGCCCTCAAGACCGTAGTATGTAAGTATGTCATTCAGCATAGCATACAATTACAAAGAAATAAGGAGATCCTTGAAATAAAATAACACATATTTCCATGGCCAACAGTCAAAAGTTCAACACTGTTTTTATTTATTATAAATCAGTACATTTTATATAAAAAGGGACAAAGGGGTCTGAAATAAAACCACTGTAGATGTAAACCAAACAGATCAGATTATGGCCACCCTCTTAACCACACAGAACCCATACCACTGAGTCTTGATTAGCCAGCAGTTAACACTCATCCCAATATACCCTAGGCTATACTTAGGATCAATCTACAGTTAGGAAAAGGTTTAAAATGGAATCAATGTGGTGGACATCAATCTCTCAGCAAAGCGTTGCAAGTAGCGCCTAAGCATGCCATCAATTTTTGTGCAATCCATTACAATCATCACCAGCAGCAGTCAACGTTATTTGTGAAGTGTGCATATTTTTGTATAGCAGTTCAAGGATGTGACTTAAGACTCATAAAATCCTGAAGGTAAACATTATAAGGTTTGTGTGGCGCCCAGGGTAACGGTCCTAAATGTAACTCAAGTTTAGGCATCTATTGAGAAATGACCAAGACCTTAGACTTCCTACAATAAGATTAATGAGGCATCTGAGAAAGGCCAGTATCATTGTGTTGTACACACTTAACCGCTTCTTGAAAATAAGTAGACATCAAAATGGTAGATGCTATGAGGTCAAAAGAAAGCACAGCCAGCTGCTTAAACAAGCTAAGCCGCTCACTGCACTAGTAGCACTCAAAAACACAAAATGCAGAAGAGGGTGGGTCTGTTACCATAGAAACCAACTTAGATTTAAATGGATATTACAACTTTGTATTATCTTTAAAAACAAACTAATACATTACTGTTTGCCGTGTATTTGCAGGCCGACAGTTGAGTGAAGGCAAAAAAGTGCACCCAATTCATCCTCACAGCACTGCAAGATAAAAGTATACAATCTAGTCCAATCAAAATGATTTCACTGACTGTCGATAAATCTCATATTTTGATATTAAGAAGTTATTTGTAGACAGGTTGCCAAAATTTCCCTTTTTCTTTAATATTAACTATTTCCTTGTACTAAACATATCAGCAGTGTTACCAGGTCAAAATGAAATGTCTTAAACAGGAAAAGGTTATGGCTTTCTGTTGCCTGTGTTTAAAACCAACTTTAGTCTGCTGGGTTATGGTAGGTAGGTGGATGTTAAAATGGACCACATGCCCAATTACTAAAACACACATGGGAGGAGAATAAAAGTAAAACAATAACTTAAATAGAAGTGCTTAAAACATGACAGTTCTTAGAGCCCTTTCGAAAAAACTAAAATAAGGGTGCAAAGCAGGAATCCCACCCGACAGAAAAGGAGAGCAAAATGAACAGCCGTAATGATAATACTAATATTCATCCAATGATTTACAGATGTACAGTTCAGATGTAGATCATATCCTTTCCTCCCTTACAAATGTTTCTTGATTCCTCGTCAGTGCCCCCCCCACGTCTGTGAGCCGCGGCTTCCCTCTGTTTCAAGTCTATCTGTGGTGGGAGAACACTCTGTCTCAGTACACCTCCCCTCTTCCTCCTTTGCCATCAGTGCCTGTTCCTCCTCCTTTTTCCTACGCTCCAACTCCCACTCCACGAAGGTGTCGAAGAGGCTTGGCCAGGCCTCATCCTCGCTGTAATTGCTCAGGTCAGGCCCAATGGCCTGGGTGAAGTTCAGGAACATGTTCCATGTGTCCCTTGAGATGCCCCGAATACTTGAGGGGTTCTCCGACAGGAAGTCCAGCCAGTGCTCCAAGATCGCAGGCGAGTCCTGGGTGAACACCAGGCGCCACAGGGCGATGGCAATTTCTCGCTGCAGCGAGCGTTGGCCATCCTCAGCGTCCAGGCCAAACTGGAAGGTGAAGCGGTACAGGTCCTTGAAGTTCTCCTCGCCCTGGGCGTCCTGCAGCATGACGGGGAAACGTGAGCAGATGCCCTCGAGGCTGTCTGCCTGAATGGCCTTGCAGCCATCAACAAACTCCTTCCTGGTGACACAAAGAAAACATGACCAGACATCAGAATGATAGTGGACCATTTCACTTGGCATGATAAATCCCACAAGCAAAGAACATACTTTCTATATCTATCTATCTAGCTATCTATCTATAAAAACTACCTTTATTGTTTGCATTTCCTCTGTTGTATGTATTGCATTTTTAGATTTATATTTGAAGCACAGTACTGGATAAGGCACAACATAGAGATAAGTTAGTATGTGAAAGTAATACAAACATCAGTGACAAAGGAGGAGGCCTTGCCCCTTGCAGTTTAAGGAATACATTTAAAAATTGTACGGAAAACTGTTCTTTTCAGGTAACATTGACTAACATTATTTCACTTCAGGCAGATGTACTTTGTTTTTGAGCACTACAACAATATAGGCTTTCAAAGTCAAATATAATATAAACAGCTTCAGTAAGCATCAGTTGACAATGAAACACGTTGGTAACCAAAGTGTAGTGTTGTCCAAAGCCTTTGGATAGAAAAGTGCTGAGTTAAAAATCAGAGGGGGAGGGGGTGACAAGTGACCCAGCCAGCAGGCAGCCATATTCATCTCTAACACTAACTGCAGTAGGAGTGCAGAACAAGATTAATTTCATGTGTGCCCCCTACCTGATGGTAGAAAACTGTGTGTGTCTAGTTGAGATGCAGAAAACGGTGTTTGAAAGGCGCAATGAATGGACCACTGCACAGAGTAAGATTGAAAACTAGAAGGTCAAACACCTGCAAGCGTGGCTAGAAGTGTTAACCTGATGTGCCAGGTTGTTAACACAGAACCTTCTGAGAAGGCAGGCACTTAAAAAAATACCTGGCAGGTAAATGAAAGTCTATCACGTCTGCCATTGTTGTTTTGAACAAAGTCGCGGCCATCACACACACAACCATACCCGCAGCTGCTAGTAGCTCCTCACCGTACACCGATTGGTTCGGTCCGCTGCTGTTCGGACACAAACGTATTATTTAAAACCTGACAAAATGGATTTTCCCATAATCTTGTGATAGCTGTCATGCAAGGAAATATAAGTGTAGTTATTAGGAATAAAGCTATTTGTTGGAGGTGCACAATATTTTGGCTAGCCTGAACATGTTATTCATACCAGAAACCACATAAAAATGTTTCTGGTATATCCAAGACAAATATTTGTTGTTACCTATTTACATTGTTCATTAGCATGGACACCAACAGCCTGGGACAAAGTGGCTTGTCAGGAATAAAGGTGCTACCAGTGACTTGCAACTGGACTAGTTAATAGTGCTGGTCATGTTATGTTCAATAGTGTGTCTGTAGAACATGCTAGGGGTTGAATCTACTTTAGAAAGGTGTTAAATAGCCAATATTTTCACATTAGTACATATTGTGACATAGTGTCTGTGTGGAACGTTGCCTAAACTCAACCGTTGCTTTCTTCTCGCGATAACACGCCAAGTGGCATGTATTTTTACGCAAAGTCAGGAACAAAATACTAAAGCAACACTTAGGGTCTTTTCACACCTCCCCAGACCACAGCTGAAATTTGGTCCGACCAAAAGAGGTAGTTTTGGTATGGATCAAGCTGAAACATGGTTTGGTTTGTTTCTAATGTGAAAGCATTTTTTTTGGATGTTTCAGGCTTTTGGGCAAAATGAAGGAAGTTCTGGCAATCGTGTTATAAGAGAAGCGTAGCTCCTTTAAGCAATAGCTTAGTGCTTACAGGGTTTTTGCTAGAATTTTTTTCAGCAGCTGGGGTTGCCATGACTTTGCGAGTGATGACGTCTTGTCACTGTTCCAGTTGCTCACCCTCAAAAGGAGAGGGCGCAGATGACTGTTGAATGAGTTCAGTAGAGCAGGCTCTGCAGAGTCGTGTAATTATGACTTTTCATAAACAGCTGAAGGAGTGCCGCTGCTACACGTATATAGCGGAAACCCTGGCTTAGTGTGTATGTAGTGTGTGGTTGAGCAGGAGCGTGAATGAATGCGCTCGAAGCAAACAGCTATCAACAAGCAGAGCAGAGAATGAATGAGCAGTTTACTTGTTAGGTGGTAGTAAATGTAAAGTATAAGTTTGTCTCTGGATAAATGCTGTAGCTCCTCAAAAGTAAAGTTCCTGTGTCTTGCTAGTTAACGTAACCCCCCAAAAAAAAAAAAATAACTTACATAAACTCTGACACCAGAGAGAGGATACAAGAGGACGGGGAAGCCTGTCTACAAACCAATCAATTACGAGTATCAGGAGACACGGCTCACATGTGTGATGACGACAGGACGTAGAGGTGACAAACAATGGCTCTGTCAAAGATCAGGCTATATCCATCCTTTTACATCTGCTTATCCGGTATTGGGCCAGGGAGGCAGCAGCTCCAGCAGGGGACCCCAAACTTCCCTTTCCTGAGCAACATCAACCAGCTCCAACCAGGGGATCCCGAGGCGTTCCCAGGCCAGGTTGGAGATATAATCCCTCCACCTAGTCCTGGGTCTTCCCCGAGGCCTCCTCCCAGCTGGCTGTATGTAATCAATTACAAAAACTGCCTTGATTGGCCCCAATCCCACATATTTGCTTAGGGAATCCTTATTATGTTTTTACTTGGGGTAACAGAGTTGACAGCATGTTATAGGGAAGAGAAGGACCAGTTTCATGAAGCAGGTTTCCAGAGAATTTTGTTAATCAAAACCAAAAACAGGTCTTTTTACATCACGTAATGTTAAAAATCTGAGGGGAAAATTGCTTTTTATTTCCATTAACCTTTTTTGGATATACCGACAGCAAGTAAGCTTGCATGTTCAGACCAAAGAAAGTGATCCGGTAATTTGCCACAGGATTGTGGAGGTAGGAAGTCAACTAAACGACCCATGTGTGTGAAGTCCTGTTGTGTTCTTTCTAAGTAGCAACCCCCCATTCAAAATAAAGGGGAAGACTTGCATTTTCGTTGGACCGCCTGAGGACCACTGCAGTCTATGTGAACACAGCTTAACTGATGTGGCAGTAGAGCAGTCAGTGGGAGCTTGGCTTAAGAACCAGACAATGGTCAGTTCAAGTACCACATGGACCAAGTATGTAGTTCAATTCCTGGGCACTGTTGAGATGCCCTTTAATTGCTTGGAGCACCTGACCATCTCCCCAACTGCATGTCTATGGGTGTGTGTGTGTGTGTGTGTGTGTGTAGAAGGAGTGAACAAATTAAATTTTAAATTAAAACTAGGCCACCAGGACAAACTGAGAATTGCCAGATACAACACCAAAATAAAAAATATATATTTATATTAAAATAACAGCATCTTGTGTGGTAATTAAATCAGGGCAGACACTAATGAAATGTGTCTTAGTCATCTGGGATGAGGTATCAAAATGTCAGTTCTCACCTATAATTATGCAGTAGTTATGCTAGTTCATCCTGATGAACAGATACCAGTGAAAACAACACGCCTAATTCCCCAAATTGCCACCGTACCTTGTAAACTTGCACATGGTGGCTGCTTGAAACTTCCAGGCAAGAACAAGCACACGGAACTCTGCCGGGTCCACACACAGGTCATTGCAAAAACTCTCCATGCCTTCCTCCAAGATGGCATCTTCCTGTTCATCCTTGTAACAGTGGAACAACTCCTCAATGCGCAGCATTGACAGCCCATCTCCATCCAGATACTCATCCTTGCGTGGTTCCCCCATCACCGCAGGAATGACAGGTGTCTCCACTGTAACCTCCAACGGCTTGGTGCCATTCGACAGCTCGCTGGTGGTTTTGCTACACAGCACACTGGGCTCTTCTTTGTGGCCCCCACCACCAGCACTGCCTCCTTTCTTCTGGTGGGACTTGGAGCCGCTCTCCTTGTCTCCACTCTTACTGCCGAGTGAGGATGTTGGATTCTTACACTTGGTGACACACTGACCCATGTCTTCGTCCCTGGTCCGTCTTTCCTCCTCGCATTCAGTCCCCGTCCGAACCACCTAGACGCCTCTTCTCTGGCCCTACGAGACGTATCAACATACCCTCAGGCCTGAGGTGAAGAACAATTTAAAAATGTTAATTGTTATAGAGTGCAGCTCTGGACTAAGTCAGTTTTGAGCTGAAACAAAAGATCAAGATCCACATTTATGTGGCTATTAGTAGAACACAATGAGCATTAAAAGGGCAAGAAGTTACACTACCTGTGCCAAATCTTCCACTATCCACTGCCAGACTTAAAAACCCTAAAAACAGAAGACCAGAGAAAAGAGTCTAAATGTACACATTCAATGTGTACACAGTGCAGATTACTACAGAAATCTCTACAAAGGATACCCAGAGAGCTCAGTTGGTAGAGCATGCGCCCATGTATAGAGGTTTACTCCTCCATGCAGCGGGCCCCCTTTGCTGCATGTCATTACCCCACTCTTTCCCCTTACACTTCTTCAGCTGTCCTGTCATTAAAAGGCCTAAAATGCCCCAAAAAAATTCTTTAAAAAAATACTTTAGATTTTTCCTTAGTGTCACCAAATATTCAGCCATCTATAGGCAATTAAAATATTGCCTTCCTTGATTTATATAATTTATGATGCATCTTATTAGCTTTATTGTCACAATCCTATGTACTATATCCACATCAATGACGTGTGTACCTTTGTTTGGTATCAGGAGTGAAAACAGAGTGAGTTTTCTAAGCCCTTTTACAGCTATAGTTATGTCATGTTACCACAGACTTTAATGTGATTATCATGAACCTTTGGCAGCAAAAATTCAACGTAAAGCGGTTTATTCTGTAAGATTAAAATCTACATGATGGCTTAGTCATGTGTGCCCCTTTCCAGTGTTTTATACAGGCAAAGTGAATATACATGCATGGAAAAGATAAGGGGAATAATGTCACACTGAAAAGTAACATCACTATAGGAACGTACTACATGCTGCCACAGTAGTGACAAAGGTTGTGATTGGCATGTCAAATAACTTGAGAATATAAACTTAATTTGCAGAACATGCAACAAGCAAGTAATGACATCAGATACTTTTATGGAGAGCAGGATACAAATCTCATTACTGACCAGACTGCATGTAATGTGTTTGGAGTAATCATACTACGCAATGTGTCTCATCCCTCTTCTCCTTACCCAATTACTCTCAAACTAGCCTGATTTCACATGTACAATCAATCATTCTGCTATAACAGCTACACTCATAAAATGTATGAGTTGATCAAGTGTTTGATAACTTCTAAAGTAGGTGGTCAGGAAATTACTTACAGACAATCCCTCTGAAGGCATTTGCCACAGATCAAAGTGTTTTTCTATTCTGCTCCATCATTGTGACCTTGACATCCGCAATGCTGAAAAGACACAGTATCTTGTCATCATAAACAGAAAGTGATAGCTCATCATTCTCTAAACCTGCAGGACTATTTTTGTCAAAATGCTATGAAAACGTAATTTGAGCACAACAAAACATTTGCCTCATTGCAGAATTATTCAATCTGTGGTTTTTGGTTGATTATAAAGCATTTGCATTTGTGCAGTATGGACCCAAGCAGGGCTTCAAGGTCTTTGGTTCTGGGGTTGTACATCTCTAACATTAACATTAGATGTTCAAAGACAGACCTTTCACAGGGCACTGAATTTGCCAGAATTAATGAGCACTGTAAAATCCACAACGTCTGCGAGTTACTTCTGTCAACTGTACTGATCATTGAACTGGGCATGTCCAGGCAAACGTCTCACTGGAACATACTGGCTAGCTTCATCGAACAAACAATTCGACGGAAGTCTGAATCCTACTTTTCTTTAGAATTTGTAATTATCATCAAGCTAAGCATGCTATGGTAGCCAAACTCTTTAACGTTAGCCATTACCCAGACTTTAGTTTAACTTAAGCTAACTAACGTCAGATTGTTAGTGGCGAAACTGTGAGAGACAACAAAGTTGAGTTAGAATACGAATGCGTGATATATTTGTGCTGTTGTCAATGCTAAGCCTCGGTTAAGCCAGGTAACTGCTCTAAACAACGTTAGCTAGAATTAATTATATTTTACCAAGTTATGTTCGTTAGGAAGTGGTGAGCACAAACAGGATCAAGTCAGCTTAACAGCACAAGCACAACACTCTGTAAACAGCGTTTAGATAACCATTTACACCTGGTAATTCAATATATTTACTAATTCAAATGGTACTTATTGTGAAGCTGTTATCGATTGACGAGCCATCACCGCCACAGAGCCATTTAAATCAAAACGGTCTGGCCCTGACGACGTCGCCATAGCTAGCTAGCACCAGCTCGGTTAACTAAAAGTTAGCTATCGGCTAAGCTAGGTCTTTAGATTAAGACACTGAGCAATTGTCATCGTAAATAAACTTACCTTTTTGGACAATACTAGTGTGTGTGATTTGATGTTCATAACTCCAGGGACGCCAATACAAATTAAGTAGTGAGTAAGTTGGCCAAGGTAGCGGAGCGACCAGAAACGAACTGAGGCAAACTCGTCGCGTTAACTCATTTTGCTAGGATAGCTAACTAGCTGGCAGCTGACAAAAACTTCCACATAAATATCGAATTCAACCCCGTTTCAGAAAAAAACAAACAAGTAAAAAAGCTAGCAACCACAATGTGCTTTTGAATCCATTTTAAATGATGTTCGCTCTTTGGAGCGAGTTAAAGGACCATCTCGGACTAGCAACCTATTTCTTTGTGCTTCCCCCTTTTTCGTCATTGAGCGTAGCTGCTACATTGTGGGCATTTTCCTGCATCACTTCCTCCCTGCCTATCAGCAGCCAACAGCTGATCTTCATTTCAGCGGTAGAGAGGTAGCAAGATCAATCTATTAATTTTAACAAAGCAACGGGGTGGAAATACTACATTAAAACCCATATGGATAAGTTTCAACAATGTCAATTAATGAATAACGTATTTAGATAATGACATTTACACCATTAGGATAATAATATTGAAACGTGTCAAAACGCCTTTCTAACTTATCTGAAATGGCTTAGACTTGTCTATAAATAGTGACTTAAATGTGGTGTCACTACTGCTTTATATGGGTTAAACATCTCCAACTTTACCTACGATTAAAAGTAAAGGTAAATAGTTTCTCTTTATTAATTTTTTCTTTGCAACCGGGGAAAACGTCATCATCAAGCGACAAATGTGTTTCTGCTCTCTAAACTAGCTACTTAGCTACTTCTCGAACAGTTCTTCAAACACAGTCGGTAGGTCTTTTTAATATTAAATACGTAAAATGCGCACAATGCCAATAATGCAAGTCTTTAATGTGAATGGCACTCTTCTCGCTATTACTGTAATTGTAGTTCTTTAACAGCAGACGTATGTTGTGAGGAGAACGCTCAATGACCGCTAATAACATTCATGTTGACAAGAACGTTACATATATATACAAGTTAAGTATTTCATTGACGTTAATACAAATGCGCTTATGGCATTATTCTTTTAGACTTCCTTTAATCTCAACCCAACACATATCAGAACGTTCGATTAATACTTAATAGGCAGTCATGCATCAGCTATGTTTGGGAAACAGTCTGTGTAGTGACATCTAGTGTAGAATGATGAGAACACTCCAGGCTGGATAAGAAACCCACCAGGAGTAACTGCCCCGGGGCCCCAAAAATCCAAGGTTCTTGTAATATTAGCTATTATTGTGAGACTTTATTGTCGAAAACTGTCACTAATAATACTGTCAATAATATATTTGTATATAGACTAAAATGTATGCCCTAGTGTAGATACATCTCCTAGGTTAATCTAGGACGTACAGCTGGCCTTGACTCAGGGAGGGATAGGGAATCAGAATCACACATCTTTTGTCGCCATGATGTCAAGCTGATGTAGTTTTTGCAGACGAAAAGTGTAAATAAATATAAAACGGCAGCAAAGACTTTTGTAAGTGACTTATTTTGTAGTGAGCTATTAAGAATGCCAGGTTGTCTTTTCTTGAACTGAGTGAAGCATAACTACTCAACAGGCCCTGTGTTGTGCATCATTTATTTCAAGCATCATTGAGGAATGTTGTGTTTAATTTGAAGGTGTTTTCAGTTATTCTGGTTGATTATTAAAAATACCGTAGTAGTAGACTCTTTGTGCATTAGATCTCAAAAGTGTGTCATCATGTATTCCAAATTCATTCATTAATGTCTCTTATTTGAATTAACACTCAGACTGATATGGTATTCTCCAACATTACATGATCTGTATTTAAGAGAATATGTTGCTTTGATATTTCTTTTGTCTTTCTCTGTTTCTCAATAATAGTGAATCCAGTAAAGTGAAAGAACAGTTTGGTTTTTGCATTGCTTCCAGATTTAGGTGACATTTATTTAGAAATCAGAGCAGAAAGAAGCTTTCTCTGATGTACCAGTTAATTCAGTTAGATGTTGATAATAGTGACAGTGACTGGCAGAGGGGTCAAAGAGTCCTTTTATGTCCTGAATACTAAGCTCTGTATGTGCCAGTGCAGGCTATTGACCATTTACACATACCACTATAATATACAACATTGATGCAGACTGTACTGTAGAGATTGTCATTTTGTTTTTGTTTTTATGTGCACATGATTAATATACATTTAAATAAAGTTTATTTAATCAAATCACTACAAACTTACTGAGACACTTTGGAGTTTTCTTCCTGTATAGAACTGGTTGGTTTCTTTGTCTCTGGGCAAATAATGGCGCTGCCACGTTTAGTCTGCTGTGTGCATAACACTTAATGTGAACTTAGAGGTTTCTAGTGTCAGGATACATACAATGCACTGAAGGCAGAAGGTGGTTGATCGAGAATGGCCCAATAGAATTTCTTTACCCCAGAGATCTACAGACAGATACATTAACAAAGTGAGCAGGTTTGACTTGACAGAATGGTGTAATCATCATTATTGTAATGCCTTCAACCTTAACAAAAAAATATTTCTTAGCAGGAATTAAAGTACAGACAAAAAAACAGGGTTTGTAAAGCCATTATTTTTTTCAAACTTAAAATTCTTTTATTGTGCAGGTAACTGCTGTTTTTGAGCATCAATGACGTCTTCCACTCGCAGGATTGTATTGTCACTGTACATGCGTGTGTTTCGCATCGCCCGAAGCTGGCAGGCACAGAGTGGAGTTGCAAGTGACACAGAGAGTGAGAGACAATACATACTTCAGGAGGCCTGCACTCTGTTCAGACAGAACCAGCAGGTGTGAACAACAGCACACTGCTTACAGGAATGAAAAAACAGTAGTTTTAGGTCAGTTTGCATGACTTATTTTGTCTTTTATGTGCTTCTTCTCAGCTCACAGATCCAGAATCAATAAATAAGTGTATAGAAGAATGTGAAGCAAGGATAGAAATAGGTAAGAGTGAAGACATGCCACACATTTCCTTACATAAGTCTAATCCTACACAGGTCAGGAGTGTTTGATGTCTTCTTTTTATGAAATAGAAATCAAATAACCATTTATACGGTGGTACGATCTAGCTAATATAACACAATGCAAGTTCAGATGAAGGTCTGGGGCCCGTTTCAGGAAGGAGGTGTAACAAACTCTGAGTCTAACCCTGATCTCTGAGTTGATTAACCCTGAGATGGGGAACTGAGTTTTCGGTTGACAGCTGATTTGAGTTGGTTCAATCAACTCAAGAGTAGGTTCACTCAGAGTGCATGCACCACCACAATCAAAAGGCAGCATGAATGGAGCCATGATACTACGATTCACCATGGTAACAACCACAAACAAACTGGTCGGCGGAATAAAAAAGAAAGAGAATTTGTGTGGGAGAAAATTGCTGCTAGAATAAATGCGTAAGCTCCAATATAGTGTTTTAATACAGTATATTTAAACATAAGTATATTACTGGTGAAATGGTATTGAACCTAAAATCCATTTAATTTAGGTGGAATCCTGCTGGTGAAAAAGTACTAGGCTGTTGCTAGTTCTGAAACGGACTCCTGGAGTGTTTCAGCAGGTGTAAGCAGCATAGGAGTAAACATTGACATAATGTTCTGAATGGTTGACAACCAACAGCATTCACAAGGTTTATATTGTCATCAGTTTAGTGAAATAAAAAACAGTGGTACTGACTGACACAGACACAAAAACATGCCCATGCATGCTGGATGTTTTTATATACAATATAAGAGATGAGTTCAGTTGGCAAAGACGCAATATTACCATGTTCAGCCGTTCCCCTTTGACATTACAGGTGCTATAATTTGACCACAGGGATACTTTAACTACAGTCTACATGCTTCCTTTGAAAGAAGTAAATCAGGCAAAATTGTCCATATTCTGAGAGAATCAGCTGCTCCGTATAGGACCAAGGATAAAAAGCTTTCCGGCTTTGGAACCTTTTGTAGCTACTGTTTTTTTTTCATGTATTTATATAATGTTGACAGTCAACATTGACACTGTAATTTATTTTCACAGGTCTACATTACAGGAACCCATATCCAAGGGCTGTAAGTAATAACCATTTAATAAACAAATTGGATGAGTTTATGTCTGTGTGAGTTATTGTGTTGTTGAGAAATTGTTGTTATTTTCTTCTCTAAATGTTCCTGTAGACGTACCTACCACCAATGGGACTGGCAACTCAGAAAGGCAGGAAGATGCGAGCACAACAGCGCTTGAGAAAGCAGGCCAAGCCAATATACTTACAGTCACATGACGAGACCTGATGCTTGATAACCTCGCTCCTCGCCAAGAGTTCAAGTTACCACACGCAGGAAACTAGATTGCAGTCACAAGCTGATCTCATGTACTGAGTTGTTGCAAGCACTCAGTGATGCAAGAACACCTGTCAATTAGGAACAAGTTATTTTTCATTGTCATTGTCTTACTGTAAACTGTAGCTGAAGATTGTCAGCTTCTGTTGAGCTCAGGAAGGCAGTCAGCAGATCAAGTTGTATATTTTATTTATTTTTATGTGTAAAAACTGTTGTGATATCTACTTTACATCCTTTCACAACTGCTAAGACAAAAGTAAAGTTTTAATTAAATCTTTTATTTTAATAATATTTATGTGTGTTGACATGCAGAATTCATGTAGTATTCTAGGTAAGATATTACACTCAGCAGTGACCGTCTTCTCTTTTCCAGCATGCACTTTTTTAGGAACTACCCCCAAATAGTTGCCCCATTCCCTTAGCTTTTCCATATAGGTAGCCCATTTATTCACAAAGAAAATATTAAAGAAACTCCAGGATTGTTGGCAACAGTACAGAGGAAGCTGGAGATACAAGTAATTTTTCACTCATCTAAAATTCATTGTAGTAAGAAGTGGGTGAAGTAGACAAAAGGCCATTTATAGTACAGTGCATTTCCATGATAACAGACATCCAAGCATTTGCAACAATGACAACATGAGAAGGAATTTACAAAGAGCTTTCCGGGAAGGCTTTAAAACAGGAACAGAGAGGGCATGAAAAACAGAAATAAAAAAATAAAGACTATAAGTAAATAAAGGGGGAGGTAAAAATATAAATCTATAACGTGTTTTATCAGTGGTTTCAAAACTAGGGGCGGGGCGCTGCTAATTATAATAAATAACGCATGCTTCTGCTTCACTGCTAGCAATTCATGAACAAGTTTGTGAAAGGACTGCCAGGTAACCGTAAAGCAAAAGCCAATACATACATGGCTACATACAAAATGTGGCCTCACATCAGACAATACGATCACTAAATCAAAAAGAAATGCTTCAGACTAAATCTAGACGCCTTCATTTATTTTATTGATAACATGTTTGTTGTTGTAAAGGAGATGTGACATCTTGTGTTTTCCATATGCTCTGATGAGGCTACAGTACGAGAGGTAAAAGAGTTAAATGTATAACTTAAAAGTAACCATTTGTATTATTGTTGGAGAGATATACCACACTTACATCCCATAACATGTTTTTTGAAGACATCTCTGTAACCAAAACTGTCACTTCAGACTTATAATGTAATATATTTGTATACAGTAAAATATATGCACAAGTGTAGATAAATCTCGTAGTTTAATCAAGGACGTACAGCTGGCATTGACTCAGGGAGGGATAGGGAATCAGAATCACACATTTTTGGCACCATCATATATTGTTGATGATGTCAAGCTGATGTTGGATTTGCAGCTTTTGCAGACAAAAAGTCTAAAATATAAAGCGGCAGCAAAGACTTTTGTAACTCTATTATTTTTGGGAGCCATTAAGAATGCCAGGTTGTCTTTTCTTGAACTGAGTGAAGCATAACTACTCAACAGGCCCTGTGTTGTGCATCATGGCGGAATTTTGTGTTTACTTTGAAGGTGTTTTCAGTTATTCTGGTTGGTTATTCAAAGAACCGTAGTAGCCTACTCGTTCTGCATTAGATCTCAAAAGTGTGTCATCTTTTATTCCAAATTCATTCATTGAATGTCTCATATTTGAATTAACACTCAAACTGATATGGTATTCTCCACCATTACATGATCTGTATTTAAGAGACTATATTTCTTTGATATTTCCTTTGTCTCTATTTCTCAATAATAGTGAATCCAGTTAGGTGAAAGAACTGTTTGGTTTGTGCATTGCTTCCAGTTCTATTCAGAAATCAGAGCAGAAAGAAGCTTTCTTTCACGTACCTGTTGATTCATTCAGATGTTGATAACAGTGACTGTGACCGGCAGAGGGTCGAAGAGTCATTTTCAGTCTGACTCGTGTTAGAATGTCCTGAATACTGAGCCCTGTATGTGCCAGTGAAGGCTACCGACCATTTACACATACCACTATAATATACAACATTGTTAAAAATGTTATTCTCTATTTGAAATCTTATTTTGGCCAATTCATTTCCAACAACAAATTGTATTCTGTGAGTTACTATCTTTTGTGCATGGCCTTTACAAACAGGGACAGAGAACCAATCAACTATGCTGAAAAGGCAGTAAAGAAAAATTATTAGATTTTATTAAGAAGTTAGCTAAAGTACAGATATGGTTTTCCCTAAATTAGAAAAAGAGCACCAATAAATCAAAGTTAAGATTTTGAGTGCAGTAACTTGATTATTGCATTGAATCAGTTTGCACCAATGATAGACCACTTCATTTGGGTCATTTCAGTGAGTTGGCTACAGCCCAAATGTACTTGAAAAGCCCTCTGCAGCTAATGTATTCTGTGGGGACTAAAGTATATATTATATTCTGCTCTAATTTCCAGCTGTGAGTGGAAAATCTAAAATATGGATCAGCAAACATGACTTATGATAACCTCAGAGGGGCACATATTTACAGTCACGTGTTGTTCTGTCTGATACATTGCTTTACTGTATACCACTGACCAGTAACACCCTAGCGCTTACTTTATCAGATCATTTTAATTTCCCACTCTGGACTGAGTCACCTTGATACGCACAGTCTCCTCTATTCTAAGACTTTCTGAGGTCATTTTCTATGTCCTCCAGCACCATATTGGCCTGAATGCAGCCACATGATGGAGCCCAATTGACGCAGAGTAAATGAAAGTGTGCATGTTTTATTTAGTGACGTCAGTCCAGTGACATACCAGACTCCAGCCTCAGGCGTCAGGGCTGTGGTGTCTCCAGAAGTAAACAGTGACCTGGTAAAACTAAATGTGTTTCACTTTAAACATGGAACTATCATGTTCTATATAAACAGTATGTCCTCACTCTGCTGGGTACAGGGAGAGAGTGGGGGTGTGTTTCAATCACACAGTCACAGATCCTACACAGTGCTACAGGAACTTATGGGTGACCCACCCACAAAGAAAATAAGGTACTTAAAAGGAATACTAAAGGGAGACTGTCTGTAAACTAACCTCCTGAATGACAAGGGGTCACATGAGGAGACACAGTTGGAAGACGAGTCTGCAGTAACAGTAGGTTTTCTACAAAAAGCAGCCCAATATGAAAACAGACTGTCATGAGTAATTCTGGACATCAACTCTAGTTTCTGCCAGACTAACTGTCTGTTGGACTGACAGCTGATTGCATGACTGACTTATTAATTTTAAATAAATACTTATTATATTTCTAACTGAGGAATATAAGCATCTGAACTAAATACTGTTTTCTATAATTGAGAATGAAACCTTGGAAAGGCAGCACTGATAGGAAAGTTCCCTTAACAGTTAAATGAACTATGAGTTACAGTGGGCAAAGATTTAAAGCAGTTAAGAAAATGTTGAAACCAATCTAGACACTCTTTGGCCACCAGGGGTCACACTATACTAAATTCTGATTCCTAATGAGATTTAGTGGGTTCACTTCTCAGAACCATGACTGAACAGAACAAGTGTGAGCAGTAGACCACATGCTTTGTGGTTAACTCTGATGCTTGGTATACTAGTATGCCTCTTGATCAGGACTAAAAGGCTCATTAATAAATCAATGAAACCTTCAACATAAACAGAGCTAAACATATTTATTTCCACCTCTCCAGAAAAAGTCATCCGAGTTCTCTGTTTGGTTCTCTATAAGGACCCCACATTCATTACCATTTCAGACTTAAGTAGTTGTCATATTCACAGCAATACACTGTGTTAAAGTGTGGGGTTGATGCTGCGCTCTAGGAACAAGGAACCATGCTTCATGCACATCTTCACAATTGAATAACTACTGTATCTGCAATTGATTTACTTCTGTATATCTGATGTAGTGAACACACAAAACCTGCTTTTGTCTATGATTAAATACCTGCAAAACTAATGAAATTCAGATCAGCCTCACGTGTACTTTATGCTTTGTGTTAAATAGCAAATGCTAGCATGCTAACACCCTAAACCAAGATGGAGAAAACGCAAACATTATACCTGCTTAACAGCACGTTTGTATTGTGAGCATGTCGACCTTAGCATTGCACTCAAAGCACTACTGTGCCTAAGTAATACCTTACAGAGCTGCTAGTGTGGCAAGTCAAGTCAAATAAAATTGACCTGCCTTGAGCTGACTGGCTGTTGAGTCTTGTAAATATATAATAAAAAGACCCTTTATAGCCCCTTATTGTGTACTCCTTAAAGTGTGTTGCAGTGACAACTATGAGCAGAAATTGGTTAATTTCCACACACTGTCACTTACTTTTGTGGCAAGAGCTGTAAACACACACCAGCAAAGATGGCGAGTGGTTCTTAAACATTGAGCCTGCTGTTAATTTGAATGTGAAATGTGCCAGCTTGTGATCTGTGAACCCACTGCTTATGCTATTTATTTTGATACATGAAAATACAAACCATGAAACAAAGCATGGAGAGTGACTCCCACCATGGTAAATGTTGCTGGTTTGTGGCTTTTATAATACTACACAATATAGGTGGATAAATGGACAGGTGTTCTTATTTTGCACCTAACTGCTGCAGTGGGCTAATTTCCCCACAGGGATCTTATCTTATGAGTAGACTTTATGTCAACATACAGTGTGATTCAATTTCCTATCAGGGGCATATTCTCTCCTTTCACAGACCAAAAATAGTTATTTAAAACAATAAATAAACCTTTTGCAATGGGTTGAAAAATACATCTTTAAAGTTTGTTGAAAATATTTGGATCTTTATCTGTTACTTCAGTGCATTTATATCTTTATCTTTATTTCTTAGATTAGTGGAGTACTATGACATAAAGTGTTGATTTCTAAACTTAAAACAATGTCTCAACCATAAAAAAAATTAAATAAATGTGCAGATAGATTTTTCACTTCTTAAAAGTTCATCATTTAAAATATAAACAAAAGCTTTAAGTATAGTTTTAAAATGTTGATGTTGTTTTTGAAAAAAAGAAGCAAAAAAGACAAGGTTTGCAAGCAGACCTTCAAATTTATTCTCCTCTTTTGCTGTAAATGTGTATCTCATTCATCGTTTCCACATTTGTATTATAACCAATTACTGACAGATTTCTGTGAACAAATGTTCAAAAGTTAGACTATGCACAACTTTAGATAAACAGTACAGGGAACAGACAAAATTGTTAGTTAGGCAATTTGTCTTCCCTGTCTGTATACACTTTCAAAATAAAAGTCCCAAAGCAAGCATGTGACCCATTTTTGCAGTGACCACATACTAAAAACTGGATCACGGAAAAAAGGGGATATTTTTAAAGACTGTCTGGTGTAAATATAGATATTTGGAGAATCACCTGAGAGCAGTGTCATTATGGAAATGATAAATAAGCTTCAGTACAAGAAGAATACAACAGCTCCAGAAAGAGGAGTGATCCATCATACAGCTACTTAAAGCCCTTCACTCGGTGTGCATTATTTAGGGGTTTCACAAGGACCCTGGGGGAAATATGGTGGAAGAAAGAGTGGGAACAGGAAAAAAGGAACATGATAGGGTAAAGAATAATGCAGGCGTTGGACATCTAATGTTGTACTTAAGGAGCTATGATAAGGTAATTAGATGCTTGTAAATAGGGACATGCATCTCCTCATCTTACCTGGTCAACCTGCCTAATTCTATATGCAGATGACAGTATTGTCTGTCCTGACAACGCTTGAACCATCATTAAATAAATATCAAGCTTGTTTTCAAAATACAATGCAATCAAAACACACAAGATAAGGCAAATTATAGCACAACTGTAAGGGCACGTCATCTCTAATGAGGATTGAAATAAACTCTATTGACCTTAACATAGTATAATACTAAAAGCTATTCAATGCAATTATATTCTAATACAACTGATGCCTTTTATGATATCACAGCCATAATATTTCAGCAGTTGCAGCTGTATTGCAGCTATAACCTTTACAGCGTTTCGTGCTTTGTAAAGTAAAAAGAACAATTGCAGCTCTTTGTTGCACGTTTAAATAATTGTTCTTGATTAGATTGGTGCTCTGGTGATTCAATTATAAGCAATCATCCTCATCAGTGGTATGCTAGATACAGTATTGATTTCAAAGGCACTTAAGCATTTTCTGAAGTCTCTAAGATTTGAATACATCTCAGTTAGCTCAATTTAACTTTTGAGAGTTTCAGCTGCATAAATAAAACACTCAAAAGATGTATAGAACATCTTGCTTGTGTCCATCTCGGGTCCAACAGGCAACACCATAAGTTCGTCAGAGCATATTAAAAATGATGATAATATAAAACTGTTTTATGTAATTTGTTGTTTGAATTACCTTGGAAGTCAGGAGTAACAGCACAACAGCATGACTTTGCGTAAACATGCACGCCGACTTTCTTAAGCCAAGTAGCGTGTTACCTGTACCCATTTCAATAATGGCATACCCATTGGCGTGTCATACATACGCCGTTTCATAAAACATATGACAATGATTAGATATTTTTATTTAAAGTGTTATTTAAAGTGTTATAGACAATAAAATGAGATGTTCTTTCATGACTAAGCGTTTAATTGCCATTTTGTGTAGCCGCAGACATTTGTCTCATTTCCAGCTCTCTTGCTCGCTCCTGTTCTACTCGCTCTTTGTATTTCTCTCGCCTTTTGTTTGGACTATATGTTTCACATTGTCTCAGCTCACAGAGTAGCAACTCTGACACTACAGGAGAACGACTAAGGTTTGTGTGTGGGTTGACTCGAGTAGTGTAGCAAGTATTTCTGAATGCCTGCAGTGTAGAGGCCGGCTGCAGACAAGTGCTGATGCATGCTTGATTAAACTCTGTCCACTGGGACACTGCACGGAAAATGTGCGAAGCATATGCAAGTGTGTCAAAGTGAGTTCAGGGGCGATGGGGCGACTGTTAGCTTACGATGACCTAGACTGACAATGCAAGACATCACACTTCTTGAGACTTTTGTGAAAAAGTGTCACCCTATGTGCTCTGGGATCTTACAGGCTTTTTTTTAATCACCTCACATACTATAGCAGAACATCTGAAACTGAATAAGTTTAGGCTACTTGTTGCTGAGAGTCATCATTGTGTCTTATACAGAGAGAGCACAAAGCATGAGAGTGCTTTATATTATTTGCCAACCAGAGTCATGTGCCCACAAATGTGAGTCAGTGCTCTGTAGAGGTGTTTAACAATGACTGAATGTGCTGAGGTCCAACTCTAGTGTTAGGTCACAGGGTGACTGTTCCTGGGTAACTCAAAGTCATCAAATATTTAACTGGCCTTCTTTTCATGATCATGGTATGTAAACAAACATATTATGTGTGCAATTGACACACGATCTTTTGGCCTGGCACAACAGTGAAAGCCTAGACAGCTCTTTAGTGTAAAAGGAAAAGAGGGTCATTGCGGAGGATTCATTATCAAATTAATTTCCACAAAATGTGATCAGACTACTGGGAATGTTATACTTCCGTGGGCACACTTTGAAGAACACAGGTTTGTAAAGTAAGCAAACTGTTGGCTAAATATAATTTGTTTCAAGAGATAAATGAGTGTGAAAGACAAATCAATTGCACCTTGCATTCTACGTGTTTTTAGGGCACCCTATCTGCTAAAAAAGGTTAACTTATTCTCTATTTTGCAGTCCATTGTTCAGCTGTCTCCTCACTTGTTTTCCTACTTTACACACAGGGAAGCACTTATTGCAGAATAGACACATATTTACTATGTAATACTTTGATAAAATGAAATTAAAGTGATCTAACACAATAATTTGTTTCTTTTAATTGTGGTAGATGCATGAAGGTGAATGGAAAACTCATTAAAGGGGAAAGATGAATAATGAATAATGGAGAAGGGTGTGTTGGTGTTGAGCTAGCTTAGTTTACATCTTCGCTGGATGAAGCACTGTGTGTGTGTGTGTGTGTGTGTGTGTGTGTGTGTGGGGGGTGTGTGTGTGTGCAAGGTGGCAGGAGGAGGAGAAGGCCAGCAGGGCAAAGAGCCAGAGTGTCTCAGCACTGCATAGTGAAAGTGAGGAGACGGTTTCAGTGAAAGGCCCAGCCAGCACCATCCTCATCAGGCAAAAATGGAAAAAGGTTAGCCAGTGGCAGCCAGGACAAGAAACACAACCTTTCTCATTGTAGTTGGTGGAAAAAACTGTGGGTGGTAATTGCTTCATGCAATGTGATAGGCTGCATGATTATGCATGTTTAAAGCATATTTTTGATTTCTGAATGTTACATGTCTAATTTAACTGTATTGTACCCTATTGTATGACGGTAAGCAGATTTTTTCATGATGTGTAAAGAACAAGTTTTTATTCCAATTCTGATTCCAAAATGTGAAATAATAAACATTATCTGTTTGCAGCAGTTGCTGAAGAGTCACCATGTAAACTTTAATTATATACATTTAGGCAGAAGATACATATAGAAGAGTGTACCATTTATCTACATGCAAAGCTGCGCGGTGAAAGTGACAAATGAGGCATACTGGTTGTAGGTGGCTGTAGGTGCTAAGGTTTCAGGTGACTGGTGTTGCATGGTCAGTGTGGTAACCAGAGCTGGAATCTCCTTTAGAGAATAAAGAGTTCAGGCTCCATCAAGATCAGTCTGATGTGTCTCACATCCACAATGGCAAATACAGGCACAATGCATGCACAGAGGCAGATGCAAAGACTGTTGCACAATCAGGCATAACAACAGGTACATAGACATTCAAAACCAGTGCGTGCATGCATTCCTACATACACACAAACATGTGTGGACACACACACACACACACACACACACACACACACACACAAACTAATGTCAGGCTCAGTGCTGCAGTTACTCCTAACCAGTCATGCTTTCTCCATGTGAGGTGTCTGGGAGCATCTAGAAGTTAAAATTAATTATCACAGGTCTCAAAGTGTGATCTTCTGCACATCCTTTATATATGCCTTGTTACGAGGGAGGGGTAATGATGTGCTAATCTAATTTTAGAATAACTACAAGGCTGTTGGTAAATCATGGTGTGTGTGTGTGTGTGTGTGTGTGTGTGTGTGTGTGTGTGTGTGTGTGTGTGTGTGTGTGTGTGTGCGAGCAAGCAACTAAAGGTGCATTGTTGGGTGAACATACAGATGCTTGTTTTTATGTTTGTGTGTTTTTTAATGTTACCTGTTAACTGTTGGAGCAGACAATGCAAATAAAGTTTTATCTTATCTTATTTGTCTGCATTTCTGCAGACTAAAATCCGACACAAGACTTTAGGGAGTTGGGTGGTGCCAAATGAAAACGATAATTCATTTGTAACTCAAAACACAACATCCTTTTAGAGGAATGGGATGAAATATAGGCATATCAGTGATGACTTAAATACTTTTCATTACCTGATCAACAATAATTTCAACTAGAGTTGTTATGATACTGACTAAAATGCTGGTATTGGTATCAGTGAGTACGCAAGTCTATGCACCGATCCTACACCAAATTATTTAGCCCCAGAAAAAGTAAATGGTCAGTTTTCACGACACTTTCCTCTATGCATGCGGCTAGCAGACCAAACCGGAAATTGAATTCCAGTTTTGGTCTGCTGGCGGAGACGATTTATAAAGCTGTTAAAAATATATACTGTGTATATTTTCATACACACTGGTATCGGATTGTTACTTTGTATTGGCCAATACGCAAGTTCAGGTATTAAAATCAGTATAGGGAAGTAAAAATGTATATTGAAACATCTCTAATTTCCATTGGATCTACATGTGGAAGAAGCATTACATATTCATTAGTCATTCTCCTCAACAGAAGCAAACTCGCTTCTATTGCTTATCTGTCTTTGTTAGCTTTTTGTTTTTGGGTGTCACATATACAAAAAAGCCTTTCACTCTGTCCTTGCTGTGTTTGTGTCTGTTCTGAAAGAAATGGGAGTCTTGTTTGTTGTTCTTTCCCTGTGGAGTGATCCATTTTTTTTAAATAAAGAGAGGTGCAAAGAGTGCAAACTCAGAAAATGACGGTGATAGAGAGGAGGTTCAGCCGAGGGTTTAGGTTGGTACAGAACCGGTGCCGGTGCAGCAGGTGACCTGGTCAGAAACAATGCACTCAGAGTGGCAGATGATTCATTTGGAGTGTGATTGCACAGCACTGAGAGAGCAGACAAATAGCGTGGTTGAGAAAACAGTCACCATGAGTAGGAAGACTAATACAATTCACAGCTCGCTATTTCAATCAGAATCAGATTCCTTTTCATTGTGCCTATGTTGTATTTTTCAGATTAACGTTCTGAACAGCCAAATTACATATTTTTGATTCTTTTAAATCGTCTATTTTGTCATATAACAACAAATTGTTGAGGTCACACAGTTTTAAAATTGAAGTAACATAGCTCTAATGAGCAGGAAAAAACATCCCAGTGACCTATTGATCATGTTTCTTGCAGTGTGACAACAAGGTCAGCGTTTTACAGTGCCTACAGTATAGTATCTACACACACATGGAACAAAATAGGGCTTCTGACACAGTGCAAAGGGCAGTTTTACGCTTATTTATAGACCGGAAAATAAAAATAGCTCTCAACATAGATTCATTAATATTCAGAGTTAAAAAAAAAAAACACTATATATGTAAGCCATGTGTTATTTAGAAGAATGTTTTTTAGATTTTAAGGAAATAAACCACTATTGAAATGGGTTATGCTTAAAAATAAAGTTAAAAAATGAAATCTCATAAATACTTGGTTAAATTATAAAGTATCTGTAACTGTCACACATTCTTAAATCTTCAAAACCAATGTATTCCAACCATCAGACTGCAACCTTTATATTATAAAAACCTTCTTTCATAGTGAACAGCCACAACTACAAAAGCTCTTATTGCTGAATAAATTGGTTTGTTAGTAGACAAAAGATAAAGTCGTGATTTCTTTCACGTTATTGTGACTTTAATAGACTGGTAGAGTTTGTCAGTTGAATGTTTTTAGACTGAATGTTTGTCTGTCTGATCCTTCTTGTCGCTTCACATCACTCTGAAGACTGTCTTTGAGCTGTCTGAAAAGCCATGTCCTCCTGAAGGTCACTGCTTGGTTTAAATGGCAGTAAACACTGCTTATAGCAAATTAATTCCTCAAAAAAAATCTTTAATTTCCAACTGTTAACAATCAACATATGTAGCATAGCGTAAATTCTTTCAGAAAGATCTAACTTTTAATCAGCGCACTACTAATCAGTTCAGCTGTTATCTTAATAAATATACTTTTGCCGCGTATAACTGTCACATATAGACAACTAGTCTCTCCTGATTGAAATATAGCTCAGCGTAAATTCTTTCAGGAAGACTTAATTTAATCAATGCTCTCTTCCTAAATAGAATCAGCTGGTGGAGGCGTTCACCTTCCTGCTTAACCAATCAGAATCATACATAAACTGCAAGGGCCAATCAAAGAGTCACAACACTACTTTAAAAATCTGTTTCTCCCTTTGCTATTCAGCTGTCGTTGCAGGCAAAGAGTGTAAACCCCCACCTCCCCTTCCACCTCCAGTCATCTACTCCAGCCTCCTTCGGTCTGGTCTTCGGGCTCCTTTGTCGCCACCACCAGTGTCTTGATGCCATCAGAGGGTCTCATGGTTCTTGACCCCCATATAGACATAAGAAATATTCGTATAGCGATGGAGTCTAATCGCCAAAGACTTTGTACATTTTATTGAGATGTATAATAAACCTCATTTGCATATCTGCAAACATGTCTCTCCTGATTGAACTAAATTAATGTATTGTGTTTAATCTTAATTTTGGAAACATCTTTGTTGCTAATACCTGTTAGGGTTTTTCACAACATCCCCCCAACCAGTGTGGCCAAACAAATCCCTTCCTGTGTACCAAAGGATTTTGTTTATGTAAATGCTTTTATGAACTGATAATTCTTATAGGTTGAATCACTAGTGAGATGCATCAATCATTAACCAACAGGAGCAAAGCACTTATATCAAAATGTCACATATTATTACTTAGAGTTAGTGTATGACCACAGACATCCAGTCAGTCCACACAGGTCATTGGGATGCCAGATTGACCTAGATACTAAAAATATCAGCGGCTGCAGTTAATTAGCAAAGTAATAAGATTAGATAGCTTGATTGGAAAGAAATGGACAAACGCTGGAGTAGAGGACTAATCCTGTTCAGCAGCTGTGAGCCTAATCACAGATCCATACACAGCATTGCTAGAGCTTTGTCTTATTCAGCAGAAAAAATGTTGATGGTATGTCATAAGTGGGAATTTTAATCAATTACTACAAAATGAGAGTAATATTTTAATATATTAATGAACAAAGTAGCTGTAGCAGCCACTGCACATCTCGGTTTATCCTCAGTTCTATACAGATCTTTAGATCAGACTTCAGATCTTGAACTGAAATGCCCATTTTATAACTGGCAGACAGAAACACCTTATCAGTGTTATAGCGACTGTACCCAGCTTTATATGCAATTTGATAAGATGTCTGCTTGAAACAGCACTTAGCCATTGGCTGAGGTAACCAGCATCCATAAAAAGACAACAGGCGTCAAGGAAGCAGATGGCAAATGTGGGCAATGTTTTGCAATCAAAAATAGAACAAGAAAGAACTGGGAATGTTACCTGTACTTACTCTATTCCACCACTGCTGTTATAGCTATAATCCCCTGTTTTGGCTATAAATTGTAGTCTACCAGGACAAACAGGCTCAAATTAATCATTCCTGGTTAGTTATAACACTTGAGTCCACCTTGCTGACACTAAAATGGAGCATAGCTGGGATGCAGAGATGTAGTCTGAAAGCTTTGATTTAATGACAGGGTGGCTGGAGAAGAAGGCACGCCACACTGACCCTGCAAAATACTGAAAGTCTTGTTGTACTTTGGGACAGTCACTTCTTTGACAGTGCAGTGCAGTAATTTCTGGACAGCCGCACGCTCAGCAGTGCTGAGGTCTATAGAGCACAGAGCACTTTATCATTCCTCAGGGAGAATACAAGAACAAACACAAAGTGACGTGCCATTTTAAATGTTTTAAAAAAGGGAAGGAAACTGGTAAGAAATGACACCTGTCTGACACAGTAAAGGGAAATTGGTTGATTGCCCAACAGACGCAGAGCTTAGTGATAGTGCTAAACAAATCCAAAAGCTCCTCAAAGACTCCATTCAACCAGCAACAGATGACTGAGACAAACTGTCATTTTCACTGGTTTCCAGTTTATATCACCAAGACATTGGAAAAGAATTTAGCTTTTTTTGTCCTCCACAATTAAGCTGCATGAAACCTCCACTTAATAAATACAGTCCAAAAACAAAAATCATATTTATGCTATAGGCAAGAATATATGTAACATTTTGTCAGAAGTGGTACATTATAAATCTTCTCCACTTCCCAAATCCAATCAAGTTGACAGGACAGAACACAAAACCTCTGTGGCAACCGAAGTCTGTATAATTATGCATTCTCTCTCTGTGGACATACCGTTTTCCATTGTAACCAAAAGGTACCAATGTTAAAGTAATACTTACACTACAGTTCACAATGTGTGTGTGTGTGTGTGTGTGTGTGTGTGTGTGTGTGTGTGTGTGTGTGTGTGTGTGACTAGAGCAGACGTCCTACTCCTGCAGATCATCTTAACACAGCTCCAATTACACAGGAGCCGATTAGATGTTCCCTGTAGAAAAGGCCGGGAGGAATACCGAGGACTTAGACAGACAAATGAACCAGACAAATTGGGCCTCTGATTATTATGATAGCAGATAGGGTTACTGAATGAAAGTTATTTTTTGAATACTTAGATAGACCGAGGCCAGATGAAACACATGGTTTAAAATGGATTCAGATATCAGTAGTGATGTATTTTTTTGTGTGCTATCAAACTGGGATAAAATAGCTTTGAAGATTTTCTCAAAAGAAATCTCAAGTAAAATCCACAAATATAAATAGTCATAGTGTAACTACTAAAAAAGTACTAAAAAGTTAGGCTTAAAAGATAGGGAAGAACATAATGTTTTTGGAATAAAAATCTAATAACAGTAACTGTCAAGGCTAAACAGGCAGGTCTTTACATTTGCTAATGTTTGACCTTCCATCAATTCAAGTTTATTGTCATTCAACATGTTAGACACACAAAGAACTAAATTTGCTCTCAGGACCAGCAATATGGCAGTGTCAGTAATTCATTACTTATTCATCAGAACACAGAGGAAAGGTTAGGGAAGCACCCTGAACGTTTGTAGTACATTTCATGGTGATTCATTATAAAGTTGTTAAGATATTTCAGTCTGACCGACAGACATTGCCATCCCAGACACTATTTAATCCAAACAAATTTCAACCATAAAGGTAAATCCCTCAGAATGAAGGGCAAGAGCAGCTGTCAATCAATGCATTAATGTAACCAAAATGCCATGGTGTCTTATGTCTTATGTTTGCCTTTTAATTTATATAACTGACATAAACAACTCTTCTCTACCTTTTCTACTTCATCTTGAATTACTGTCTTCCTACATTTCCCAGTGTGTCTTTCAGAAACCTCGAGTGACTAGGTGTGAACTCGCTGCATTCAGCTGAGGCTTACATGTGTAAAGCAAGTGGAGAGAGCAATCACATGTACTGGAGTGAAACATTTTTCAGTTGAGAAAAGCTGAGAGTACTGAACATAAAATGTCTTTTTGGCATTGCATCATGGTCTCGTGAGGACTCTGTCTAAAGATAGTTTGGTCTTGTTAACAGTTCTGTGATGGATTTCCTTCGGCATCGTTGTTCAATTTTGCAACAACAAAAAAACTGAGTATCGTAAGGGCTTAAAGTCACAACGGCCTTAGTAATGTTAAAACAACTGCCATGATACTGCACTTGACTGCTTTGTACACAGTGTACACTAATGTATTACAAATATTGTTAATAAGATGTAAATGAGTACTCCTGAGAGGTCCAGCAGAGAGAGCAGTCCAGGGTGACTGTTGGTAAAAGGTTGCATGTCCTTTGAGTGTCAGTGCTCTGCTGGGGCACTGCCTTGGAGACTCCCTGTGACACCAGTTCAGCACTGTTAGTACAGACCCTGATCCTAAGCCCAACTGACAGCACCATACTGTTGACTCTACTTTTCAATATCCGACCTCAGGTACTTCCCAAACTGTCTTGGTTAATAAAATCTCTTTGGTGAAAAAGAAGTTTTGATTGAAGCAATGTTGTGTATAAAGAGACTTCTAGCTTGGAGTTTTACCTTATTCCTTCAATTTGATTGAAGTTTGCTCATCCCAGTTGAAAAGAGTTGGTACACAGTGCATCGATTGTGTCAATTCAGGAAAAAATTATTAGACATAGGCATGCCTGTTTTGACTATTTTATTCTTCTGTAAAGCCCCTTCTTGTATTGATCTGTATAAATTCCAACAGCACTATAAAACCGCAAGGGAAGATAGCTGTGACATTATTTCATATTGATTAATTAATGGGCTGGATTTCAATAAAACGTTTGCTCACAGGTGGAGGTTAAGAGAAAACTGGTGAACACAATCCAGGACGATGGAGTTGAGTTGATAAAGCAGCTGAGGCGATGGTGCTCAGTGATGCTGGTGATCAGAGTGCCACCGTGGCTCATCTACATCCATGCCACCACAGCCGCCTCCTCACCAGCCAATTACAGTAATTAGACAATCGTTTCCAGTTGCTGAAAGATTAAATGCTCAGTTTCCTGGCTGCTAATATAGCTGTTGTTGGACATGTTTCAGCATCAGCGTGGAAAGTGAAATTGTTATAAAACTGTTTGCTAAATATATGCAGTGGATTCATAGCATATTTATATGATATGAAATTGAATGAGAAATAGTTGATTATGTGGGCTTCAAGTGTTCAAGTTTCGCTGTAGTGTTTTTGCACTACAATTTCCAGAGCTCACTTGACAAATAAGCTGGTATAAAGATATGGTATCCAGGTATAACAATCACCGCTTATGCAAACTGACCAGTTTTTCTTCTGGGTATTACAAAAAAATGCTTTAATGAACTAACTGTAGGCTGTATTACTATTTTGTTAATAAAAAAGAAAATTACTTAAATATGTTGAAGATCATATGTTATCATATGTACCATAGTCAACAAAATTGATGACAGTAATTTTCCACAATGACGCGTACTTCATGGTAGAGCAAACTCTAGTCGTCATTCATTAATGGCCAGGCCATTGAGGTTACTGTGCAGTGCTTTTGGCACAGCCACTTGAGTTCTTATGTGTGGCAAATGAGCCAAAAATAAAATAAGTCCTCCAAAATGAGAGCATGAAGCATCACTACTTGGGATCTTCCTGTCCTCTAACTGTTGTTACCTTGTGAAGCTCTGATGCAACACAATGAATAATCCTGCAGTGTTAGGACGCTATGGTCAGAGAGTGTGCTGCAGCTAAGTAGCACCCCAACACAAAAAGGACACTCAAAAACTAAAAGAGAAAGATTTGTTTGTCTGGTATGATGCAGCTGCATCAGTGCGTAAGACAATGACCAGAAGTAAAGAACATTAAGTGAGCTAGGTAGATCTATAATCATTCTTAAAATCCACATTTGATAGCTAATTGTAATCCATTTGTTCATTTACTATATGGACTCATGTGTGTGAAGGCTCATTGACATACAGTAACTGCTGTCTAATTTTGAATAACTTTGCTGTCTTATTAAAGATCTAACTTAAGCACAGGCTTTGAGTCTTGTGGATACTGTACAATTAGCCAATAATTGTCACTTCAAGGTTAATAAGATACTTCATTATGATTATTTGTGGTGTGGAATATTATGGTGACCACAAAACATTGCTAATCAAAATTAGTTAACATTTGCATCAGACATAAAATTAGGACTTATGTTCATTTTTCTTATTTTACCTTTTAAATTGATACAGTGAATGTAGAGATCAATATATATGATAAAAGTGAACTACTTGATTGAATTCTGAAGTCTGTTGTCTTTGTTTTTTGCTTTACTAGTCAAGACTTTGTGCTTCATGAAGATGCCTTGGAACTGAAATCCACTGTGACACTGTAAACGGAGCCAAAACGTATGACTTTAGGACTGATCTAGGCCCAGTAGTTCATAAAAACAGCTGTTACTGAGTTGTGGTTACTCGTTAACTTGACAAGAATCCAACATCAATTTGTCAGATATGCAATTGGATGATGAGTTTAGAAGGGGTGAGATGCAGTTACAGGTGAGACAAAAGCTCTGAGGGTGTTCTCTGTTCCTAGTCTTCCTGACGTGTGCATTGTTGGGTTAATAAGAGCCTCTCCCCATAAGTGTAATAGAGAAGAGTGGTGGCTGTCAGTTTGCACCTCTTCTTTCATGGTGCTGTGGGTCTGAACCTAATGGTGACATGAGGACTCACTCAGGAGGCTCATTGCTGTAATGAGAGGACCCCATCAACGTGTCTCCTAAGTTGGATAATGTTATGAGCGGGCGCACAGCTTTAGGCTTTAATGTCAGGGGATTAGATGCACTAAAGCTAAATATTACATACGTTTGGGTGCTCCATCTCTGAGGTCTCCAGAGTAATAAAACTCTCCATTCAACAACAGAATAGGTTTTCTCCCCATCAAAATTGCAAAAGGTTCAACACCTCAGTTCCAAACTAATTTCCTATTACATCATATTAAATATGCAACTTTAATTCACTATTTGCAAGTAAAGATTTGTGAAAGATTATAGTGGTCTAAAATATATGATGGCTGTCTTTGCTTATACTTTCTTGCATTTGAAAAACAAAACTGGGTTATATATGGTCAGAACATATGTAAGAAAGCTAAAGGCAAAGAAGTCACCTGTTGCTTAAAGGGAATACATTTTTTGCCATAGATCTAGATCTTTTTGGTATTGCATAGCAATATCTTCAGTGCGCCTACTACAAGCTTAATTCCAAAGGACTAATGTCACCCGCCATGTGTAATATGGACTATCAAGTTAAAACCATGAAATTACAAACTGATAGAAAGTCAGAAAAACACACTGAGAATGATGGTTGATGGTATTATAATTAGCAGGTAATATCTCTATGATTCCACAACTAAAATGAGGGCTGACTTTTAATAATTTCACACAGCCTCAGTCTATTTCTCACTTCTCATCCACGCGCCCACAGTGAGAGCTGTTAAAAAGGGACAGCAACTCAATAAGCTTAATCTCACACACAGCCAAAGTGAATTCCAGTGGGCTACCTTGGGTGAGTGACACCCAAACACAAACATGCACATATAGCTACATGGACTTTGCTAGCAGTGACAATTGACAAAAAGTTCTGATGAACTTTACCCTTTTAAAGAGTAGCTGTCCAAAAACAAAAATTGCTGAACATCATCCCCTTCCAAAGCCATCCCTTTAAATCCAGCCTCTCTCAATGGAACAATGGGAGAAATGTTTGGCCTTTGAAGCCGGTGAACTGGGCCATTGAGCGCCATGCTGCGGGATCGGATGCAGTGAATTAGTGCAAAGCCTCAGCAGAGAATAAAGCTGACACAACTGCACTGCTTTGGCCTTGCTATCAGCTCCTGCCACGGAACACTGAATCCAACCTGAAAAAACTTCAGAGTTGGGAATAACTATATATATATATATATATACTGTAACCCTTCAGCCTACACTGAAGGGTTAGGGTTATTTTTACAGTATATGGAAATACAGATATGGGTGTGCATGCGAACGTTAAGTTGCTTTTAAAAGATAAGTTATGGGAAGTCAATCTTGATTTAGGAAAGAAAAAGTTCTCCAAAGGAATAATGGTTTAATCCAGAATACTGAATACACATAAAACTGACAAAATATATAATTTATTTAGGCAAAAAATCCTCTGGTTGGTGCATTGAAAGATGCTCTAACATCAAAGACACTTGAGACTGCATTCAAAAAGCATTCAGAAGTTATAATGTCAGATGCCAGAAGACAAACAATTATACAGACAGACAGCCAATATAAACATGGTAAAAAGAATTTTTGCTTTTATTTTTGCCACCCAAATCGAATATTCTTGACGTCTAAGTGTCCTTGAACACACCGATGGGTGCAGTTTTCAAAAAGTCCCTGGTTTGCAACGACATTATGTACTTTTACCAATACAATTACAATGATGTAATTAAATATAGCTTAAGCAAGTAGCAAGTCTCTCCAAGTCATATTATTTATATATTATATGAATGGAAACCAATGGCTGCCTAAAATGAAGCAGCAGAGTACAGTATGCCGTTTCAATGGCCATTTCCAATGAATGGTTTGAAAGATATAAAAACCCTGGTACAGCCCTTTAAATACAGTACAGTCCATGGTCCTGGCTCTCATGTGTAAAGAAGAGCTTCTCAGTCCAGTCTTATGAATGGCATCTTGTAGCTCTCACCGAAAAGGCCCAAAGCTAAAGGGGGAAGTGGCATCTCACCATATGCCTGTAAAAAGCACCATATGCCCCAATGGTTAATTCATTTTTCCAAGGCCACAGGCCTATTTTTCAGCATCTCAACATACCAGTGTTACCACAGCACACTTCTGAACCTTTGTTCACCCTGTACTGCATGGCATTTAAAGCGTGTGATTATATCTCGGACTTCCAAAATCTCTTTGCCATTTAGTATACATCTGCTGTTTGTCTCTTGTGTCTATTCTAGTGACATTACAGACGAGTATGTGTAGGTGTGACAGCGACTGTGTCTGAGTGTGTGAGAAAGCATACAGAGAGTAAAGATAGGTCTTTATGAGTGTGTATGGCGGCATGAAAGAGAGTAAAGCAGACGGTGTAAGTGAGAAAGCAAAGATAAATTAGAGAGCGATGCTTGGAAATAATGGGGTCTGTGATGCCACTGAGAAAAAGGGTCAGCTGCTGGTAAATTGTGGGTAAAATCAGGGCTTCGTTGGGCTCGGCTGTGTGGAATTGACAGATGGAGGATGGGTTCCCAGGGAGCCAGACCTGCTACAAATAGCTCAGTGTGCACTCTCTCCTGGGCACTGTTTGTCTGTTCCTGTGTGTTTGAACATCAAACCAATTTAAACAATAGTCAAGGACAACACAAGTAAACACAAAATGCAATTTGTAAATGAAGGTGTTTATTATTAAAGGTATCCAAACCATCATGGCCCTGTGTGAAAAAGTGATTGCCCCCTTGTTAAAACATACTATAACTGTGGTTGTCCACACCTGAGTTCAATTTCTCTGACAGGCCTGATTATTGCCACACCTGTTCACAATCAAGGCATCACTTAAATAGGAGCTGCTTGACACAGTAAGGTCCACCAGAAGATCCTTAAAAGCTACACATATGCCGAGACCAAAGAAATTCAGGAACAATTGAGAAAGAAAGTAATTGAGATCTATCAGTCTGGAAAGGGTTATAAAGCCATTTCCAAAGCTTTGGGAATCCAGCGAACCACAGTGAGAGCCATTATCCACAAATGGCGAAGACATGGAACAGTGGAACCTTCCCAGGAGTGGCCGCCGCCCAAAATTACCCCAAGAGCGCAGCGACGACTCATCCAAGAGGTCACAAAAGACCCCACAACAACGTCCAAAGAACTGCAGGCCTCACTTGTCAGTTAAGGTCAGCGTTCATGCCTCCACCATCAGGAAAAGACTGGGCAAAATGGCCTGCATGGCAGAGTTAACCACTGCTGAGATCTTGATGATCCCCAAGACTTTTGGGACAACATTCTGTGGACCGATGAGACAAAAGTGGAACTCTTTGGAAGGTGTGTGTCCAAGTATATAGAAGGAACACTGCATTTCATGAACATTATACCAACAGTAAAATATGGTGGTTGTAGTGTGATGGTCTGGGGCTGTTTTGCTGCTTCAGGACCTGGAAGACTTGCCGTGATAAAAGGAACAATGAATTCTGCTGTCTACCAAGAGATCCTGAAGAAGAATGTCCGACCATCTGTTCGTACTCAAGCTGAAAACTTGGGTTCTGCAGCAGGACAATGATCCTAAACACACCAGCAAGTCCACCACCGAATGGCTCAAAATGAAGACTTTGGAGTGGCCTAGCCAAAGTCCTGACCTGAATCCTATTGAGATGTTGTGGTATGAAGGCTGTTCATGCTCGAAAACCCTCTAATGTAACTGAATTAGGACAATTCTGCAAAGATGAGTGGGCCAAAATTCCTCCAGGCCTCATTGCACATTATCGCAAACGCTTGGTTGCAGTTGTTGCTGCTAAGGGTGGCCCAACCAGTTATTAGGTTTAGCAATCACTTTTTCACACAGGGCCATGATGGTTTGGCACCTTCATTTACAAATTGCATTTTGTGTTTACTTGTGTTGTCTTGACTATTGTTTAAATTGGTTTGATGGCACTTAAGTGTGACAAACATGCAAAGGAACAGGAAATGCAAACACAACCACTGTATACATGCAAACCTGAAAGGAGCTTAGAACAAGAAGACAAGTTCTAACACATATACAAACACCCACACAGACAAATAAATGGAAAACAAGTACATGGATGTTCTACACTGATGCTTTAAGACTAAACAAGTAAGCTTCAATTAACCTTTGGACAATGAGACACACATACGGTATGAAATTGTCATCATCATCATCCTCACGTCTCTGACATGACAAGATGTGATCTGGTTTTTGGCTTGGTATGACTTTGTTTGATTTAATGTCCTGAGGACAATGCTGTGACCAGTCCCCGTCTTTGTACTAACTTTGAGTGATCCACAGGAACTGTCCAATCACATTGTAGTTGAGCCATCAAGGTTAGAGGAAAAGAGAGACAAGGGAACACATACAGTAGCTCTGTTGAAATCACGATGTGCCTGCTGACTCTGAACTGCTCTCCCTGTCCTCGTTCTGCCATTTAAAGTGAACTAATTTGCAAGAAATGCAGGGGATTTCATAGAATATCAACCAGTTTAATTAGAACTACATGTCCTTTTTGTATGTCCATTCCCCCGTTTTCATTGCTCTAAAGATGGACAATGCTTTATTCATAATGATAAAACACCCTCTATTACTGGATGAATAACAAGCAGTCCTCCATACAGGTGGTTGTGCCTGCATAAAATAAATGAGCTTGGTGTTTCAAAAGTTTTTTTTTGCTGTGTGAAACCAGCTCTAAAAAGAGAGCGCCTGAATACATAATCTGTTCAGCAGAGAGGTTTAATTTGTGTTATGAGTGATAGCATCTGTTATAATGACATAGAGTCATTACACAGGAAAGAGGAGGCACAAATGGAACATCAGGTGATCGGCTATCTCTACATCAAAACATTACCTGATTTAGTAGTAACATTGTGTTGAAGCTCACTGTGACTTAAATAAAAACAAAGAACCTACGTTTTTTCATTAAGTGAAAACTTAAGTGTTTTGTGTGGCTGAACGGTTCAAATCCTAAAATGAATTGATGGGGAACCGATCTTGCTTTGCACTTATAATTGTTTTTGCAGAGAGTTTTGACATATATCATCATATCGCCAAGCCCTAGTAAAGGGGAAAGTATTCAGATTGGTTAATTAAATGCAGCAACGCCACAATGTAAAATTACTCCATTATGAGTAAAGGTTCTGCGTTCAGTAGTGACAGCTAAATGTACCTGGACTATCTAAAGTTGCACAAGTAACCCTTCTGCAGAATGGCCCCTTATGGAGTGTTACATTATTATACAGTAATAATACTGTAAACATACTATATAATACTGTACTCATTACAATTTTTGTTACTGATGCATTATATTTTAAGGAGCATAACAATGTTGTAGCTGGCTGAGCCAATTTGAACTACTTAATGTACTATGATATAAGCTGTCATGATATTTTCTATATTTGAAATCTTCAATATGCATAGTATGTAGCACTCAGATAAATGTAGCAGTGGAGATAAATGTAAAATATTTGCATCTGAAATGATGCAGCATACAAGTAATGTCCTAAAAAGGAAATTCTTCAGTATAGTGCCTCAAAACTGTAATGAAGTAGAGGACTCAACTAAATGTACTTCCTCAAATGCTGAAGGGAGACGAGAGCCTTTGATCACAAGGATGCTCTGTCGCTTGGGCAGAGGTCAGGGTTAGTGGAGGGAGATGTGGCTGTAAGGACACTGGATCCGGAGCCGATTAATTTTCTCACCCCCAGGGTATCAGTGGAAAGGAAGACAGGATCTTTTCTCAGTATGTTGTCAAGGTGAGGACACGGTAAACCATACCCACCCAACTGCTGCCCCCCCGGATTGCACCACAGCACATTAGGTAATGAAACTCTTGTGAAAAGCTAGGATGCAAGTTTGGTGTGACATAAAAAATATATAATTGGTTTTGGTCTGTATGGAAAGACATTCCATCAGGTGATTAAAAACCTGAATGATTATGAAAGCGAAGACAATGTCTTACACCAACTCAATTTCGATAATAACCCAACACTCTCATAATAATAACTACACACTCTCAAAGAAAAGTTTGAGTTGCTTATGTTGCTGTCTCACACACACACACACACAAACACACACACACACTTGTGTCACTCGCCACCACAAACCGGCATCATTGGAGCATGAATGTTCAGATTGATCCTATCCCAGATTGTTTATTAAATTGTAGCCAGTCTGACAGAGGAAACTTAACTGATCTAAACAACTACAGTAGTTATTGTATAATGAGGCATAAAAAACTAACAAGGTCACATTTATGCAACAATACATTCTTACAATTCACATGCCAACATTTGTCTGACAGTCACCATAATAGATGCAAAGACAGTGTTCAACACTTTGTTACATGGCAGTTTTCTATAAATTACTTTTTGGTAAGTTAATTGAAATCCATTATTTCACAAGTGAGTTAAGAATTATTGCTTTGGTTCCAGCAGTTTACAGTGATTTTAGCATTAATTTAGACCAGTGGTTAATCTGTAATATGTTGTATGTTTAATGTGTCCTGATATACTATTTTAATGAACACCTGCAAGCCAATCAAAGACATTGCCTGTTATTCCTTGGTTATCCTATTACTTAAGTCAAAGCAGAATGGAGGATACATTGCATGAGTGTGGGATAAGATGTTGAGTGATGTTATAAGGTGACGTTGATCAGATCAAACCGCCACCACTGTCCATCTCTTGGACTCAAAGTAGCGGAAAGGAAGAGAGATATTAAGTGCAGCTGTACGAGTCATTATGTAAAAACATTAACGGTCTCGGTCCTCACATGCCATGGCTCCTGTAATAGTGTAGTCAGTGCTGTGGAATGTCTTACTATGGTGTTGTTTTCTTGAAAAAAATCCATCTCCACAGTATCAAACCTAGCTGGTAATCAACTGTGGATCTGGCAAACAAACTTGACAAGGGTATTTCCTAATGCTTCCTTAAGGTGTCAGGAGATAAACAGTAGACAGAGCATGTCTAGCAACCACATGCTGGCGATAGTGTCCATGACAGGTCTGTGTTGTTTATTTTTGTGCAATTCTAACTGATCTCAGCCCCACAAACTGCTTTATATGCCCTGTTAGTCCTGACTTTATGATCAGGCAGAGCAGTGAAGTTTATAAAACTACAACAGCAGACCATGAACCTGCATCACACTGATGCACAACAAAAGGTTTGTATGTGACCATAAACAATATGTGTACTTTATTATATATGTTTCTGCAAAATTGGAACTTGCTGTGGGCATCACTACTAGTAAGAAGCCACTCAGCATAATAGTCTATGTAAAACCACTTTATGTGGCATTGCAGCAATGATATGAAAACAATCAGCTCTAAATTACAGAACACAGAAACATTTATAAAAAACCTTCTGGGCAGTTTTTAAGTTTGAGTAAGACTTTTTTTCCACTGTCCAACCCTCCAACATACTCCAAAATAAGCATGCACAATTCAGGGAAAAATATGAATCACAATTTTTTAGCTTAGAATTGATTTCATGATTCTCTGCCACAATTTCTTTCTCACAAAGTGTAATATTTATTACACACATGAAGCATGACAAAAAAAACCCGTACCAAACATTGATTGCACATCACCACAAGCCTGTAGACGCAGAGGCTTAAAAGAAAAGAAGGAAGAGCATTGCAGTGCTTGGGACCGCTTTAAAACCTATTTTATAAAGTCTATGTTTAAAACTCACAGAAGAAAGTAGTAGCATTTGTGATGCAGTCAGCTTGTAAAATTAAATGAAAATCTAAGTTATTAAAGTTATTTAAAAATTAAATCGTCAACAGGGTGAATCGAGATCGCAATTTTAAAACAATCATGCAGGCCTACTGCAAAACATACTCCAACACCGCCACGCTAAATGACAGCCAGCTAGGCCAAAGAACAAGAAGTCCTTTTACAACTATTTCAGCCAGTGTGCATACAGTAATATCACATTCCTAATCCCTGCTGACAAGAAATGAAGTTGCAAAATGAAATGAACAGGAATGGCTCCAAAGCCTGAAATAGCTGCATCAGACAGAAGTCTCAGAGAATAATGTAATTGGAGTGCTTAGTGACAAGTCGAGCAGGGAGGAAGGAGGAAAGATCAGAGCTCGCCTGAGCTTCCACACAATAAAAGGACACATTAGTGTGAGACAAAATGACTTGTTAAGATGAGAGGTAAAGAGGCAAAGGAAGGTTCAGTGACACTATGTAGCTGTGGTGTTAAAAAATCAAAATGACAGAGAGTAGGATTTATTTATGAAATACTTCAATATAAATGTATTAAAGGTGCCCTGTCACACATATTTCCTTACTGGTAACGTCTGAAGTTCCTGTAACATTTTTGTGTAAAAAATGCCACAGTTTGTTTCAAGCCATTCTAGCGTGGTATAGAAAGCCTGCAGAAAGATGCAGCTCGATTAGTTCTTATTAATATTCAACAAGCTAAGCTGCTTGACTCTGATTGGCTAACAGCTAGCCAATGAGAGCCTGGCTATCAACATTCTTTACCCGGCGCAACTGGGAGAGCTCCTGAATAGTAATGAGCTCAGGCAACATGACATCAGACTGACAAGCTTTTGTAATTGGCATGATTTCTCTGCTTATTTCTTTTCAGTGGATAGAGCTGACAGAGGAGGTAGTAGTTCATTTTCACATTCACGACATAACACAAACACATATGGACCTACCATATTTAAAACAATGCAAGTAAAAACGGTTTTGTGTGGCAGGGCACTAAAAGTTGCAATAAATGAGTGCGACCAAAGTCACATCCAATCTTTTAGGCAAATCTATCACTTTCAAATAACTGCCCAAATTCATCTTTACACATAAAATACACTTTAATTGCATTAACTTTACACATTACTGACACAGCACATATTTCATATGCATTTCCTTTTGTCTGTCAAAACCCTTTAGATGCCATTTCTTGTCAGCAGGAATGAGTCAACGGAGCTCCTGTGCAGTGTCTGACTTAGGCGAGCGTCATTGAAAAGATGAAAGGCCACAATCATTATCACCAGAAAGATTGTGAAAAGTTTATTCTTAGAGCCCTTATGATTAATACAAATTACACCTTTCTGCATAACTGGCAGGAGCGGAGAGATCACAATATCTCCAATTCTCAGTCTGCATCACTTCTCTGCTCAGCTGCGTTTACGACCTCAGTGTGACACTTCTATTTGTCCCATTTCCACATTAAGTCTGTATTTTAAACATCCTATATACACATGTTTTAGGGATTTTCTTTCAGTTCAAATAAGGCTAAGGGATGCATAATTTCCTTTGTGATGTTTTGCCAATTAATAAATCATTTATTTTTTGAGTTTCTAAGTTAATAATTTTAATTATTCTCCTGAAAAGTACTGCATAGAGGCATTCTAGTTCAAATGTTGTAAAATGGTACCCTGGAAATCCAGAGTTCTTGCGAGAGCACAATTTGAATTTGCTCAGCAAGTTACTCTGGTATAGAGTAATGTTGCTCATTAACTGTAGCCGAGCAGCACCAATCACATCGGTGTATCTTATATAGGCGGGCCTATATTGGAGGTGAGCTAAACAGATGACGACAGTTTAATCTACCAGTTAGCTCCGCTGGTAGCTACATGTCACCCCATGTGTTGTTGTGATTGGTCGTAGTGTTATCCAATTGCGTGCAGTGAGATTTTCTAATACATGCTTGATGCCGACCCTCGAGATGGGCGACTTTCATGCCAGACCCTTCATTTTTTCGGATTTCCAGGCTAGATTTTAAGATTAAAGATATAATTCCTATATTACCTCTTTAAATGCTTCTTATCATTTTTACAACACACTGTTTCTCTGATTAATCACGTTTACAATTGCTTTAGTTTTGCCAAAGCCTTTGGTTGACTAGCAGCCTCTCTTGCGCTTCTTGTCTCTTCCTCTTTGCTTCATTTCTACCAGTTCTCATTGGTCTGAAAATAGTGAAAATATGTTATACCTGTAGCCATGGAAGCGGGAGCAAAACCCACTTAGCCATCTCCCTGGGACACACACATGCAAAGGATATGTGAGCTGCCACCTGTGATTATGGTGCAGTTACATAACAAGGTTTACAGTCTGGATGTGTGAACCTTGTGATCTACTGTTCTACAGGCTTGTAGCGCCACAGTGTCAAAGCCTTACATTGTGCAGGAACGGGTACGGTACCTGTTGCCGACACAGACCGAGAAGCGCTTGAAAAGGATGCTTTGAGCTCCATTAGTTGATGTCCACAGCCAAACACAATAGCCTGGTGATGATCACACACGGGCTATTGCAAATCACCCTCAGACGTATGAAATCAGAGGCTGTGAGGGAGAAAGAATAGGAGTGCAAAGAGAGAAAAAGGAAAAAAAGAGAGGGTTCCTGGACTGATGAATCACTAGTGATAAAGCTGGGGCTGGGCCAGTATGGCTGTATTTAGAACCCCCCCCCCTTGCTAATTGTCATCTCTTTTAGCATTTGACTGATGACTGGCTCTCTGAAAAGACGTGAGAAAAGGGAAGCAGGCACTCAGCTCTTAGGATAATGTCACACTTTGAAGCTGTCAAGGGTTACGATAATATACTTCACAGTGGTGGCAATGCAGAGAAAGCTACAGCTTTCTCTTAGCAACAACTGAAGGCAAAACCCAGATACACTGAAGAATCTTTTAGAGATACAAGCATGGTCACACATCAAGACAATAATTCTCTATTAACGCTGAAAACAAGTCTTCCATGCAAGTTAACAGTGTTTTCCTAGAAGACTTTATATGTAGAACAGCGTTACAGAGTGTGATGAAATAAGAGAGCTCACTATAAGAGTGATTGGCATACTTCACTTTCAATTCCTCTGACACAGGAGTCCTGGTGTGGCGCAACTGCCAGACTGTCAAACACACATGCATACAAGCACAGACATACATCCTCGGGTCAAATGTTGTTGATTAGTCTTTGGTGACAAGTGTGAAAAGCATCAGTCTGCACTGAGATACAGCATCCAACGGTATGATACTGTATATCAATACACTCTGCACTGCACAGCTCACATAAAAGCTTTCATTATGGCAGTCAACTGTTGCAATTCAAAAAGATACATGAAGACTTGCCCCGGTCATGTTACGGTAGTGAAACAATCAATATTCTTACCTGAGGCTGCAAAGGCTCTGTGAATTTGCTTTTTTCTAAAAAAAAAATAAAAAAAAATAACTCACATTAACTAGCTCTTTTCTATGAAGGTAAATGGTAGGATAACAGGACTTATCTTAGAGTAAAAGCAGAGCAGATGGACTAAAAAAGGCAGCAGTTCATTTTATGTGGGAAGTAATTGTGAGTCTTTCATATGCATAATGCTGCTTCCATTTACTTCTTATTAACATCTGATCAAATACAATGGTGGATTGTCTGCTTGTGTTCCGAGTGATACATCTGTGCATCAAGTTGCTGTCAACTGGTAGTGCCATGATGTGGGAGGGAGGAAGAGAGACAACAAGAGAGAGTGGAGGAGAAAAGAGAGAGGGAGTAAGGGAGGCTGCAAATGGCAGCTTCTGTGACACCACTGGAGGGAGGGAGAGACAGAGAGGAGAGAGGGCGGGAGAGAGAGAGAGAGAGAGAGAGCAAAGAAATAGTCAGAGAGTGTGAGAGTGAGTGAGAGAGAGAGAGAGAAAGAGAGAGAGAGCAGCAGTCCAACTCGATCAGATTGCAAAAGATTGATGGAGAGAGCTGTTCAGTTAATAAGGAGTGAGTGAATATTGTACAATTTTATGGCAAATGTGAAGGAAAGACTTCATAAAGATGAAGGATGAGCAGAAGACCAGATGAAGAACTTGCCTCAGAAAATGGAAATACAAAAACCTTAATTTTCACTGGGATAATCCTCTTTAAACGTTTCATACCTGTTTTGCACGTCCGGCACTGACTGAGCAAAAGTGATTTGGCCCAAGGTTCTGGTGTGATTCAGCCTGATGCGTTTTATCCGCGCTCGCAACAGCACCTGAAAAAGAGAGAGACAAGAGTTCAAGCAAGGATGAAGAAATTCAAAGGGGGTCTGTGCCTTGTGCTGAAGATGGTGGAGTGGTATTCTCCAGTGTTAGAGTAACATACAAGAAAGGACCAGCTGTGGTGGCAGATGCAAAGAATGCCTCAGTTTGGTTAATACTGACACTGGGAGAGAAGAAACCACCTTTTACTTCTGCAGCCTGGGGGAGGACAGGTAGAAATAAAGGTAAGAGAAGGACACAAAACTTCACCTCAAACTTTCAGCCTGATTGTCACATCAATATCTGTTCAGATGTCACTGGTCTGTAGTGTTATAATGTATACTCTCAAGCATCGACAGTGATCCACAGTCATGTTGAAATTACACATCTAATACTATAGATTAATAAATTGTTGTTTACAGTTGTTTAAAATGTATGTAAAGTGCTTAAATTCCATGACAATTCATCTGATGTAAACAAAAGCAACACCAATTAAAGCTGAAAGTCATTGCCGTAGTCTTGTTTAATTTCAATTCCACGGTGCTGTAGTACAGAGCTAAAACAGCAAATAATGTGTTACTGATCACATACTTACAAGGGAACGGTATTTAGCTGTATTACAGCAGAAGCTGTTCTGTAGAATACAGATGCACACATATTTTAAATTATGTTGATTTTGCCACCCTAAGACTTGCAGGGTTAATCACTGTTAGTCTTCAAATGGCCAAGAAGGCCATGCTAGTTACATTTCAGTTTGCTCCCTTTAGGAGCTGGGAGCCTCTCATGGTTTAAACAAAGAAAAAGAAATGTTAACTAGAAGGCAGACAAAAACAAACCTTTGAAAGTATTCAGTTAAATTAACTCCTGAAGTTAACAGTCAATGATGTTTGAGTCTAAAGTAACGTGGGATTTATCTCTACATTGTCTTGATCCATATCAGAGCATGTTCAGACAGGGGAGGATATAAATGCATTATATTGCAATAGAACTGCTGAAATTATCAAATAATCAACTGTTGAGTCAACAGAAAATGAATTGGTGAAAATTAACTGACAATTTATTTTTAAAAAAGCCACAAAACATTCTGGAGAATTGCTGCTTTCTTATATGTTGCTTATCCTTGTAAACTAACCACAAATCAGATAAATATAAGCAATTTTAAATCTGGTACACTGTAATGGGAATTTGTCATTACTTTAAGATATGATAATCTAATTAATGATGGAAATTAAATTAATTTTGTTTAAAAGGCATTCAATATATTATAATAATAGGCTAATATAATTATTTTAGGCCTGGACGAGTGCAACTAGCAGAATCACAAATTTAGTCAATGTAAACAAACACAAATTTCTGCATTACATTTTCTCTATTCAACTTCAACAAACATCTTAATAATAAAATGCCTAACCTAACCACAGGATGTCAGATAGTATAATATTACTGGTGGACAGACATGAGCAGGTATTAATGGATAAATGTGTTGCTTCAGGCATTGTACTTTCTAGCAGTGTGAAGAAATGATGTGAGGGTACAAAAGAGACAGAGGGTGAAGAGAACGAAGATTATGCAGCATTGCCAGACAGTTCAATGACCTCATCCTACTTTTCATCTCAGCATCGTTCAGATTGATTCACTTTTATCATCCAAAAGGGATATTTAGCATGCAGTAGTACACACTGAAAGCCTCCACAAAAAAACTACAGTGATATCAATCTTCTTGTATGACTTAATAACATATAGCAGTACTGTATTAAAAGTAATGTATCTAAGCTTGTGAGCTCTAACCAACAGGTGTCACCTAAAATTGGAAATTATAGAGTTCAGTTTTAATATGGGTGATTCAGCCTTTGTGAATGGGTACAAGTAATTACAAAACTGCACAAATAACGATAAAAAAACCCAGTGAGAGGCTCACATGTGGGAATAATCAATCAATGGGAAACAGGTGTTTGAAAGGTGGAAAAGCTACAGGTGCAGCTAGCAAAAATCTACAGATTTTGTTCTACTTGCATATAATATACCAGCTGTTATAACAATGTGAGAATGTGAATAATTTTTTTTTTTAATCAACACCTCTCTCTTCAACCACCTCAGATTACATCTCAGCACAGGGGATGGCCTACATACCGGATCCTACAGCCTCCAGGGTTGGTTATTGTCTGGTTCTAACTTATTGGTCTCTTTACTAGTAGTTGAACCATGAACAACCTTTGAAAGGACAAAGTGTCAGTTATAGCATACTATTTGAAAAAAAATAGTGAGCTAGTTTTTAAAACACACTGTCAATGAGGCAACATTGCTGCATGGTAAAGTGGTGTTACTTTCTATAGGAAAATACCTGAAGGTTACTTGAGACAAGATGAGTTCCGCGTGGTGAGTTATAGGAAAATACAATGACATTTGAGCCTCGGCTCTTCCTTCACAATGGCCTTGGGAGGTGGGCCGGGACCGTAATGGTTGAGCTCAGTTTCCTGCATGCTTGTCTTGAGATGAAGTACCCTCTCCCACTACACCTCATTGCTCCCCCCAATCCCTTCCATTATTTTGCACATCCAATTATTCATTCTATTCATCTTGAACAGCAGTGTCATCTCCCCTAGAAACTCCTCTTAATTCCTCAAAAACACACACAGCAGACAAAGGTTAAACAAAAGGTTATTCATGTAATTATTGGCTGTGGTGGAAATCATTTTCCTTGCCCTAACTTATGAATCAAAGAGTCATGTATACTAAACTCAAAGTGTTTTAACTGCAAGACAAGATAATAATATAAACACAATACACTACCAATGGCCTCTCTCTGAGCTCTCATTTCATGCAGCTTCTCGTATAAGATTTGATGAGCCCAATATAAACACAAAGGTCAGGACTTCATACCTTTTATTATACTTTATTGTACTTTATTAATCCCACAAGGGGAAACTACACTTTACACTCTGTTGTTATTACACACATTACACACAGGCCTGAATTACACACACATGCTCAGGTCCTATACATGCACTAATGGAGAGATGTCAGAGTGGAGGGGCTGCCCATGGAAAGGCGCCCCGAGCAGTTGGGGGTTCGGTGCCTTGCTCAAGAGCACCTTGGCAGTGCCCAGGAGGTGAACTGGCACCTCTCCAGCTACCAGTCCATCACCTGCTATACCCATACCTGCTATAATTTACACACTGATTAACATGTCTCTCAATACAGAAACTAAACAGCAACTATATCTACACAGCTTTTACAGCAGCAGTAAGCTTACATTTACATTTAGTTGTTGCTTAGATGTTCCAGTGTTTGAAAAAAACTTAATTTGTGGATAATAACATAATCATTTGGTAGTAATTTAAGTATGTGGTTACCCTTTACATTACAGGTTGATTTACATTGGGAAAACAGAACTAAAGCAGCAGTTGTGTATATATATATATATATATATATATATATATATATATATATATATATATATATATATATATATATATATATATATATATATATATATATATATATATATATATATATATAATAATGCTTATTTTTCATCCATACAGCCAGGTTTTCAATTACATGCAAGTATGCTCTACCTTTGATTACTGTAATACGGCTAAATAACTACCAATTGCCCCTTTAACTTCCAATTAATTTGAAATAAGGCAATTAGGAATAATAGCTATTCAGCTGTCACGTTGCTTAATCTAATGTCAAACTTTTTGGCACAATAAAGACTACTGTCAAATCCAAGTCAAAGAGCTGGTGACAAACACCATGTACAATCAAAACATTACATGCACAACCTCTCAGACGGACACACTGATTTAAACAGCTTCCAGTGTAGCAACAGCAAAGGGTTTCTGTATGGGTTGAGACTCTGAGGCACTTATTGAATGACTCCTTGGACGCAGGGAGGGGTTTTACTTTCATTTGACCAATTCACTGGACACCTGAGACCGCTACGACTGCAGTATGATATGGAGACTGTGCCCTGTGTAGGGCTTCTCAGGTCATGCATGTAGTGTAGAGACCAAGATGTATAATGCAAAATGCTGAGATGACTTTCAGGCTTAAGATTCATCTCAACTATATAAGACAGTCAGTATGGCTACTATGCCATATAGCCAAGCCCACCTGCCACTACACAGGTGAGCTACTGGAGAAAATATACGTAGCATACCTAATACTTAATTAAACTATCAAGTGAAATACAATTAGAAAGGACGAGACAACCCAGTTTGGTTGACACATTTACAGATTTACATGTTTGAAATGAGAAGTAGGATTACTATTTTTAGCATCAACAGCTGTGCTTTTGGGAAGTAGTAGTAGTGTGATATTGTCAAAAAGCAAAACGTATAAAAATAGAACACAACACTTAGTCACAGTAAGTTATTCTGATACAGGTATGTGTTTGACCTCTAAGGGAACGTCTTTTTGTGCATGAGGTAATCTGGCTCCAGATCAGAAGAACCCTTCACCTGAAAAAGTGTGAGCGAAAATGGAATTAGTGTAAGTGAGGGGCAGACGGCAGGTCATCCGGGATTTGGGAATGCACATGAGTGAACTGTCAAGTCTTCAGGGCCCAAATCAGGCCAGCATAAACAAAACTGATGTGGCCAGGCGATAAAAGCTGTCTGCACCCAGAGGGGCCTCAGTCCAGCCCCAATGGGCATAACTCCTTGAGCCTGAGGCTCAACATCCAGCGCAACGGCCCGGTTATCTGCTGCCTGACCAAGAATCATTTGACAGCCATACTGACATATTGCAGATGCATTACATTCAAAACTAACACATATATTATCAAGTGTATGATTGTATGTGTGAGTCCTAATATTCTTGTAAACTGTAAAGTTCCACAATGTAATGACAATAAATATGGAACACAGGGCATTGCACAGGGGAAAAATGTACTACCTACTTGTATGGAACACCATGGTAAGGTGCTATAAATTTACTGCATCCTCAAAACATGATTAATAATCCTGAAAATTGTACAGAATGGGGTCATATAAATAGTGCTTCGCTCTCCATCCCTGTATGCAGCATCTGGAATTGCATGTCCATGGAATAAGTGGCACACATAGATATCCCCAAGGAGTATGTTTAAATACACACACAACCCCATATCCCCTAGCAAAGGTATTGTAGTGAAAGGACAATGGCAAACTTAGACCACAAAAGAATGAGCGCAGATTGTTGCATGTGTGATGACTGCATGGCATGCTGCTGATAAACTATAAATACAACTAAGAAGTGATAAAACCTAACGTGATAGCCTTCCTATTGCTGGTAGGTCTAAAAAATTACAGCCCTCATTTTATAAAACACCTATATGAGTAGTGACTTACATGATGGTCAATTTTTGCATAGTAGAATAATAAACATCTGGTAGGTGATGTCTTAGTTTGTCTCCACTGCCAACCTTCATCATAATTTGAAAGAGAAAAGCACAGGAAATGTCATGTGAAAGAAGTGGATCGGCTGTGAGGCCAGCTCTTCACTTACCAAGCTGACATCAAAAGACATAAGGACCCTTCAGTGAGGGCCAATTGGAAACTGAGTCGTGATGTTTAAAGAGAGCAAGATGGCGAGGAGAAAGAGTGTGAATAACTGAAATAACTGATATTATGATACTAACAGTATAAACCTTGTACTGGAAAGTAAGACAGGGGTAAAAGTGTTCAAACAAATCATAACAATGTACAATACTGTAAAACTGTACCGTTAATGCAATTATTATAATCCCTATAGTTTCCTATTGTATTCATTATCAAAGTTTGCAAGAGGACAAACTTATTAGAAGCTGGTTTTCTGCATTAGTTAATGGGAAGCCTTATACTAAACAAGCAACCACATTAAATACATGATAAAATAGTCAGTCATACAAAATCAAGTTAATCTAACGCAGGTTTATCTAGAATATCAAACAAAAAAAGCATATTTTTATTAAAATAGCACATGTAGAAAACTTTAAGTGATGATGGTGACTTTGTCAATTGGGCTCTAACAGACAGAAATCTCATTCAATAAAAGTATCTATTCATAGTAATATCAAATATCTTTTTGGGCCAGTAGAAGAACTATTTGAGTACTATGTATGTTTTATACTGTTTTGCAATTCAGTCCCCTAAAGCTTTCATGGTTGTTCTTTGGTGAAGTTTCATACACAGGTATGGTGTGATTTGACCATTATGTCACAGAAAGATACTCACATTGTTCTCCTCTCCTAACATTCCATACAGGAATAGGAATAAAGCGCAAGACTCCCGCCCATCTCCCTGTCTATGACTCACTAAAATGCAGCTTAGCCAGTGATCAAGCTGTGAGGGCCTCAATCACTCCAGGCCTGCCTTTCTGCTCTGACCCTGCACCTGGAAGCACTGCCAGGAGCATGAGTGTGGGGAGGCTTAACCGCTACAGCATTGTGTCATCCGAGGAAGAGGGCCTTCGCCTCACTACCATGCATGGCATGAACGGCTTTGGCAATGGCAAGATCCACACACGCCGGAAGTGCCGCAACCGTTTTGTCAAAAAGAATGGCCAGTGCAATGTGCAGTTTGCCAATATGGAAGATAAGTCACAGCGCTACTTGGCCGACATCTTCACCACATGTGTTGATATTCGTTGGCGATGGATGCTGGTAGTCTTTACTCTTGTGTTTGTTGTCTCCTGGCTGGCCTTCGGCTTAGCCTTTTGGGTCATTGCTTTACTACATGGAGATCTGGATAATCCAGCCGGAGATGATAACTTCACTCCATGTGTTCTACAAGTCAATGGATTTGTGGCTGCCTTTCTATTCTCCATTGAAACACAATCTACTATAGGTTATGGCTATCGATGCGTGACTGAAGAGTGCCCAGTGGCTGTCTTCATGGTGGTCTTCCAGTCCATAGTGGGCTGCATCATTGACTGCTTTATGATTGGCGCCATCATGGCGAAGATGGCAAGGCCAAAGAAGCGAGCACAAACACTGTTGTTTAGCCACAATGCTGTCATTGCCATGCGGGATGGAAAGCTGTGCCTCATGTGGAGGGTTGGGAACCTTCGCAAGAGCCACATTGTAGAGGCCCATGTCAGGGCACAGCTCATCAAACCTCGGATCACTGATGAGGGGGAATATATTCCTCTAGACCAGATAGACATTAATGTAGGCTTTGATAAAGGCCTGACAGAATTTTCTTGGTTTCACCCATTACTATTCTCCATGAGATAGATGAGGAGAGCCCCCTATTCGGGATCAGCAAACAGGACTTGGAGACAGCAGACTTTGAGATTGTGGTCATTTTGGAAGGGATGGTTGAAGCCACCGCTATGACCACACAGGCTCGTAGCTCCTACTTGGCCTCGGAGGTCCTTTGGGGTCACCGTTTCGAACCGGTCTTGTTTGAGGAGAAGAATGTGTACAAGGTGGATTACTCTCACTTTCACAAAACTTACGAGGTGCCGTCCACCCCCCGCTGCAGTGCCAAGGACATGGTGGAGAACAAATTTTTAGTCCCCAGCTCTAACTCCTTCTGCTATGAAAATGAGCTGGCCTTCCTAAGCCGCGATGATGAGGAGGAGGATGTAGGTGGTGGGAGCAGGGCACTGGCCAACCTCAGTCCAGACCGAAACAGCCGACATGAGTTTGAACGCTTACAGACCACCAGGGTGCTGGATCAAAGGTCATATCGTAGAGAGTCGGAAATATGACCTCTACCCATTGACCCTGGATCAACATTCAATAACTTTATCCAAGGGTAAAAATGCAGAAAAATGCAAAGTGCCATAGGAAAAGCTGACTACTGTGAAAGATTGGGAAATATATAAGATAACCGTAAAAGGGACTTAACGGGAAGAAATGGGAAAAACAACAAAACACAGCTTAGAAAATTGTGGTAAGGAATGTCTACAATCAAGGAAAAGGCTAGGGAAAGACCTTCTTCCTTAACTGAAACTTGAATCTTTTTTCACATGGTCATTTTGAGTTGAGTGTTCAATGATGCATCAAAAACTATTATAACAGAACCTTATAATCAAGTCTTAGGTGTAAATACATTGCTTAGTTAAGTTATGTTTTGTGTGTTGTATCAGTTTCTAAAAACACTTAAAAAAAATAGAAGCTTTTTAAACTTGTTGCAAGGCTACTCTTAAGCTCTCCTTACATTGTTGTAATTTGCTGGACCTGTGTTCATTGACACATTGAAAATCCGTGCACAGCGTTCAGATGCAATGAGACGTGAAAAAACATCTGACTGTGAGCCACTGAGAACAACACAATTCAACACCTTTATTTTAGAATTGGTGTGATCCCAAAATCTACCAATGTAGGCAGAGTAGGCTAAATTGATTGCACTATAAAGAACATAAAGGAATATATGTATCACGTACACACATTGATACATAGTCAGGTAAACAAAACACAAGCACAAATGGAAGACGGTCTTAAATTAACATTTTGTATTTCCATAAAACATCTTTTGTTGCAGGATACAGGCTGCAATATCCAAGTTTGTATTGATCAAATTAATAACTTAATAGCAGCAATTTGTAACTCCAAAAACGAATGCATCTTAAAATGTACCTTTACCTTCACAACAGAAAGTATCTAATAAACTAATTTAAACTAAAACTTGTATGTTGGTAGTTAAATTTATAAATAAGTTATAAATTGACCACACCAATGTTTTTGTCCTTAAAAATGAATCTATGCATTTTGTTAAGAGTTCAGGGTCCAGAAATCTTATTCAGTTCTGTGTGAGATTAAATTTTTATGAAATTGCTTTAATCAATACCTAATACTTAACTTGAAATTTAAAAAAAAAAAAACATATTGCTAAAACCTTTAAAATGCACACATGAAGAAGAATGAATGCAAGAATGAGAATTATTCCTAACCACCCAACATGCATCCATTCCAAATGCTAAATGAAGAAGCATTATAAGGGCAAATGTGTCTAAAACACTTTGCATTTTGCTAGTAGGGTTAGAATACTCCAAATGTGTTAGTCAACTTTAGCTGGCCATACATTTCTATCCATTTTACATCCAAAGTGAGTAGATTTAACTGCTCTTTACATTAATAATAACAGAGTCAATCTATATTTAAAATTTTACCCAGGTTATAGACTAATGACAACATATTATTTAAAATATATGACAAATGTATCCTTTAAAGAATGAAGTGAATGTGTGCAACACTAAATTTGGCTACAAACCCGTTTTCCCTTTCATGTGTATCTGTGTAACAAAATCAGATACAGTAAAATAAAATAAAGAAGAAGTAAATAGCTTCCTCCTTCACTCCTCATATTGATTCCTCTGGCATTTACAAACATTACATACTATAGACCGCTAAATGCATTTTGGCAATATGTTAATACGATGAGTTAAGATACTGGACCAAGGTCTGAAAGGAAGCAATAAAACCTGAAGCACACCTTTCTGAATTCATTTTAGTAAGCATAATTTTAATGATTTTCTTGTAATTTACTGAACATGCATATTTATATTATTGATTCAAAGATAACAACTGAAAGAAATGGTGTGAGGAGAATGACCCTGCATTATTTAGTTTGTATTGTACTTGTATGAATATGAGTTCTCAGATTTGATACCAAAATAATGATTGCAGCTCAGACTTAAGTTTTTAAGTGATTGTTTCCAAAGTAATGTTCCAAAAACAGTGTAGACTGATCTTAGTAAATGGATGATCATATCATATCATATACATAAGGTGTTTGAGTCTCCAGTTTGCAAATGTTATTTTTACTAATTCCCAAATAAATGCCATTGATGAAAGCAAATACATGTTCAATGAATAAAATAATGAAACCAAATCTAAACTAAACATTTAAGTTGTAGTTATAGATTCAATCATTTACAATTACTATATACAGTATTTTAAGAGACACAATTATAATGCATGAATACCTTTTATTCTTTGGCATGGATAATAGCATTTAAACATTATCCCTTATTCTAGATGCCTAGACAGAATTGATCATTTAAAGTACCTCAACATGTTTATGTTGTGTCACAAAAAAACGGTTTATCTATTACCTCACTAAACCGTAGATGTCATGTCCCTGTGGAACAAATTTAGTTAACTTTTAAACATAGATTATATGTATTAAGAAGGAAAGATACAGGATATGGTGAAAAACAACAACATGATAACACAGAGGAGAAACATAAAGTGGTTATTATGTTGGTCACAATGACTAATATTTTACTAATAGTCATTATAGATTGTTTTTTTTAGAAATTGTGGGATGTAGTAAAATATAAAGAGCATTTTCTTGGCTAATAAGTGAAGTGTACCCAACCCTTAATATTCATTATGCTCATTGCCTTCTGGGAAGGTTCTAGCCACTGATGTGTGAAGCGTCTACTCGGTGGTAAAAAATAAAAATAAAAATAAAAAGGTGAAGCATTTCTACTGAATAATTATTTCGGAGATTGTTTTAGCTTTGATGTTGACCTGAGCCCTTAAAAAAGTAACACACATATGTTTTAGCTCAATATAAAAGTTTATAGTGTAAAAAGCATAGAAACATAAAAAGTATAATAGGGAGCAGCCAGGCTGAACAAACCTGCTTATTTTTATACAAATTTCTTTTTGATAGAATACAGCAACCAATATTTATCTGTTTTTATCAGAATAATGAAATTACTATTGAGAGGCAAAGATATGACTCTTGTCTCACTTTTCAATGATTTAATTTCTGTTGTTTCATTTCAGCACAGATCATGATTTAACAGGTATTTCTCTTAAAGGGATGATAGGAAAAACCTTTGACCTCTGTAGAAGTCTTCCTATGTCCAGCAAAATGTCTACTGGGCTTTTGATTTGAATTCAAAGTCATTTAAATTATTTAATTAAAAACTAATTGTGAAAAAAGTTGTTTTCATCTCTTTTGTTGAAAGTGGTCCACCAAATACGGGCTTTATTGAAATGTAAATTCCATTTATTGAAAAACCCTGGACATCCTCAAGCTTGAGTAATGAATGAATTAAGTGGTAATAATCCATCACCATGAGGGGTGGTTTAAGATGAGATCAAGAATGAAGTTGCCACAGTCAGATGACTTCCTGGTTTTGGGCCAGTTATTCAAGAAGGCTCATCAATTAATCACTGCAACACACAACCAACCAGCGGCCAGAGGCCTTTTTGGCCCAGTTGATCTGGGCAAGAGGCCTGCAGCGAGACTAGGTCAGATCAATGGTGTAACAACACATGATAGACCATTATTCCTCTACTACCTCAGAACTAATGAAAGCCTAATGTTTTTAAGCAATACATTTCACTGTGGGCTTGATTCACTGAAGGCGTCATGTCATAGTACGAAAAACGCAGGTGTAAAGAATAAAAAGAACAATATCTTACTTACAGGGTCCTGGTATTGTGTATTCTGGCTCATTGTCACAGCATACTTGACTATTACTGAGGCATCATTAATGTTATTAGTAACATCTGTGTATTTCCTATTATGACAAATAAAAATGTCTTCTGTGAAAAAAGCCTATTGCACAGTAACTGCACATTTAGGTTTTCTTGTAAGTTAAAAGTCTTACACTATTTAGCAGAGCCTAACCAATACTGGATAATTAGAAATAAAGAAATCTGATTTACAAAATCTGAATGATATATCAGCCAATTTCTAACATAAACACATTACTGAAAAAATTATGATATGGGTTACTTTTTTGTGACCTTTATTTGTCCAAGTAAGTCGATTGTTCTCATTTGCAACAACGACTTGTCACATTCACAAAGTTACGCATTCATACCTGGAAGCTGCCCAGTACAACCACAGTCTGATCTGCTGGCCACTGAGCAGCTCCACTGGAGCAGTTGGAGCTAAGGGCCTTGCTCAAGGGCACCTCACTCTCTCACTTTACCCACCCAGATTTTAAACTGTCTGTCTGGGGATTGTTAGACAACCTCCCGGTCACAAGCTTGCTCCTTTTACCTTTAGCCTACCCCTGCCACTTACATATAGTTATTAAAGAATTGTGACCAAGAAATGTACTAAGTGAGAATTATTTTTACATTTGAAAATCAACTTGTTAATCTGGTTGACAAACTACATATTGGTGACACTGTTTCCAAATCACCACAAGCATATTTTTGGCATTTCTGTACTGTAATTGTCTTGTTACTCATAGGCTAGTCAGGATCAACGAAAGTACATTCCAGGATTACCTGACATCCAGCATGTGGCTCACTACAGGGTGTCCCTCACTTTCCACTCTCTGTGTGTTGCCGTTCTCAAACTATGTTCCCTTAGAGAAATAACAAATTGAGCTAGCAAGCTACATACTGAAAATGGCAAGTTTTGAAGAACATTTGGATCATGCAACAAGGCAAGATTTACAAAGAATATGTTTACGGCATTTACTCTCTAATTGGGACTTTTTGGGATGGATTGGAGAGGATTGCTATGGAAAAAATAAACACAGCAATACACTGGTAAGAGCAAATTACATTTAACCATGTAGCCATCTAATTTAAATTGCTCACCTTACTGTATTGTGTGAACCTCATTTAATACTGCACGTATGTGCCGTTTTCTTTTGCTGGCTGCAACAACCCAGAGCATTTTTTTCTCCTATCCCAGAATGTATGTGTGGTGTAGTCAAATCTTACTCCGCAGTGCTGTGAAGTAAGGTCTAACAATCAATTAAAAGTAAAAGGTTCACATGAAACACATACATGGCATCTACATTTATGATCAAATGTATAGCCTTTCTGTAACGGGGCCCCTTAAAGTAAAGAGTTGAAAGACTTACGCAAGTACCTAAGCTTGCTAGTACAATGCTGTTATCAGTACTACAGAACACGTTTTCGACTAGTGTTGAATAATCCTGAATTCTTTGCATGGGATCTGTTACCATCAGTTCTTTCCAACTAATTCCGGTCAGGGTGATTAAATTGCCTAAAGTGAGCAACAGATGATTAACATGCTGGTCACTGGTCGCGCTGAGCAGCACTAACTGACACTGGGATCACAGAGGCTATGGTGAAAGCATTTGCCAAGTTTTATTATGTAACATGGCTTGGCAAGTGTGTGTCCATCTTCGTTTGGCTTGGTGTCACATGCAAAAAGTAGAAGAAAAGTGAAGCGTTCAGGATTAGTGGTGGTCCTGTCATAGACTTAGACCCCAAGAGGTCCTGGACAATTAAGTGCATGTCAGGAAAAACTGTTTAGGGTTAAGGTTAGGGTTAGCTGCAGAGATGGGAAGTAACGAAGTTGCTGTACTCAAGTAGATTTTTCAGATATTTTTACTTTACTATTTATTTTTGTGGCAACTTTTTACTTTTACTCCTTACATTTTAACACAAATATCGGTACTTTCTACTCCTTACATTTTACAAAACTGACTCGTTACTTTAGTTTTGTACAAAAGGTTGTCTTGTCAGAGAATAGCGCAGACATGCGCCTCACACCGCGAGTGGGCAAGCCACACAGAGAGAGAAGTGAGAGAAAAAGTACGGAGCCCCCCTAGGGTCAGCTGAGAAAAGGATTTGTAACAATCCGTGCTCAAGGATTTACACTCACCTAAAGGATTATTAGGAACACCTGTTCAATTCCTCATTAATGCAATTATCTAATCAACCAATCACATGGCAGTTGCTTCAATGCATTTAGGGGTGTGGTGTTGGCGCCAGACGGGCCGGTCTGAGTATTTCACAATCTGCTCAGTTACTGGGATTTTCACGCACAACCATTTCTAGGGTTTACAAAGAATGGTGGGAAAAGGGAAAAACATCCATTATGCGGCAGTCCTGTGGGCGAAAATGCCTTGTTGATGCTAGAGGTCAGAGGAGAATGGGCCGACTGATTCAAGCAGACTGAAATAACCACTCGTTACAACTGAGGTATGCAGCAAAGCATTTGTGAAGCCACAACACGCACAACCTTGAGGTGGATGAGCTACAACAGCAGAAGACCCCACCGGGTACCACTCATCTCCAATAGGAAGAAGAGGCTACAATTTGCAAGAGCTCACCAAAATTGGACAGTTGAAGAATGGAAAAATGTTGCCTGGTCTGATGAGTCTCGATTTCTCTTGAGACATTCAAATGGTAGAGTCAGAATTTGGTGTAAACAGAATGAGAACATGGATCCATCATGCCTTGTTACCACTGTGCAGGCTGGTGGTGGTGGTGGTCTAATGGTGTGGGGGATGTTTTCTTGGTACACTTTAGGCCCCTTAGTGCCAATTGGGCATCGTTTAAATGCCACGGCCTACCTGAGCATTGCTTCTGACCATGTCCATCCCTTTATGGCCACCATGTACCTATCCTCTGATGGCTACTTCCAGCAGGATAATGCACCATGTCACAAAGCTTGAATTTCAAATTGGTTTCTTGAACATGACAATGAGTTCACTGTACTAAAATGGCCCGCACAGTCACTACAGGTGTGTCTCAAATCGTGCACTTCTGTACTAAATACTAACTATTTCAGTACATAGTGCATTTACATTGTCAAAGTGCGGTCAAATGCAGTGCACTTAGAGTACCCGGATGGTGCACTCAAAACGGTCAGAAAGTTGAGTGTGGATCAATGGACACTTTCCACACTCAACGGTCGCCATCTTGGCTACGTAGCAGAAGGGGCGGGGCTAACAACAGTTGGAAAACTTTTGATTTATGGCCGCTGAAGACGCGATAGCGAGACCGATGGAGCAACACAAATGTAAGTTGAACGTGAGTCTTTTTGCTATACTTATAACGTATAAGCCACCTGTATATGTATATTTGGTTAATTTTACAGTCGGTAGGCTAATGATTTTTGTACCACGAATTATAACCTTTATTGGTACCGTAATTTGACGTGCTAGCAAGCTAACCTTAGCTAGCTAACAGCAGAAGTTTAACCAGATTGACAAATAAGTCCCCCTCATGTCCCTATCCCCATCAAACTAGCTACGGCCTGGGGGGAGCCTGCAGAACTACAAGCACATTTTTAAAATAAAATTATATTAAAAGTATTTAACTTTGTTATCTTTTGTATTACACGTTGCATGACTGTTGAAAGCATATAATGTTAGAGAATACAGAATAGAGGAATGGGATCTATTTACATGTCAGGTCTGTTACCTCTGCTTTCACTATTGTATTGTCATGTATGAAGACCATTTAGAACAAAAATACAACTTAGAATAAAAGATGTAATGATGTTTTGTCTATTAGGTAAGTTGTAAGGGTAATGCTTCACAACAACAGTCTTATCTATGGGCCACAAGGATTTCCTCATGAAACAGTTGAGCATTAAAATGAACAGTAATATATTAACATTACTTATTTTTAGAGCAGAAACATAAGTGTATATACATAAAATAGTGGTCTGCAAAGAATAGGTATAATTAATGGATTGAAAAGAGTGAGGAACCAGAACGAATATTACGATACAGTTGTGTGTACAGTTTTCAGCTAATGGGGGGCAGGTGACATGACGGCGGCTTCGCAATCGTCATCCTGGAGTGACACGGAACAAATAAAAACAAAATCACATTTATTATTGTTAAAGTATCAAAAACAAAGCAGGAATTATTTGCAAAAAACAACAGCAGACTGGAATGCTCTCCTTTGGTGAAATTCACAATTGTACAGAAGAAGAAGGGATGAAATGTGATCGTCATTTCCGGCTAGTACGCGATTTGACACAACACTCCTCTGTCGAAATTTACGCACTATGCAAGTCAGTTCGTAGTGCACAAAGTGTACGGTCTGTAAGTGCACTAACGGAAGTGTGCGATTTGAGACACACCTCAGATCTCAACCCAATAGAGCATCTTTGGGATGTGGTGGAACGGGAGCGTCGTGCCCTGGATGTGCATCCCACAAATCTCCATCAACTGCAAGATGCTATCCTATCAATATGGGCCAACATTTCTAAAGAATGCTTTCAGCACCTTGTTGAATCAATGCCACGTAGAATTAAGGCAGTTCTGAAAGCGAAAGGGGGTCAAACACAGTATTAGTATGATGTTCCTAATAATCCTATAGGTGAGTGTATAAACGTGAGCAAAATATTAAAGATATTCTATGTATAGTATATTCTTACCTTAATTATAACTTGTCTCCTCCTAGTTACATTTTACAATTACAGCACTTACTGTTAAAACATAAGTTTGGAGACACTACCTTATTTAATCATTAAATTAATAGATATTTTTGTGTCGTGTTGTACTTTATATACATCTAAGCACCGCCGGCTGCTGCTAGAGACCAGTCTTATTTCTCCAGGTTGGAGGACGGCTCATTTTGATAAAAATTAGTTTGTAGCTCGTTAACCTTACTGTGTTAGGAAATATGCGTAATTTGTGATTTAATATGATTTCGCTATAAAGTAATTGATCCCAGAAGTTTGAATCTGTGAATATCTTTCCTACTTTGCTCACGTTTATTAAGATTATGAATCCATGCGCACAGTTTTTTAAACCGTGGGCATGGATTATGAATCCGTGCGCACGGTTGTGTATGGTAGCCTTTACAATGTTATTTATTTATTTGCAGAAACACACACACACACACACACACACACACACACACACACACACACACACACGTTTGTTCTGTTTGATTGTAATGAAGCATCAACAGAGAGTTGTCTCTGTCTGTGTTTTAACAGGCACACCTGGGGCCAAGTTGGAAACCAGAATCAGCTTTAAATACAGTCCTAATCTAGTCCTCACTAGCAAGTTTACAATCATTTCACTTGAGTTACCGTTATTATTGTTTGAGTTATCAATTCAATCTAATTGTCAACACAGTAGGCTACTGTACGTTGTACTTATGGACCACTGCGAGACAGCTTGTTAGATTCCCAAACATGTCCCTATCGGAGAGACATGTTTGAGATAGTGGACTATGCATCAAGAATGACTCCTAGCCAATGTGCTGCGTAATTCTAAAATATAGGGAACTTCCTAATTAATGTCAGTTTAGTCATTCATATTTAATCCTTTATTTTCTTTCCAGAAGCCATATTTCAGCACACACACATATGTAGATTCCTTTAAATGTTAAGGGGAAAATTAAAAAAGAGGAACTGGATCTGTGAATTCTCACAGAATCACAACTGAATTCATATCTTCAGTCAGAATCTTATTAACCTGGAGTCCCAGTCTCTGTCAAAATAATCATATATGGGATGTTTTAGGCTTGTTGACAGACATCCATTTAAAATGTAGCCAATGGCATATAAAGAGCCTTTTTCTCCATGTCCACTGAAGTTTCTCAGCTTGCATTCTAAAAAATGGTTAGTCATTCACAAGGCTACTTTTACTTTTACTTTTATACTTTAAGTCAATTTCCAAGGCTGTATTTTGTTACTTTTACTTGAGTAAAGAAGTTAAATCAGTACTTCCATTTTTACCAGAGTATTTTTTGACACAATTATCTGTACTTCTACTTGAGTACGGGAAGTGAGTACTTTTGCCACCTCTGGTTAGCTGCCTGGAAGGCAATGTTGGAGGAAAAAAAACACCATTGTGCCTTTGTAATCCCAAGGACATGCTATTCAACTGTGATGGGTAGCTTATTAGGATGGGTAGACTATAACTTCAACAATTTAAATCATTCTCAACAGTAGTGATGGGCAGATTGATCCAAATATCAATAATATCGATACCAAAGTTGGTATTGATATTAATCAATACCAGTGTAGTGATATTGATACTTTAGTTTCAGTTTATTACCAGTATGCAGTGCTGCAGTTTCATCAAAAAGGCAACCTGGCTGTCTGTGTCTGTGCCGCTGCTTTCAAAGGCCGCTCCTGTCACAGTGTGGAGCAGGCACACTTTGCTCCTCCTCCATCCTCTTGTGATATGATGTTGTAGCGTCACGTGACTCAGCGGCGCCAGGCAAACAAGCAAGCAAACGGCCAGGCCTGGTGGTGGCCAGCAGCATCACACACATAAGCAGGACAGAGACGGAGCAAAAGAATGGCAGAGAAGAAAAGGAGCGCCGTGTGGCCATATTTTTTCAGGCCAAAACTGAAACAACGGCAAGCTGTATAATTTGTAAAAAGGCTGTAAGATATAGTGGTAACACAACTAATGTATTCAAGCATATGAAAATTTTGTCCTGAGTTTTAATGTATTAATAATTCAAAGACAAAATCACAAAAACACTTTAAAGTCAAAAAAATTCATTCGGATTTAGCAATTTGATGATGCATCCACCTTAATTATTAAAAAGTATCTGTAACGGCAATACTGGCCCTGTATTTACTTGGTATCGGATCGATATATCTCACACCACTACTCTGCAGGTAGAATCCCATGGTCTTCTTGTATTGTTGTGCATCTGTGTATGTCACAATTCAGCTTTACCAACTTGGATCAGGGCTCTAAGATGCAAAGCTACTATAGGTTCTTTTTAGAGCTAGATTTAGTCAACAAGGTAAGCAAATTACCTTTTTTTTAGGTCTGTTTCCACCTCCATAGAAAATGCTACAATTCTATAATGGTTTGTTAGCAGTTGTCTGTATCCCATAGATATGAGTGCCACTGGTGCACCAGTGTCTCCCTTCACACTCACGGCTCCAGCAAATAAACATGAATTACCATATGGAGGCTGTTGCCACGTAACCTGCTAGCTGGAGAAAAAAATACATGAAGCTAAGGAACCGAACAGACACAACCTTGATTGACAGACAGACAGACAGCTAGATAGATGGTTGAAATTATTTTTCTACGTCATCATGATATTTATTTTATCTAAATGACACAACAGCGAGTTGACACACAGGATCTCTTGGGATTGTCCCTTCTGCGACACCCAGGGAACAGCTGACTTAGCCAGCTGGGGCCCGGACTCACAATTTGCTCACATGATATAAAACAAAAAGCTTTACACCTAAAGAAGACTTCTGGAGCCAGTTAAAGGATGTGAAAGGATGCAAGGAAGTGGCTTCACCAGACTCTCTGCCAGGCAGCCAGCCCATATAGACTAGTTATAATTAATGCTGAAACAAACTCCCTGTAGCCTGGAATCTTGATGACAGTAAAATTAGAAGAAATCGGGTTGAAGGGGCCATAAATCTCTTCAGTGTCAAGCTGCATGTGGCTCTGTGGCCAACACTTTCACTGCTGAAAATACTCCCAGTCAGTTCCTGTGATAGCATCACTAAATTGTAATAAATTAAAGTAATTGAAAAAATAACTACCGTTATATGTACTGTACATGTGTTGCTATAGCAGATTTTAAACGAAAGTCAAAACTGGTGCAAATATTTTATGTATGATAGTATTATTGGAATCCAAAATGAACATATGAAGTGAGTAATATATAGTACTATTAGGAGATCAATTATTGGTTCATACATGTATAAATTAAGTTACTCTATAAAGAGCTATGTGTTTTCTAAACACTCCACAAGTGTCTCAAGTGTGATGGGAATATATCCAATGATTGAGACATGTTTTGTAGTCTGTTGCCCAAATGGACGTGACAAAACAGCCTTGTCCCACTACCCACGCTTGTCTTCTTGTGCTATAAGCCAAGAGCCCACACTGGTGTTATCCATTAGCTGTCAGCAGTGCCCAAGTACCTATCAACAGACTGCAAATGTACAAAGGATTTTTAAAGACACAGAGGGGTAGCCTTGGTTGATTACATCATCCTATCACTCAGTCAAGTAAATACATTGGCCTGTTTAAAAGAACGCATGCCGACATGTCACCATAGGAAAATCACAAGGGTAAATAATGACTGAGTGCTAAAACCTCATCAGACGGGCCGACAACGCAATTTAGAGAGAAGCTCTACTGAGCTTAATGTTTGCCAAATTACTAGTTAAGTATCCAGCTAAGCAATCAGAAAAATACTTGATCAAAACTGTTAAAGGCCCAGCACATCACATCCACACAGGTATTTTCACTTGGCTAATTAAACCTCTGTATACTATCAAAGACAGGGGAGAGAATCAAGCATGGCTGAACACGCTCAAACACCTGAGGAGAGATCTAATTAGGCATTGAAAAAAAAAAAAAACTGTGTGGGTGAGGACGTGTTTTATAATTTATAATTGGTTGCATGCCCAACGTGTGATGTATGTCCAACGGGTGACATATGACAAAGTCGTCCCTTGAAAATGCTGTTATTTGGAGCTCAGAGAAAAAGGTCATGGGCAGAATTAAACTTAACACATATATGCACCTTATCTTTTTTCAGTTATAGTAGGGGCCTCTAGTCTATCCTGATTCATGAAGCAACATGAATGGACAACCTGAGGGGACATAAGGGGGCCACTCTCATTTCCTGGCTCTCAACCCTTGGTAATTACCTATGTGTGCCCAAAGGCCCTTAGTCTGTTTTAGAGAAAGAGAAGAAGAATGAGCAAGATATGGAATTTATGTACTGTGGAAAGAGTATATTGGGTCTACTCCAACAACATACTGTATATCGTAACATACAGTTCTACAACAGCTCAAAGGCACAAATAAAATAGGTCATGAAAATATTAGTTCTACAGTTGTGCTGATAAGATATGAACCCATGCTAAAGTTGACTCAAAAGAGAAATAAAAAATATCTTTTGAAATTTGATCTTAATGCCTCAATTTAAAAAAAATTAAAAAAGAAGAAAAATCTGACCTTTAAGAACACCAATTTTCTTTTTTCCTTTTTTATTCTTTATTTATTGCACAAAAGGAATACTGTTTTACAGTTCAGGAAGTGTACATAGATAATACATGAACTCAAGGTATCTCTCTCATTGCCCTTTTTTCTATCCCTTCTATAGCGCACAAGTATTTCAGAACTATTTGACAAGAACAACGTACATATACATTATAGCATATTTACCACAGAAAGATTTGTCAGATAATATATGGAAAATAAAAAAAGGAAAAGGAAAAAGATAAGAAAACTTGTTTAAAGACCTGGCAGTATTCTGTTCAATAGCCATATAAATAAACAATACAAGGACAGATATAGATCTGTTAGGCACACCTCTGTTTTCTAATACAAGGGTACTAAACTGAAAGGGTATATTAAGACACCAATTTTTTGTGAATAAATAATGTATTGTAAATAAATGAATGTTCTTCCTTTAAAATACAGAGGGCATACAAACCCCTATGTTAAATTCCCATAAAAGCAGGCAGATTTGTATTTTGACAATTATTTCATGGATCCAGGATACTATGCATCATAATAAAGTTCCCTTGGCTTTTGGAATTAAAATAACCGCACATCATCACATACCCTTCACCATACCTAGAGGTAGGCATAGGGAACTTTCCATAAGACCATCTCTGAATGCAAATCAAATCAACTATTAGGCTAACTGAAACAAAAACCATGCCAATCTCTAGATATGGTGAAGGTATGTGATTATATGGGGCTATATTAATTCCAAAGGCAACTTTATCAGGATGCATAGTATGCTGGATCCATGAAATATATATATATATATATATATATATATATATATATATATATATGTCTGCCTCTATGGGAATTTAACATAGGGGTGTACTTATGCCCCCTGTATTTTAAGGAAGAACATTTATTTATTAACAATACATTATTCATTCACAAAGACATTTTTCCTCATTTGAAAAGATCAATTTCCAAAAGATGATTTTTTTTATTCCTCTTTTTAGTCAACTTTAGCATGGGTTCATAAACTTATGAGCACAACTGTATTGACATTTATTATTTCATAAAGATTATCCTCTTCTGCCTGCGTGTGCAAACCCTACAGGCGGATGTTAATGGGTCTGCTACCAATTTCCCCTGATGGATTCGAAAAATACACAAAGCACCTATAAAATAACATTTGAGAAACCGATAAATATCTGATTGAAAAGAATACTTCAACAGAACATGTTGTGAACAGTGGATCTTCATTCTGTAAAAATAATTCCTAAATGAAAGTATTCACTGTTAGGTGATATTGAGGAGCATAAACTACATGCCAGTGAGCTTCATTGTATTTGGATAAGCTACTGCTAATAGCTTCAAATTTAAGCAAACCACACAGTAACTGAAAAGAAAAGTAAGAGTCAGCTAAACTGAGTATGTCCCAACAGTGAAGTCATGAGAACAGACACAGAGCTGTGACTACTGTCTCTCAGGTCTCCCCAGGGGTAGACTCAATCTGTCAGCACCCTTTTCTAATACAGCTCTCAGTGGAAGGCAACGAGGATAAGATCTTTCTCAGCAAGTACCCCTCCACACACATACACATCTCCCCTCAATCTTTAGCCTACCTAGACTATGCCAGGATGCATGGATCATCCCTTACTGGCTGGCATCACTCCGTCCCAGTACACAGACCTTGCTCTAGCCAGGACAACGTCTCCAGTGTCAGGCAGAATGAGGGTCTTTGTTGCCTCAGACTCAATACAGGACCTTCACTGGCATAAGTGGTTTGGGGTGGTTTGATAAGGAGAACAATATCCCTTTTAACATGATGAAGAACTGACTGCAAAAGTGGAAAGGGCACAGTTAGAAAAACTCTGCAGACCATGCTTGACTACATTATTTTATATTAAAAACACTTTCTGTACTCTTTTCAGCTAAATATGGTTGGGGGCTTTTGTTGTGAATAACTAGATGAGTTTTAACAGGAACACTGTTTTAACCTCTCAATAGGGGTATCAATCCCAAACTTTGAATTGGACTTATACATTAAATTCCATTTCTAACATGCTGTCTGGTATGTCTAGGCTCTGTTGAATGTTTTAAAGACAAATGTTTTTTTGCTTTTCTATTAAAACCCCTGTTGAAAAGCAGTGAACTTACACACACAAAAATATGAAACTGCAATGAATGACATAACTAAATGGGGTGGTTACATAAGACAAAGCATTTCTGCAATGGAGTAGCTAGCTAGCTAGATAAGTGGTCAAATGAAGGAGAGTTATTTATATTTATAATAACCCTACCTGACAGCAATACTCAATACAGCACGTTTTGTCAGAAGACATCTAACTTTAAGTTAGCTAAATTGGCAAAGCTACAATGTTTATTTTTAGCTAAATGAACTCATTAACGTGGCTAATTAGCTAACAAATGCTAACGCTAGTTACCTAGCTAGCTAAATGTCAGTTGAGCTACAGAAGTGCCAGGCTTGATAATACGTAAGTATTTCTTCAGTTGATTAGTTTGGCGATTTGTTTTTATAGGTTTTTGCTTACCTTTCTACCTGACATTGTGCCGAGCTTTGACTTTAACTTTGTAGAGTGCGACATCTTGTGATAATGTTAGGTCATTACCGTTGAGCATTCAGCACTGTTTAACCAATCCACGGAAAGAATAGTGAGACGTCAAGAGACTAACCAATGAACGTTTAGCTACATCTTTTACAACAAAAATGGCGTTCTTTGTGTCGTGAAGCGGAGGTGCAACAAACAAATATATTTTATGTTTTAAAAAACTGAAAAAGTCAGGTAAGCATGTAATTTAGTGATAACATAGTAACAAATGGGTTGTGTCTTATTAGCCGTGGAGTACCTGTGTTTTTGCACCCAGCAAGACAACTTTATCTTAATTTATGATTCAATTCATTACATCGGCAGCTAACGGCTAACGCCAAGCCATATGAATGAATAACGTAGCTAACTAGCTAGTAAACTAAAGTAAGCTAGTGCGTATCGCATATAGAAGTTTACTGCGAAATAGCTTTAACATTTATGGCTGTTTCTTCGAAATGTTAAATAATTTTACGAGTGGGTGGTCGTTTTTACCAGGATGAAGGTGGTCAATCTGAAGCAAGCCATTCTACAGGCATGGAAGGAACGATGGAGTGACTACCAGTGGGCCATTAACATCAAGAAAAACTTTCCAAAAGGAGCAACATGGGACTATCTTAACCTTGCAGGTCAGTGAAGTTCCCTAGACACCATGCTAATAATTACTCTTTACACCAGTTAACTTTTTTTTTAATCATTTCTAACTGTGGCTTGAAATGCTGTTTGTGTATTTCAGAGGCCCTGATGGAGCAGGCAATGATTGGTCCCTCTCCTAACCCTCTTATTTTGTCTTACCTAAAATATGCTATAAGTTCCCAGGTGAGAGAAAAATAATTGTTATTTAAAATGTGGTAACTGGGCAGTGAGTCCAACCATAATGAATGTTACCTTCTCTCTCCTTTAGATGGTGTCTTATTCCAGTGTACTTACAGCCCTCAGCAAGGTAATTTATATTGTTTACACAAAATTATGGTATCATGCAATTTACTGTAATATATGAGGTTTTAATTAATAGGCCTCTTTTCTGATAGTTTGATGACTTTTCTCGGGAGCTTTGTGTCACATCACTGTTGGAGATAATGGACATGTTTTGCCACCGTCTCAGGTATGGGAAATTATCCACAACAGTGTTTTCCTTCTCCATCAGTAACGTTATATTAAATTTTCCATTTTTAGTGTTACCTGTGTAACACGTCTAACACATAACTGCACTAACAACTAAGAATTTAGAATTTCTTATGAAATCATAATATATTTAGTAAGCATATATGTACATTTATGTCTCAGAATATAATTTGCAGTGAATTGGGGCAAATATTGGTTTCATTAATTGCATAGTAACTATTAACAAACGTGTTTAATGGGATATGTAGATAACGTTTAATGAAGCTGAGAATTTGTGTCAAAATAAAAAGGTTATTTCTTATTTAAGTCTTGCTTAGACTATTGCCAACTTCACTCAGATTAACCTGCAACTCATCCAGAATGCTGCTAAGGCGATAAAGTGATAGTATCATACCAAGATCAGCCTTGTCTCACAAATAAAAATTAAGTTATTAAATCTTACTTTTTTCTTTTTAATAACATCAGCTACGGCTGCAAGTAAATGAGCAGCCCATATTCCTTGGACACGCAATATTTTGATGTATTTCTAATGGTTTATTCTTTACTGCTTGCCTGCACATTTGCTTAGTAAAAAACTGTTAGTTTGGTTTTGGAAATGCCATAAATTTCTTCTAATTTAAACGCTGTCTGACTCACTGCCTCTTATCTCTAACTCTGAAGCTGTCACGGGAAAGCAGAGGAATGCATTGGGCTGTGTCGTGCTCTGCTGGGAGTGGTAGTGTGGCTGCTGCAGGGCTGTGCCTGGTACTGTGAGAAGCTGAGAGAACTGGGTCCATCAGCTAGCACAGAGGCCAGTCTAAGAGCCTGCCAGGAGAGGCTTTACAATCTGATGAATAGCACCAAGAACAGAGCCCTGGTCCACATCGCTCGGCTGGAGGAACAAGGTGTTAAGAGTTTGTTTGTGTGTGTGTACATAGGATTGTGCAAAAGTCATTTGGAGATATATATATATATATATATATATATATATATATATAATTTTTTTTTTTTTAAATTAATATTTCAACATGATTATGGTTCTCCCCTGTCAAAGCTACATGAAAACAATTTGCAAACTTGATGTTAGATTTGATGGAGTTTCCCTCAGTGATAGTTGCTCTGAGTTTAAGAGACAGTTTTAGTTACCAGAGTGATTGTCTGTGAAAAATTAAGACTAAACCTTAACATTTATATTAGATTTCTGCAAATCTTATTATGAATAATTGTTCAGACATCTTACTTTGTTTCTGCTGCTACTCCTCCAAAGGTTCCTGGAGCAGCGTAGAGCAATCAGTGTTGAGAGTGATGGATGGCCTCGGCTGTGTCCCTAACCAGACATTGAGAACTAAATTGGAGGAGAGCTTGTTACTAGTAAAAAGGTGAAGATTTCCACCGTATTCCTGCATATTGAATACACAGATCAATTTAACTTTTGCATGATGCTGCTTAGCCTAGACGTGGCAATATATTACTGTAAAGAACATCACAATCAATCTTTGTCATGCTAACTTTTCACTCTTTCCTCAGTATTCCCCTGATGCTGTCTGAGCAGAGTGACCCTAGGTTCCATGCCTCCTTTCCATCAGTCCACGCCTTCGTCATGCTGGAAGGGACTATGAATCTGACAGGCGAGACACAGCCACTGGTGGAACAGCTGATGATGATCAAGAGAATGCAGGTGAACATTTAGTGGCATAGAAATGTAATGTTATATCTGCCTTAAACTTCCAGGGAAAGTAAAGTGCTTGTCTTTTGATAGCTGGAGATCACCAGCTACCAGTTAACCTCCTGGACACTGCTGACACTGAGCCCCCAACGGCATGGCGTGCCTGTTTATTGGAAGCCCTCTTGCGCTGATATCACGCCAATAATGCATGTGTATAGATCCTGTTTGTGCATGTGTGTGTATTTCGGGCCTGTATGTAATGTGTATAAAACAAAATTTAATTTCCTCTTGGGAATCAATAAAGTCTTCTTAAATATCTTGACATTAATATAGCATGATGGCAGTAAATTGTGAACGGTAAGGTAGTTTTTATCAGAGTGGCCCATGTTGTATTTGATGTATATATTTCATGCTCAGAATTAAAAAAAGGAATATAAGAAATTAAAGATCACACTAAATCTGCAGTCCATCTCTTTCTGCAAGACCATTTGTCTTCCATTTCTCATTTTGCCTTTGTCCTTCAGTTTCTTCATGCATGAATTTATGCAGAAGCATATTAAGAGTGCTTTATTGTATGTATATATTTTTATTATTTTTGCCAGCAGTCTTTTCAAATTGTCTGTCTTCCACAGCGAATCCCTGCTCCTCTTTTTGTCCTGGAGATCTGGAAGGCCTGCTTCACCGGCCTCATTGAGTCACCAGAGGGCACAGAGGAGCTCAAATGGACTGCCTTCACATTCCTCAAGGTAAGATTTATTTCAAAGATGAGGACTGTTCCCTTTATCTACTTGTGATCTACCTCTGTCTGCCTTTCTTTCTTTTTTTTTGCTTAGTCTGGAGTTTTTATTGTCCTTTTGACTTTAAATTGCTGTCAGAAATCGGGCCAGTTTGTTTATTTCCACTTTTAAGTTTGTATTTTCAGTATTATTTCAACCTGAAAGTGAACTATCTTTTGCTTGTATTGACTTTAGTTTTTTTTTTTGCATGCAGTAACTAATTTAGTGACTAAGGATTAGATAAAGTAAACAGATCTACATCCGGCACCAGTGACAGAATGACACAAGTATTACTGTGCGCATGCAACTCATCCACACTTACAGAAATTAATTTCTTGTTTCTTTGTACTAGATTCCACAAGTTCTGCTCCGCCTTAAGAAGTATCCTCAGGGTGACAAAGGACAGGTAAAACAATTGTCTCACTGATGTCACAAATGAATAAACAATGACACAGTCATGAGCTTTTAGTATTGCTAAGCAGTCACAGGCTAAAAAAATCAATAACTGTGTGGTGTGAAATGTAATGTGATGAAACCTTCACTATCATTTTTTGTTATATGGCAAATTGTATTTTCCAGGACTTCATGGAGGATGTGAATATTGCATTTCAGTACTTACTTAAGCTCACACCCCTGCTGGACAAAGCTGATCAGAGATGCAAGTAAGTGCTCCAAAATATTGCTACAAACCTCTTCACTGCCTGTAATCTCATTGAAAGACCTTTTAAAAAATAAATAAATAAAAAAAGCCAGTTAAATTCCTGGTAAGCTGACACCATGACACTTATCATTTTTCTTGCGCTTCTTTACATAGTTGTGACTGCCTCAGCATGCTCCTGCAGGAGTGTAACAAGCTTGGTCTGCTGTCAGATTCAAATACAGCTTGCCTCACTTCAAAACGGTACGGGATCCCTTGTCAAAATGAACTAACGTGACGGCTCTTTTCTTTGTCTGAACGCTTTAGTTAACATGATCATGGATGAAGTTTTGTTCACTATATTCACACAATACACCGTATCCCCCAACCCCCTACCCCACCCCGCCTCTGTCTCTCATCTACCCCTACCTTCCCGTCCCTCTCCCCTTGCACATTTGATTCAGGACCGAGGACAGGGAGTTCGCCCCAAGGTTAAAGACAGCAGAAAATGCTAACATCCAGCCTAACCCTGGTCTCATCCTGCGTGCTGAGCCCACTGTCACCAATATTCTTAAGGTAGAGCACCATTAGCTGATCCAAACTGTACAGGGCATTCTCTGTGTATTCTATAAACTGTATAACATCAAGGACATGTATGAAAGTGTCTGATCTCAGTGTAAATGACGAGAAGATAATCAAAGTTACACGCCTAGAAAAAAACTAAATGTCATGTGTCAATAAATACAAGTAGAAGAACTATAATTATCACACCTTTAGTTAAAAGAACAATTGACCATTACTCTTCCTTTATTTGTTCATTAGACAGTAGATGCAGATCATTCCAAGTCGCCTGAGGGCCTTTTGGGGGTCCTGGGACACATGTTGTCTGGAAAGAGCCTCGATCTACTCTTGGCAGCAGCAGCAGCCACTGGGAAACTCAAATCCTTTGCCCGGAAGTTCATTAAGTGAGTAAATACAAAATAGAGTTGCATGGTAAGGCAAATAGTCCCTATAGTCCTATATTGACTTACATACCAGTGGAATGGTGAAAACTCCAGTTGGCCTAAGAAGTGGATCTTTTAACAAGATGTTTCATAACTTGTAATGTGTTTCCTCTTTGTTCTAGGCTTAATGAGTTTCCCAAGCACATCAGCGGTGAAGGATGTGAGTTCAAATGCAAGAGTGACATGTTCCAATGTGGGGATTTCTATCCTCATTTTAATATTTAATATTAAACGTTAACATTGAGGATTTTTTATCCTGCTCTCCTTCAGCCAAGTCTGCGTCAGTACGGGCCCTGCTCTTCGACATCTCCTTCCTAATGCTCTGCCATGTGGTGCAAACATATGGTTCTGAGGTTAGTTTGTGTCAATTCAAGCTTTTCAGAAAAAAAGAGTATATTGATGTTTATAGGTACAGTAGTATTCAATGTGAATTTTAGGGAAATCAGCCTGCTCTTTCAACGTAAGGCCACACGATGTGCAGAGAGGCCTTTGTAGAAGTGACCTAAGATATTCTGCAGCATCTGTGTTCGCTGAACAGAATATTGGAGATTGATTCGATCTATGTCATGTGTCCATTTTAACTGATTAAGCCTAAAGCGATTCATAGAGCACACGGCTGCCCTGTGTCTCTCGTTCCCAGGTGATCCTGTCAGACCCCAGCCCTTCAGGGGAGACACCCTTCTTTGAAACATGGCTGCAGACATGTATGCCTGAAGAGGGCAAAACTCTTAACCCAGACCACCCCTGCTTCAGACCAGAGCCTGGCAAAGTGGAGAGCCTGGTCACCCTGCTGAACAACTCCTCAGAGATGAAACTAGTGTAAGTTGCAGACTACTCTTAACTTAAAGAACTGTTTTTTTGTGCATGCTTATTCCCTTTTACTCTCACTTAACATACTTTACCCCACTGATGACAATTTCTTTCCCTCCTTTCCAAACCATGTGTATCCATTCATTTTTAGTTTTTATTAGACTTCTGCTTTTGATACTTTTGGATCTTTGTTTTGAACATTTGGTGGGCACTGCTTCACACTGTTGTCTTATAAACTAGGACTTTAAATGTTTCCACATAAGATTCTAGACGAAACATCAAGTGCATTAATGACCTGCAGAGTATGTTTGGTTTCATTTTATTATTTTCATTTCAGTATTGAATTCTCTAAATATGGAACTTCCTCTGACAGTTATCTTTTTGTTGTGACAGCCAGGTGAAATGGCATGAAATCTGCCTCAGCACGCCAGCAGCCATCTTGGAAGTTTTGAATGCATGGGAGAATGGTGTTCTGTCTGTGGAGGCAGTACAGGTCTGTTCAACTTTAATGCTCTTCTTGTGACTGGAAAATATTTTGTGAGATTTCCTGAGTGTCAGTTGCTCACGTGATGCTCAGGCAGTACCAGTATCCTCCCTAACCATTACGTGAACCTTTACAGTTTAGTATTACTCAAGTGAGCATGACCTATTCTCTGGAAATGATAAAATAACCATGTGTAAGAACTTGCAACAGCAGTGACGTGCTAAATTCCAAGATTTGTTGCTGACTTCTCTTTTTTTTTTTTTCCAGTCCTTTGAAGTTTTTGTATCACGCAATGTGGAAGGATGCAGTCTTAGTCAGAATCCTCTTTCCTTTGACCATACCACACATTCTTTTAAACACACATTTTCTTCCTTTTTTTGGTCATCTCTCGGAGTGTAGAAAATCACTGACAACATCAAGGGGAAGGTGTGCAGTATGGCAATCTGTGCGGTGGCCTGGCTTGTGGCCCACGTCAGGATGCTAGGGAGAGATGAGAGGGAGAAGCCGCAGACTATGATCCGGCAGCTCGTGACCCCGTTTTACGGGGAGAACACTCAGTTTTACAATGAAAGGTACACACAACAGAAACACACACTTATACTTTACAACTTTAGCCCATGATCAGATGCATTCTCCTTCACAGACCATTAATACTTGAATTAACAATGATGTCCTCTCTCACCAGGGTGATTATTATGAGTTCCATCATGGAGCACATGTGTGCCGACGTCTTCCAACAAACGGCTGCGACCCTGCGCCCCCCAGTAGAGGGCCAGGAGCCGATCCCCTACCGCAACCTGCTGCCAGCCAAAGACCCCATCCATGTGGCCCTCAGCAAGCAGTTCCAGACTGTGTTGCGCAAAGGCTGGGTGGACAGCCGGGCCCTGCATCTGTTTGAGAGTCTTCTCAACATGGGCGGGGTCTTCTGGTTCACAAAAAATTTGGTCAAGGTAAGGGACCAAGAAAAGGGTGCAGATAGCTTGAGGATCAACAACAGCCACACTAGCTGTGTTTCAAGGCGGCAACTAACCATTCATCATCATTTTGTCTGCTGTTTATTTTCTTGATTAATCGTTGCTTTCTCTGACCAACATTCAGATATATTGGTCATAATATTGAGAAATTCAGTTTGCTATGATATAAGACAAGGAAATATTACCTAACTGATTAACCAATTTAACAAAATAGTAGTAAATTGATAAATAGAAAATTATTATTATTACTAATACTTCAAATCAAAACAAAACACGGATCCACAAATCAAAATCAATCAAACATTGCTCCACATGGTACCTTTTTAAGATGATGAAAACCTTATCTTATGGTATCAAAGGCACATACAAAGAGACTTTAACTAGAGCGTGACAGTCATTGTGTGTCATTTACTCAGTCATTATGTGTATAATCGGAGCATTGCGTCTTATTTCAGGAACTGCTGAAGGAAACCCGACAGGAGTGGGCCGATCGGGTAGTGGAGTTACTCTACAGCATCTTCTGCTTGGACACTCAGCAGATCACCCTCACCCTGCTGGGTACCATACTGCCTGATCTGCTCACAGACTCAGCCCACTGGCACAGCCTGGCTGACCCCCCTGGAAAGGCACTGGCCAAGTGAGTGAAGCTTAATACTTTTGATGTGATGATGGCGATGGTATTTTGGGATCTGGCGTTGACTTTACTCTTCCGATGACTCCTCAGGTTGTCTGTGTGGTGCGCACTCAGCTCGTACTCCTCTCACCACAAAGGCTCGTTCTCTGCTCGTCAGCGCAAAAGGCAACGAGAAGATATTGAGGTAACAGTCACTCAAGCAAGTAAAATGTTACTAATGGAAATGCTATTTTCGCTGTAAGAAAATGACACAAAGTATGTGAATACTCTGATTTAATTCCTTTTAATTGCACATTCACTACCAGTCAAAAATGTGGGGATACTTAGAAATTTCCATTGTAGACAGAATACCAGCTGAGATCAGTTGCAAGTTGTTACCAGGGCAGCAGTTTTCAGATTACATTATGTGCTCTAGTTAGTTTAAAAAAAGAAATATCAGATTAGTAAACAGAATGTGCCTTTGGAACATTGGATGAATGGTTGCTGATAATAATGTATACTTTATTAATCCCACAAGGACACTGTTCTGTTGTTGTTATTACACACATTACACACATGCTCAGTACCTATATGCACTAATGGAGAGATGTCAGAGTGAGGGGGATGCCCATGGAAAGGCGCCCTGAGCAGTTGGGGGTTCAGTGCCTTCCTCAAGAGCACCTTGGTGGTGCTCAGAAGGTGAACTGGCACCTCTCCAGCTACCAGTCCACCACCATACTTTGGTCCAAACGGGGACTTGAACTTGCGACCCTCCGGTTCCCCACCCAACTTCCTACAAACTGAGCTACTGCCACCCAGGCAATGTAGATATTGCATCAAAGATCAGCCACCCACTCAGATCAGCTGGTATTATGTCTATACTGGAGTGGTATGGAAATTTGTAAATGACCCCAAACTTTTGACCAGTAGTGTATAATTGATCTCTAACCCAAAGTATTCTAACATATTACTTATTGGCTGCAGGACTACAACAGCCTCTTTCCCTTGGATGACACTCAACCCTCTAAACTCATGCGTCTGCTTAGCTCCAATGAGGATGAGCCTGCTGCCCTTTCCAGTCCAGGTCAGTCTATTAATGTGAAGCCTGTGGCTGTGTCAGTCTGAGCTAAGGATTATGCAAATACCAGACGGTTTTCCAAGACCGTGTTACTAGCAAGTTGCTTCTTATAAGCACGATTAGCTCCGTCAGAAGCATAAATAAGCTTTGTTTGATCTACTAATTATCTGTTGAGTGTCTTACCCATGAGCAGGTTCTGATGTGAGCACTGCAGTTTAATGGGAGGTTTTTACATTGAACAATTCAGTACTTAAAGTTGCTATACATAACTTTAAAATTGTGTTGATTTTAGTGGCCGCTTTGGACAGTGTTTTACCACGCTTGCAGGCGTAAAGGTCTTTTTCTTACGGTGCTGTGTTGCCCACTGTATATTACTGATTTAGCGTTACCGGGAGGTCATATAGTGGCGATGAATGTTTTGCTCATACAGAAAATCATTCATTTACAATATGAGAATAAGTTACAGATGCATCGTTGCATTTCAAGTGTTGCATATGGTAACTTAGGCTACTTTGGATGTATCGTGAGCAAAATTAGGTATTACTGTCACTGTGTCACGAGCCAAAGCATTGAGTTGTTGTAACAACAAACGTAGTAATAACTTCATTTTATATTGCGCATTTCATAAAACCCAAGTACGCTTTACACAGGTACAGGGGGACATGGGAACAGAAAATAGTAGGCCAACACAAACATGGACTAAAAGGAATAAAGTGTCCGCGCTAAATGGAAGGGGTACGTAATTAAATGTCGGCTACTGACGTACAACCACATTGCGCAAGTTATTTTATGAAATAAATAGACATATTACATATCTAAAGTGTCGGTTTTGAATCATTTACAATCCCGTAATTATCTCCATCTGTTGAAAGCAGGACCGAGTGTGACTTGGATTCGCCCATTATCTTTCACTTAACTACGTCAGTTAACTCTTAAATAAAATGTAAATACAATTAGGCATACATAAATAAAACTCCTTCTACCTTCTACCTGGCTGATACTGATACTAACACAGGCTTTTCCAGTGTTCAGCCATTATCTGTGATCCATCAGAATGTGTGCTATGCAGCACTGTCTACCTGCCGTAAATCATTTTGTAACTTGCCAGGAAAAATCAGACCTGGGCAAAGGCATAAATAAAAACTATATAAAACTAGCGTTCTTTTCCCTGTAAGTCTCGTTTGCTGTTACAGGTCATTTATGTTCTTCAGATGGAATCAACCTGACAAATGTAATGAGCATTCAGCTTTGGGAATTTTACCCAAAGTCAAATGAGTTGCACCCATTCCATTGTTAAAAAAACAAAAAAAACAGGCCTTTTTGTTAACCACAGACAGAATACTTCATAGTTAACTTTAATTTCCCTGTTGATATTCTGTTGTTGTGTCTGTGTCTTTTTACTTTCTCAATTAACAATAATAAAATGAAAACAACACTCATCATCATCATCATCATCACATGTTCTCTCATAGGAGACCGATCAATGAGCAGTTCCCTCTCTGCCTCCCAGCTCCACACTGTCAACATGAGGGACCCTCTCAATCGAGTTCTGGGTGAGTCTGTGTTTTACATCCACATACAGTCGTTTTTGCCTGCAACTTGCACAGAGAAATGAACCAGCATCTGTTTTAGTAACTGCTCATCCGTATATGGAAATGCCATGAACACATACATGTGATTACTTCAACCATGACAATTCATACCACCTGTTCTCTACTCCTCAGCCAACCTTTTCCTCCTCATTTCCTCTATCTTGGGCTCCAAGATAGCAGGACCTCACACCCAGTTTGTACAGAGTTTTATGGAGGAGTGTGTTGAGTGCCTGGAGCAGGGAAGTCGTGGAAGCATCCTGCAGTTCATGCCTTTTACAATGGTAAGTTATGAGCTGGGAGAAGAAACTGGGAGGTAAGGTGGAGATGAATAAAGATAAGGAGGGAGATGACTGGCTGTTACATCAGACATTGGGAAAGGGTTTGGAATTTCTTCATAAATTTTGTGTCCGTTCTGCTGGTTTCAAAGACATTTTTGAGGATTGAGTGCTTTGGTAAAAAGAAAATCTCAGAGAGCAAGAGAATCCAAGGGTCACGCTCAAAATTTGATCCATGTGTGAATTTGCACCAAGTTAAAGCGTAACTCTCGCCAAAATGCAACCTAGCTTTTACCTTACCTTACCTTTTTGTGAATGTACCCCGAGTCAAACTTTTGTTTAAAAGCATAATTAGGACAGAAGCGACACTTTTGAGATTTACCGTATTTTTGTTTTGGGTCAGATGGCCTTTTGAATGGGAGTGCTAGGGACACTCTATGATCACATCAAAATCATTATTTTTGAAACACTACAAACACAGAAAACACTGAAACGTTGCTCAAAATATCACCAGGGGCTCTACATATGAACTTAAGCATTGAGAATGTTGTTTGTGTACACAGTTTACTAAAAAATTAACGTCTCACTTTAGCTGTTGGTTTTTCTGGTCCCTGCCATCTCGCCAGTCAAAAAGAGTTTGTGTACACAAACAATGTTCTCAATGATCAAGTGGCCATTTGACCCAAAACGGAAATACGGTTAATCTTAAAAGTAGTGCTTCCGTCCTAATTATGCTTTAAAACAAAAGTTTGACTTAGCCCTAGGTTGCATTTTGGCGAGAGTTACGCTTTAAAGGTCCCATGACATGTTGCTCTTTGGATGCTTTTGCATCCATTTGGTGCAGAATTACAGCCACTAGAGCCAGTCCCACAATGACCTTTCCTTAGTATGTGCCATTTCTGAGTCTGTAGCTTTTGAGGAGGTGAGGGGGTGTGGCCTTGACCAACCTTATTTGAAAGCCATGATGTCTCTCTCTCATGGGTTGGCCAAATTCTCTGTGCGGCCAAATGGAGAAAGGGGAGGTAACCTTGCCCCTTATGACCCCATAAGGGGCAAGGTTACCTCCTCCTTCCAGATTGGCCCATCTGAGCTTTCATTTTCTCAAAGGCAGAGCAGGATACCCAGGGCTCAGTTTACACCTATCGCCATTCGAGCCTGGTGTTTGAGTTGTTAAAAGTCACTTTGCTGGAGCTGTTGTGTATGACCCTAATGGTTTTGTGGGAGCCTGTAACTATGAGACTGTTCACAGATCAAGAGTTAAAACTTGCCTTGAGCAACATGATGCATGTTTCTTAATAAAGAATGCTAATTTGTCTTTTTGTGCATCCAGGTTTCTGAGTTGGTGAAGCTGCCTGCTCTGGCCAAACCTAGAGTTGTCCTGGCCATCACTGACCTGACTCTGCCGCTGGGGAGAAGAGTAGCTGCCAAGGCCATCTCTGCCTTGTAAACCCCCTCCCAGTGGGTGAAGTACAAAAAAAACATAAATATTTTATTTTCTGTTATGGGTAGCTCTGAATCTGGGTGAATCATCCGTTTTAAAGGGATTCTTTGTTGAAAAATACCATGTTTATAACCATGTCTCTGTAAACTTTTTTTTTTTTTTTATTACCACTAAAATGTGTAAATAAGTTTTAAAATAAAAAGAAAACATAATGAAGATCCTCTGGTTCTACTCCCCAGTGTTTCCATTGTTGTGTGTTTAAGATCATATTATGGTTACATCAGATTTGGAATTTACAATAACATGAGAACCAACCGCAGTGATTGCAAACCCTGGTGATGATGATCACATGCTAGCAAGGCTACCACATGACACTGCATACAAGGTGGTGGTTTGTGCCCAAAAGTTGTGGTCATCATCCACTTCTTGCAACACTTCAAGGAAATCTGTCTGGCAGCGTGGCAGAAATAATGACACACAACCTTCTATTTCACTTTTAGTTGCACTTCTTTATTACAGTATTAGCTCCACTGGAAATTTAAGATGTACAGTGGCTTGCATAAGTTTACACACCCATGCTAAAGTTGATATGAAAAGAGGAACAAAAAAAACATTTTGGAAATTGACCTTAGTGCCTTAATTCAAAAACTTTAGGAAAATCCAACCTTTTAAGGACACCAATTTTCTTTGTCAATGAATAATGTAGTAATAATTTATACTGTTCATTGATTCCTAGTGGGGAAATTACAATTTACGCTCTTTTTTTGTTAGTAATCACTACACACAGGTCTGAAATACACACACGCTCAGGACCTATACATGCACAAATGAAGAGATGTCAGAGTGAGTGGGTGGTTGGGGTATGGTGCCTTGCTCAAGGGCACCTGGCAGTTACCAGCTACCGATCCACACTCCGTACTTTGGTCCATACGGGGACTTGAACCAACAACCCTCCGGTTCCCAACCCAAAGGCCAGTTATTTCATACATATATATATATATATATATATATATACACACACACACACGTGTATATGTATACACGTATGTGTATATACTGTGGGAAGAAGTATTTGATACACTGCTGAATTTGCAGGTTTTCCTACTTACAAAGCATGTAGAGGTCTAATTTTTTACTTTTTTAATCAAAGGTACACTTCAACTGTGAGAGACAGAATCTAAAACAAAAATTCATAAAAATCCCATTGTATGATTTTTTTTAAATCATTAATTTGCATTAGTATTTGATACATCAGAAAAGCAGCTTAATATTTGTTACAGAAATCTGTGTTTGCAATTAAAGAGATCATACGTTTCCTGTAGTTTTTGACCAGGTTTGCACACACTGCAGCAGGGATTTTGGTCCATTCCTCCATACAGACTGTCTCCAGGTCCTTCAGGTTTCAAGGCTGTCGCTGGGCAATACGGACTTTCAGCTCCCTCCAAAGATTTTCTATTGGGTTCAGGTCTGGAGACTGGCTAGGCCACTCCAGGACCTTGAGATGCTTCTTACGGACCCACTCCTTAGTTGCCCTGGCTGTGTGTTTTAGGGAAGACCCAGCCACGACCCATCTTTAATGCTCTTACTGAGGGAAGGAGGTTGTTGGCCAAGATCTCGCGCTACATGGCCCCATCCATCCTCCCCTCAATACGGTGCAGTCGTCCCCAAAGAATGACGTTTCCACCTCCATGCTTCACGGTTGGGATAGTGTTCTTGGGGTTGTACTTATCCTTCTTCCTCCAAAACACGGCGAGTGTAGTTTAGACCAAAAAGCTCTATTTTTGTCTCATCAGACCACATGACCTTCTCCCATTCCTCCTCTGGATCATCCAGGTGGTCATTGGCAAACTTAAGAGGGGCCTGGACATGCGCTGGCTTGAGCAGGGGGACCTTGCGTGCGCTGCAGGATTTTAATCCATGACAGCGTAGCGTGTTACTAATGGTTTTCTTTGAGACTGTGTTCCCAGCTTTCTTCAGGTCATTGACCAGGTCCTGCCTGTAGCCCATCCCTGCCTTGTGCAGGTCTACAATTTTATCCCTGATGTCCTCACACAGCTCTCTGGTCTTGGCCATTGTAGAGAGGTTGGAGTCTGTTTGATTCAGCGTGTGGACAGGTGTCTTTTATACAGGTAACAAGTTCAAACAGATGCCGTTAATACAGGTAATGAGTGGTGAACAGGAGGGTGTCTTAAAGAAAAACTAACAGGTCTGTGAGAGCCGGAATTCTTACTGGTTGGTAGGTGATCAAATACTTATGTCATGCAATAAAATGCAAATAAATTATTTAAAAATGTGATTTTCTGGATTTGTGTTTTTGATACTGTCTCTCACAGTTGAAGTTTATTACCTACGATAAAAATTACAGAGCTCTACATGCTTTGTAAGTAGGAAAACCTGCAAAATTAGCAGTGTACTTGTTCTCCCCACTGATGTGCCTATATATATTTAATTTTCATTTATTTTTATAAATAAATTCACTAAATAAATATTACATGAATAAATATAAAAAATAGAAATTGATAAAAAAATAACAAATATTAATTTAACAGATAAATACATAAATACCATGGTAAAAAAAAAAAAGGCAGAATAAGGTATGTTTTGGACATGGACCAAAGTCAATGGTCAGCTCTCTGTGTCCTCCTCATTGCTGTGCTCCAGACTCCTGAGGAAGCGGACCATGTCCTGCCCAAAGGACTGGAGCTGCACCAGGGTCAGGTGCGCTGCCACCTGAACCTCGTATTCTCCTGGCAGACGCAAGGCTATGGGGGTGGGTGAGGGCTGCACTGCAGCCTCTGCTTGAACCATTTTCAGCATCTGCAAGCACACAAAACAACATCATGACAGTGCCTAAAAAAAGATTGTTTACTAAGAATGACAGTGATTTAGAGGGAGCTTTCTACCTTATTGATCTGAATGACAAGGTCTCTGATGTCAGCCTGGAGCACAGTCACTTTGTCTTTGTTTTCTAGCCGAGGAGAGACAGAGCTCAGTAACGCCCTGTGCAGCTGAAGACCCTCGGACATACGTGTCAAACTGGTCTCCTAATTGAAAAGAATAACAGCAATATGGTCACATTATCTGTCCTTTAACACTCATTTCATTTCACAGAATAATTCCCCTGGTAGACGCTTACCAAAGTGATATTTTCTGTAACTGTGAGTACAGGAGCAGAGGGGATGCCAATGATGGATGCCATCATCACAAGCTTTGCATTTTCCGTGGAATCAAGTTGTAGAGTCTGTGGTGAAGATAGTGAGATAACATTAATGTCATGGATGGATTGCAGGTCGGCATGCAACAGGATGCACACATTGCCTTGATATATGTTTGAAGGCCTATGTACTTCTTTACTGTAGTAAAAGTAGTAATAAAACAATGTAAATATACCCCACTACAAGTAAAAGTTGTGCATTAAAACTACTTTTAGTGCGAGTATCAAAAGTTGAGTTAGAGTTGAGTTAATTTTTACTCTTCTTTACTTTTGGGTAGTTTAATCTGGATGATGCATCATATAATTATATGATGATAATATAGAAATAAGATCATTATGGCCTGTGTCTGCCCTGTAAAGTAACTAGTTTCTATGTTAAATTAATGTCATAAAGTACAAGTTTTTAGGTTGCATAAAATAGAAATACTCAAGTACCTCAAATTTACACCCAAATAGCCTACTTAGTGCAAATGAGTAAAAACTAAATGTGGGCAACTTCCACAACTGTGAAGGTTTTTGCAGGATTCAGGCAATAGATCCTTAGAATTTAGAGATTGATGCTGGTCCCTTTTAGCAGCACTAACTTATTCAACAGCCTGTCAGACTAGTATCATGGGCGCAGGGCTCACTACAATGCCGTGGGCTCATAGACAGACGTGCACTGATTGATTAGCACCAACACAGCAGCCTAATAGAGCTCTGACTAAAACCTATTCAAATCAAAGCGACACTACGCGAAAACCAGCACGTATCTATTGTATCCCACCTCTGTGTGAATGCAGGATTTGTGTGTGTCGGGAATGGAGAGCAGGATCTTTTGTATCAAGCTGTGGCTCCGCTGCACGATCTCTTGAAACTGCGCACCCGCAACAAGTACGTCCCTCTCCGGCAGAGGCGCGCTGCGGGCGAACATAGCCATGTAGCAGGGAATGGCGAAAACTGCAGGAGAAGAAAAATCAAAACGTCACCGTCGAAGACAATCTCCTTTATACATCCAGCACAAAGTGCGAGTGAGTGTGTGTATGTGCGCGTGTGTGTGGCAGAGGAGGATAACTGACAGAACAAAGCCTGTCTCTCTCCTCAGCAGCTCCTCTGGCTGCAGCACTGGGCAAGTACCCCCACACACACAATCACACACACGCACACACATGAGTTAAGATTAGTCACTGTAATGTGAATCCTAAACCAAAAGTGACTGTAACAGTTATAGACAGGGAATATGACTGTTTGAGCAGATGTAAAATTCAAATAAAGAAACAATTTACTGATTAAAACAGGTCCAGATGCTTTAAAACTAACTATTACCAGTAAATAGATAGTAAATAGATAATCCAAACACACTAGTGTCATACTTCCTTTTGAGTCTCTGCTGTGCAGAGGAAGAGAGAGCAACATTTTACAGTGATTGCCTAACCGCTACTCACCAATCAGAATGTTCATGGCTTGTGTTGAGGAATGTCTTTAAGTATTGACCTTAAGTGAACACTATCCATGATTTCTAGTACAAATAGATCTTATATATAGCAGGCCCATAGTGGGGTTTCCCGTCATTTGTTCATTTCAAGATTTTTTTTAATTTTTATTTATTGATGTCACAGCTTGTGAGTCCAAAAAATATCTCTAAGTCATTCATAAAGAGAGAGGAAACAGGCATTTCCTCTGACAGCAGTTAAGAGGGAAATGGAAATTGAAAGTGTTTAAATGCTAAAATTATAGTTGTTTCTGAAATGTAGTTTTTTTTTTTTTGTGGGAAGAATCTTTTCTTTCCTTGTCTGTGGTCATTGACCCATTGTGATTCTGAATGAATGTGGTTTTACTTGCTATAAATTGACTGGGAAATTTAACAACCTAGATGTACACTCTACACTCTGTATTTCCCTGGCTGACATGACGCAACAGCCAACCTAAAACAAAACCTCAGAAATAGAGTATTATGACATTTGGAAATATTTTTTTAAATTGTTGCCCCCTGTTGCTGTCATTCGAAAGTTGTGAGTTTTGTCTTACCTGAATGTGTCCGTGATCCACACAGGTGCCTACTCGTTCAGGGAAAGAGAGGTCGTCAGACTTTATCGGCTACAGTTACAGTAGGCCTACTGTAAATTGGACAGTGAAAAGAGAAAACAAGGCTTGACAGATACACGAGTGCCATCTGGTGGAATTCTGTTTATTTTTTTGCTTTCATTTGATTAGTTCCACATTATGAGAAACACTCTTATTTGCTTTCTTGCCGAGAGTTAGATGAAAAGAGTTGATATCACTCTCATGTCTGTAGCTTAGCATTGAGACTGCAAGGGACAGAGGGAAACAGATGGCCTGGCTCTGTCCAAAGGTTAAAAAGTCATAAATTAGCATGTTTTATTTTGCTTGTTTAATCCATACAAAAACAGACAGGTTTCCAGGCAAAAGGTTTGAGGTGATGCTCGGATGTCATCTTTAACATTTAGACTGCCATGCTAGCTGTTTCTCCCTGTTTCTGGTCTTCATGCTAAGCCAAGCTAACCTGCTGCAGCTACTCTAAGTATTTACCACACAGGCATGAGAGTGGTATCGATCTTCTTATCTCTCTACAAGAAAGTCAATAAGTGTTTTTTTCCAAATTGTTGAACCGCCTATTATTTAAACACCACAAGTTACCCATTAACCTTCATTTCCAAATTGTAAAATACCGACCTATACTATTGTGGTGAGAATTATGTAATTACCTCATGGGTCAATTCTGTGCCTCTATTGTAACAGATTGGTTTGCTTCATGCTCTGACACGCGGCCCCTTGATCAGTCAGTGAAGCTATGTTACATCTGGCCATGCTTGATAGGCTGTAGTATAAGGGAAGCTGTCAAATCTGATCCCTGAAATCCACACTGGTCTGATCTCCAATCAATCCTGCACATGAAAGGAGGGCATTATTCACTCCTGAGGCCTCGCTCTATGGCCCCGTCAATGACCCAGTTGGAAACACTATTTGGTTGTAGTGGGGGAACAATGGGCTAGCTCGCCTTTAGCTTGCTGGACAGGGAAAAGCTACATAAACAAGTATGTCCGACCTTTGTAACCATTGAAGCCATGCACTCTGATGCTTCATTTAATCCATAACGCAGTGTTACCTTTGTATGTCAACATTAGCCTACAACAAGTTTATTTCCATTAGATTTAGTATGCTGTGTTTGTATTAATAGAAATTTAAACTAAGGTTCTGCAGCGATGAACAATGCTCGGCTCTTTAACAGGCATTTAAAAGATGGACCCACAGGTCAATCTAAAGGGACTGAAGAGATTGGAGGTGTTATACACGACAAAGAGATTATCAACAATAAAAAAGAAAGGGGTTTTGCATTCATCCCTCACTTCCTAAATCACTCATTTTTATGACATACAGATTTTTTTTTTCATGTTAGATTACCCAGGAAGCCATTAAAAGACCTGGGTTTAGAGAGCCCAAAGATGTCTTTAAAATTACTCAGTGTAGAAAAAGAGGTTTTAGGGTTAATCCTGGGCCCTGGGACTTTTCACAAATGATGTTGATATTAAATGTTTTCTGCTTCAAAAAAATGCATTCTGTTCATCTGCAATTGTCTCTTAGCAGATAAGTAAATGCCTTCTAACATTTTTAGTACTAAAAGAATTTGGCCTGAAGGAACTGGCACTAATTCATGTTAACATTAGTACTGGTGTTCATGCAGAACATCAATCCTGTGAGCAGAAACATTTTCCCTCTGGTGCTGAAATATGTCTTTCCCACTCGACAAACACTGACTGCTAAGGGTTTTTAAGTAAGTTTTTAAGTGTTAATGTTGTTTTCTCCATTTGTGAAAAATCAGGAAAGTTTGAGATAACAGAGCATCAGATCCAAAGACAACTTTACATGGTACGACTGATACCACTGATCCACCTGGACGTCAAGGTTAGATCTCTTTTGAAACCAGTTTCTTGTGACCGATTGTGTCCTCTGATTACTCACGGAGTAACTGAGCTGTTCAGTTTCTCGTAAAATGATGGAACCAAGAAATTGCAAAATGCTTTTGAACTGGAAGGATATGTGTTGACCAAAGTCTGCGAGTACTCTGGTCTTCCACAGAGGAAAGAACTTCAGGCAAAAATAGTCATTGCTCAGGAAGTGATTTCACAACAAACATGACAATGAAGTGATTTGTAATTCCACAAAAGTACTCACTTAGATACAAGACACCTTCATCAGCTGAATTTGACATATGAGTGACACGTCTCGGGGGTATGCTCATGATAGCGAGGTTAAAACCTTTGATGAGAAATCAGTCATGCATTCTAAATGTTTGCTTTTACAGATTTCACAAAGGATAATCAATGCCTAAGGGTACGGTGTATCCTTACCGAGAATCTGGACCTACATTAAATTCATGTCATACTAGCTAGTAGGTCACATGTCTGAATCTGGATTAAGATTTATTGTCCACATAGCAATTTTTAGCATACAAATCCACATATTGTGCAATAGTCATACATACATATGCCATCTTGTATATAATGTTCATTAAACCAGTCAATACACATTTCAGCCATTTCATCTTCTGTGCTTTAGTTAAGCATAGTATAACAGCAATCACCCATCAATATGTCTATGTTGCAATTGTAATATCCATGTACTGTCTAATTGCTGTATGAGTAACCACTTGTACTTTACTGTATGGCATTTTGACATGTTGTGGTATGATACATACTTTAATACCCATAAATGGGGATTAATAATGAAATCTTGCACTTCTACTCTTTATTTACCAACTGGATATGCGGTTATGTGGATTAGTATGCTCAATTTGTAGACAGGCCCTGTGTCAATTCTAGTTTAATACCTTTAATATTTTAGATGATATACTGTACATGGTACATATTCTTAAACATATTTGAGTTTGAGGAACTCAGATGTGTTAAAGAATTGGGGCTGGGGCAGGTAGTTTTCTAGTTGGTTTCCGGGACTAGGTTGGGGGCCTAAATAGGGGCCCACACCTTATTTTGTCCCTGGGCCCCAGTACTGGCTTAATCCGGCCCTGTTGGAACAGATGCCGTTAATATGAAGCAGTACTGTTTGCTGGTACGACTGTGTGTTTTTGGTTCTCAATGCTTTGACTAATAAATGTTAATCATGATGTGAAAACAGGCATAAAGGCATTTATTTACCTCATACTTACACCTATTCCACAACAGGGGGCACTGTGTTGCACAGAATAAAGTTAGGACAATTAGACAGTGACAGTGTAATGTGTGTTTCCTCCTCGAATCCACCCCCTGGAGGACACCAAAAAAATGGACACCATCACAGATTATTGACAATGATGGTTTTGTCACTGCCCTCAAATGCAGCACCTTACGTTTTTTTTTTGGCTGAAAGAGGAAATCAGGTGCCCACACACAGGCCTTCACTGGGAGATCCCATGTGATCTCGGAGCCTGGAAACATTTTCACCTGCAACCCAACACCAAACAGGGCCGCGCTCTGTAGGATTGGATGCGTCACCTTATCCCCCACTTTGTGTCCCATTACCCAGCAGTTGTAATGCTCACACCAGTGTAACGTGTCTAAAGAAAGAGACAGGGCAAGCTGAGCTGGCCTGAAATTTAAATTAACCTCAGTGACATTTATGTGTGCTGGGAAACAGGAGTGTTACATTACAGCTACCCTCAGTCCCGCCATGCACACACACCTGTCGTACATACAAGTGAACAAAAGAACGTGCACGCTCACGTATAGAGCTGAACAAAACGCAGAGTCAGACATGTCTCTTACTAGTTTTTTGTTAAGCTCCTCTTGTGTGTGGCTGGTTTGAAAGCAAAGCCACCGTGAGAGTCTGTTATAAGAGGAAAGCGCAAAGGAAGGAGCTGTGTGTCTGTGTGTGTGTGGCAGGAAATGTCAGAGAGAGAGGCTTACCATCTATTTTTCAGTACTGTTGAACCTCCTGCTCGTCACGGGAGGCAGTACCTGGGCTTCCTTAAGATTAACTCTGTCAAGATCAATATCATTGTTTTCTGTAAAACAAACTCAGCCTGTTAATAGAAACTATTAAGCGTGCAAATCAGCTAGCCTGGCTCTATCAAAAAGTATTAAAATCTGCCTTTCAGCGTCTAAAGCTCACTTGTTATCATGTCTTTATGCTAAGCTAAGCTAACCAACTGGCAGGCTGCTACATGTTTATTTATTGAACATAACAGAGTTGTGATCATTTTATCTTAACTCTCTGCAAGAAAGCTAATGTCAAACTATTCCTTTAAAGAGTGAGTGCTGCCTTCTGGGACAGAAGGGTATTTGAGGATGACTTTGGCTGCCACTGTGAACACTCGACCCTCACCGAGCAGCCCCAGGGCATTTGGAAAGTGCTTTACCCAATCAAGGGTAGCAGGAAAGGGGGGCAGCTGATCCCCTGTGGCATTCTCTCAGAATTTCTCTTCAAGAACTGGGTCACACAAGATGATGGGTGCATTCCCATACTTTTTTTTGGGACCATTTTATTGCTCCTGCTCTGCTCTAGAGGCATGTGTGTCTGACACGGGGAAATCCTTGTTACCAAACCCTTTCCCACATCTCAAACATCAAATTTCATTATTCAAGACTGCGTTGGGTTGTTCTTACCTTGTTCTGTGGAGCAGACAATCATTTCTCAGAGCGCAGTCTGATGTGGATTAAATTACACCTCCGCTTAAATACATTTCCCTTTTTGTGGTCTCAGTTTTGTATTGACAATTTCATCAGATAAGATAGAAATGCATCTTTCTCTTTGCCACAGTCTGGTGAAATAGGAGATCCACATCCCTGGCAGCTCTTTTAAATGGACCAGCAGGCCATGGTCCCCATAAATGTCATTTGGAAAACCCATGGGTGTGACCGCATCAGACAATATGGCTCCAAGAGGCACCCTGGGTGCTTATTAAAAGCATGAGAAATAATGAAAAACAGCACACAATCAGAGACTCTGTCTGGAACCAGGTATGACCACGGAGGATTCCCTTAATTACTCTGGGTGTAGTGGTGAAAGTGTTTGCTGAAAGGGCTTTTCCTACCAGAATATGAAAAATATGTCCCTGTTTTTATGATAAGTCTCTCTCCCTCTCTCTTTCTATTTAATGACAGCTGAACTGAAGTAACCTCTAATTCCCTGCTTCTCACATCAACCTTTTCTGACAATCACATGATATTTTTCATATCACGGGGAGGCTTGTGACTAAAGATTAGCATATTATGCTGAGGAGTAATTCCAGAGCTGCAGTGTGTTTTCGGTATCAGGACTCAAATCTTCTGGATGACAAGTGATTGGTTTGTTCCCTCCTACCAGACATCCTATGTCCCTGCATCTGATAAATGGAGTGGAACTTTCAATTGGCCGACATGGTCTCTTTATGTGCAGCACTGCTGTGTTGTATAGATCATTTAGGGATCCCATTGTTATGGTAGTGAGCTAGCAGGGGTTTGGCAGCTCTTATCAGAATGGAGCTCTGGTACAGTCGCTATCAAAAAAAATCACAGAATAACCGATGAGTCATCACACAGCGATCTGATTTATCAGCATAATGAGCTGAATATGCTAAAGAGTGATTATATTCAAAATTTTTCCTTCATTGTTTTAGTGAGACAGTTAACTGAGTTTAGTAAGAGAAACCCCCAAACAACAATTTATTTGGAAAACATAATTTACTTAATACTGGTGAATACTGTAAGGGCTTTAATGGAAAACAGTTGTACATGGAGTTCCTTATTCTAGTGTTGCCTTTTCCAATTGTTTATATTGCTGGTTAACATCTCCGTAATTGTCTGTGTGTGAGCGAGGTGCATCTAGGGGCATGCACCACTGGATAAATCCCATTTGTATCCCATATTTGGAGTTCGCCAAAAACATGCCACTGCTTTTACTCTCCCAGCACTAGTAACTCAGCCAACAAAATCTCCTAATGGGTCGATGAAAGATGAATTATTCATCTGGGCTAGGTTGCATCGGCCTGGTTTTCTTGTGCAGACACACATGTCTTGTTGCTCACCTTGGCTCCGTGAGAACAGCTGAGCAAAACCATCTGAGACTCTGCTGACCGTGTGGTTGTAGCTTGTAGCTCCATCCTATTTGGTGTGGGCTACCACTTCAGGTCCCATGTTTAGCTCCCTCAGCCCTATACCACAGTACTAATGGTGGAGGACTCCTCTGACTTTCCCTGTTTACTAGGCAACGACTTAAGATACTCCAAGTGTCTGCGGGCGTCCTCCTGATTAGCCCTGACATAGTAGACCAGGTAGGAGATGACCATGGTGAACCAGCCAAACATGACGACCAGCATGGCCACATCTGTAGTCCTCTTCATCACCACACATAGGTCTATGTCTGGGGCCAACAGGAAGGCGAGTCCTTGAACTCCTATTTCCTCCGGATCTGAAGTCTGGCACACAATGCCTGTCAGCGACGCAGGCTCCAGGTCCACACGGGGCATGGCCATCTGCAAGTTGCAGTCACAATGCCAGGGATTGTTTGTTAGGTTGGCGCGAGATCGCAGGCCCTCAAAGGCCTCAGGGTTAAAGTTGACTAACTTGTTAGAAGAAAGGTCTAGGAACTGTAGTGTGGAGCCCAGGCCTCTGAATGCACCTGGTTCTAACTGGCTAAGTTCATTGTGGGATAGATCCAGTTCAACCAGGTAGGGCAAACCTGCAAAAGCATTTGTTGGTACTGTAGTGAATAGGTTAAAGTCCAGGTAGATGCGTTGTGTGTCATTGGGGATATCCTGGGGGATCTCTGTGAGATGCAGGTTGCTGCAGCGCACCGTCTTGCCGCCACTATCGCTCTCAGAGCAGTAGCAGCTCTTGGAGCAACTGGTGGCAGCATGGTGGAAGCAGAAGGTCATTAGCACCAGGCTGTGTAGCAGCAAACACATGACCACTGAGTGGCGCAGTAACCAGTCTGCAAGTAGGGACATTGTTGGATACGAGCATGCTCCAGGAAGGACCACCTGGGCACAGGAGGTGAAGTCCACATCAACCTCCCCAGTAGTTGTTGAGCCTATGACATAAAAAGCAATAGAAAGTCATATTAGCAGTGGTGGGAGGCTACCCTTTGAAAAAAGAGAAATGCAGATGTACTGTGAATTTGTGTTCTCATGCAAAACACGGTGATTAACAATGTTCTTCAGCGTCTACAGTGTTATCTAATGCAGAAATCGGGGGGTGCAGGAGCTTCTCTAATTGCAATGAGGAGGAGGAAGCAGGGGTACTGCATGTCAGTATGTTGTTGGCCAGAAACAACATGAATTTCTGTTCTATTTCCAGGAAAGTCTGAGGATCAAACATTCCCTTCATACCAACTAAATAAACAAGCTACGAAAATCCTTTGGTGTCACTGTGCCTCCTTTATAATTGACATCCCCGCTATGCAGGGCTATTTCAGTACACAGAGAGTGGCAATAACATAGCGATGTGACACCATGAGGAACAAATTGTTCCAAAGAATACATAAAACTAGATTTTTCATGCTGATAAGTTAAATACTGTATATCAGGTTTCCAGTTCTTTCTAAAACTATTGCTGCCATTCTGATGCAACAATTGTATTAAAAGTGACGATTAAAATTAAGGTAATTTAGTCAGAAGTGCAAGTAACACAGAGGTAAAAGCTTGTCAATGTCCTGTAAATTACACTTCATATTTTGTATAAAAGCCTTTGAAAATAGCAGGTCTACCCATCCTAACACACTTCATTAATAGCTAATCAGGGCTACCTCCTATCCTGTTACTAATCCTCTTAAGGAAAAACTCCTTAAGTCAGTGTAGCATCAGTGTTGGTCACCCAATCCTTTTGTTAGGGGTAGATGCTAATGTTATAACCAGCACCAAGGCCAACAAAACAGACAATGTGATGGCCTGTCTTCTTTGAGACAAAACACATGAACCACAGAGTTCATCCAGACTTCTTCATTTCTTCAAAATGGCCAGAGACTGGGCAAGATCCACTTACCAAGATTAAAAAATGAAATCGATCTCTAAGTACCTCAAAGTATCAGATGGCGTTTGGGGCGTAGAGGACCGTGTGTAGTGGTAACGTTGGTGTGTATGTGTGTGTTAAAGGGGACAGATGACTTGTCTACGAGGCACAGCTAATAGCACTCATTGTGGTACGCCGGTTTTACAGATGCCTGCCAGACAATCCCAATAATGAGGGCGAGATGGAGGCTGATGCACCAGAGCAAAAAACTCTGCTATTAAGAAGCTCTGCTGTAGTTTTCTTCCCTTTAGACATAAGATGTTTACCCATGCATCTTTATTAAGGCAAAGCAACTTCCAAAGGATTTCCCTCTGTATGTCGTGACAGCAACATGCATGAGAAAGTAACATGGCATGACGGAGTTTAAGTGAAAATAAAAGTCTTGCCAAAACTTAATGAGTAACGTGAGTAACCTCCTGTAAAGGCTGTACTTTTCCCATCACACGGCATGCCAGCCTGGTATTTAGCTGAGAGATAATAGGGGAGCAGAAGGGTGGTGATGGAGGAGAAGAAAGCATGCGGGCACACAAAGCACAGGGTGAGAGAGAGAATGATAGCAAGAGTATTTTTGGGGGGGGTTAGGGGTAGCGTTACAGTAACACAGAGAACACTGCATGACACTAATGAGACATCGAGGAAAGAGGTAAATGTTAGTCAGTCACAGGGACAGCTGATGAAGACAGCTGGAGGGCAGACGAAGGAGATGAACAGAAAAGAGAGGGTGTAAACCTAATGAGTGACAGGTTGGGGCACCAAAGATATGACCAAACCAAATCCAACCAAAATATGCTTATCCAAGACATAGCCTAAAGTCATAAGCATGAGTCATTTTTCTAATGGTCCTTATGACAAATATAACCCATCTTACCATATACAGTAAATGCAATAAATCAGTTTGCCTCTAAATCTGGCGAGGTCTTCATCAAAGTTCCTAAAGTCATTGCTGTGATAAATAACCCTCCTGCTTTTAATTTAAACAATAAATACAGTGCTCTGGCTGCCAAAGGTCAGTCTTTCACTTCATAAATCCACTGCTGCCACTGCTGCACTGACAAATCTCTGGCACCAATATGAGGAGCAAACATGAGGGGCATTAAGATGCAACACAAATATGTGATGATAAAAGTGTTTTTCATATATAAATCTGATCTCACATGGCAGCACAGCTGTAAGTGTTGCAAATAAACTGTAGGTTTCTAGTTATCAATGGGGGGATGGATGACAGAAAAGGAAACAGGAACATTCGTGACATAGGCTAACTTGAAAGCCAGGCTTTTAATGCAACTGTAATCATATTTAAATGCTTTTAGCTTTGTCCACTCCAAACCCCTAACAAAATGATTACTATAGATAGTCTTTTTGTTCCTTGGAGCAACAACATTGCATTTGGTAGATTTCCACTGTACTACCTGAAGACCCCATTTCCCCCCGTAGAACAATCTTTTGAAGTGAACTAGAGAATACGCATAGCACACTGTTACGGGAGGGTAGTTATGTGTAATGGCATTTAATGTACAGCATGTTAGAGATTAATAAGGGTTTGATCTCAAAGTCATTGTCATCAGGATATCCTCAACAGAACTACACAGATGTAATTACTTTACTTCATATTAATCTCAACACAAGCTGAGGACATTTAATGCGCAAAATGAAAGCGCAAGTGGGTTAAGTATCAGTTCTGCGCCAATTAAAATGCTATACACAACAAGCATTTGAAAATGAACTCAAAGCACATGAAATAAGGCGATGCCGCGTGGGAACTGATATGTTAAGTTTGTCTTTCATCCTGTTTTAGTCAACACCATCCAGTGGCTGTTTCCAGGGTCAATCGGGTTTTAGAAAGCTCGCATTAAAACTCGAAAACAGCTGTTATTTCATGGATTATGAAATGTCCAGATGCACGCAAAATCACAAATAAAACATATGTGTTTGAATCAGTAACACACAAACACTCACGTCTTTGCCGCTTTCCCTCTCCCTTTCATGTTTTCTCAGCAATGAAATGGTCCAGCAGATCAGAGCGCACCAGCAATGAAATGGTCCAGCAGATCAGAGCGCAATATCTCGGTTCGCTTCCATCAGGTCCTCTTGCAGCTCGTTAAACTTGTGCTGAGAGTCGCTCTGGAAAACACCACCCGCCACTGGAAATGCTTCGACAGTGCAGCCTTTTAGTTTCCACGCAACCAGAACACTAGGCACAATTGCTGGAGCCAGCGCGAATGGAAAAGGATGCAGCGCGAGGGCAAGACATGTCATTGATGGCGGTATCTCACTCACTCTGATCCTGGATGTGGCAAAAAATAGTCCCATTGATGTAAAGTTTAAAATGGCAGACACTTGGCGCGCAATGCGTTTACGCACAGATGGAAAGGGTTAATGGCTGTTAGATTTGGTCGCATCTGGAAGGATGGAAGCATGTATAATAATTTAATGAAGGGAATGATTACATTCATATGCATCTGTTGATTGCAGTGAGTGGATCTGATGTGCTTGCATCAGGTGCCAGTAAAATAGGGGGTACCCCTCCTCTCACACACACACACACACACACACACACACACACACACACAGCGTGCTCATACATAGACTGGTTAGTTTGACAGCTGACACTAATCGTGTTTGGTCTGAAGCTTGTTGTTTCAAACATGCATGCCAGGGCGGTGGATCTTTGGCCGTCTCCGTCTCCGGGCACTTTTCCTGCCTGCTGCCAGCCGATAAGGAAGCCCAATCAAATCCACTATAAAAACAGACGTGTATAGGCACTCGCCTGAGAGAGTCTGCCAAGCACATCATAAGGTATTAATGGAATTAAAATCAATAAAGTGGGATACTCCACCCAAACTCCCTCCCTGGTGCCTTGAAATGGCAAACACTGTATGATTAACTGCAGCTAGGGTCTTTCTTTCTTTCTTTCTTTCTTTCTTTCTTTCTTTCTTTCTTTCTTTCTTTCTTTCTTTCTTTCTTTCTTTCTTTCTTTCTTTTATTTCCAGTTATTGAAATATTACCATTCTCTCTCTCACTCTCTCTCTGTCTCTCTCTCTCATTAATGCATTTAAAATTTAAATTCCAATAGGTTACTATGCAACTTGGCTTCTGTTTTGAACAATTGTTAGCACTGCATGAAAAGCTGGATTACCAACAGGACAAAGCGTCAAAGTGTTTGCTTGTGTGGCAGTTTGATTATTTTTGTTATACCTCTAAAACAATAAAAATTTAAGTGGTAAGTATCCTTATAGGTTGTTGAAGCAGTTTTACCTACCCACTAGTGGCTTTGTCCAGCCTTAACTGCATGAATAGTAAATAATCTGCTTTCTATTCATCAATAGGATGTGTTTCAGTGCTTTTTATTTCTATCATAGACTGTTCATTACCAGTCAGAGTTAAATATTGCTGTATATTTCTTCATGTCCCTGTCCTCATCCCTGTGTTATTTGGACATATATATATATATATATATATATATATATATATATATATATATATATATATATATATATATATATATATATATATATATACAGTATACTGGACTATAAAGGTAAACCAAAGATTGTACCATTATTTTAGGGATTTCATGGTGGTGCAAGGTCTTCTAGACATGATAAAGTATTTTTGTTTGTCACTTTGATCACATCACTTGTCCTTCTGTTATCTTTTGTGCTACTCAGGCAACATCTCTTTTTTTCTCTGTAAACTATCAGTGATGAGCATCCAGACTAACCTGCAGGGGATGTAGATGCACAATGCAAAATGCATTCATATTGGGTTAATGGGCTGCTATGTTTTATGGTTCCATTTTTTTTAGCCCTCCAAATAATTGCTTTGCTTGTTAAGTTTAGGTTGAACTGTTTACACATCTACTGAGGCTTGGATTTTTTTTGGGCTCATTGGATTCCAGCAGAGAACTATAACATTTGTGCATCTCAGTTCCCATGAGAAACACCTATAACTTGGTGTTAATTGTTGCTGCTCTAGTCCCTCTTTTTACAGCCCGGAGGTTAAGAGGATGCTCTTGTCAATTAGAAGGCGATCAGATAGGTGGAGGAAGAACATATGACAGTAAAACACCAGAAAATAGGATTACTTTCCACAGAGGAGAGTGCAATGCGAGCCAGTCTTTCCCAGCTTTATCAGATTACTTTGAATGCTTTGCTGTGGTTGGCAGATAGCTAGCACTTTATGCATTATCAACCAAGCATTAGTCTTGATAGACTACACTTCCAAATGGATCAAAATCCTTTTTTCCCCCTCTTTACTTTTTAATCTCCAGCCTGTCAAGTATCTCAAAGCAGGCCGAGGCATCCTCTCTGACCTGTGCAGGTGGTATAACGGCAAGCTGACATCAATCCATGAAGCTAAAGTGTTGAGTGGGAATTTGGCTGAGAAAATATTAGCATTAAAGCTTCTACAATGCCATCAAAACAGGATGGGAATGTTTCACCAGTCTGTGTGCTCTGAGTTGCAGTGGAACAACAGGAGTCATATTAATGAGATCTCTCCCTTTCATTCTCATTTTCTATCCTACTTTGTCTCGCCTGCTCAGACAAACACGCATACTTATACTGAAGCACACAGAAACACACTCTGTCTCTGGCTCCCAGCTAGCTTCTCATCCCTGAGCAAGATCAAAGTCCTGCCATGTTTCTATGAATACATTACTTCGCCTTTTTTTAAATTTATTTCCTTACCTGTCTTGAACCTTTTAATCAAAAACTGTGAAAGAGGTGTATTAAAGGATTTCAACGCTACTGCCCGTAACCGAGGGGTTTGCCTCACCTCATCTTTCCTGTGAAGGTCCTGGTCTTTGAAGTCTGGTATCATTGACATTACGGAGACAATGGTCTTGCAATATAAAAGTGTTGAGGATATTCATTGATCCTTGTTGAATTCCTCACTGACAGAGCTATGGTTGGCTGGGTCACGTCTCAAAACCACAAGACTCTTCAGTAAAAGCACATTGTCATTGGTTTAATGCTCCACTGTTCCAAGAGGATTATGTCGTTTGATGCTCATACATTTTTTATGGAAATTTGTTTGCAAATAGAATAATGCTATACTACATTTTAAGTATGTTTTCGGTCAGTGGTACCCAACCTTGGGCTTGGGACCCTCACAAGGGGTTGTGATATTATTTCAAGGGGTCACAAAATGATTACTAAAAATTTTTTTTTCGCAAGATATGTTCTTTTTTTGACTTTTCTCAAATCTTTACTTTTTTTCTTTATTTCTGTACACATTTTTTTATCTCTTCAAGGATCAAACAATATTTCTTTCCTACAGCCCCCATTTGTGCAGATGTATAGCTGTTTTGTGTTTGCTAAACACGGATAACATTTCCCAAGTGTACAATCAACAAAGTGGCGTCAGTGATTGTTATGTATAGCATCTTAAATGTTAAGTTGTTATAGTTGCCTGCACTTGCCTGCCAACACAGGATAGAGGTAGCTAAAGCTGTTTTCCACTGCCCTTTTAAAGTAATTAATAATTCTTAGCCCTTCATTGTGTCTGACATATTCACAATGACAGCCAGGGAGGGGTGTTCACCTTAAAGGTCATGTTATGCACCTCCAAGGACACTACTGGAAATGTGATGGCCAACAAATGACCCATAAAGTCTTCCAGTGCTGGAAATGTTGAGATGAGATGAGAAATGAGATTTTCTGTAGATGTTATTTTTCCCCTTTACTCTGTGCTATGTTAAAGGCTTATACACTCATAAGTCACATCTTGAAGAATATTACCAGTACCTTTTATTTGTCATCTAGTTTGCTCTTCTTCCTGTGAGCATCTGCACAAACTCATTTTTCTACCTATAACAGATTGCTGCCAGTTGTTTCATCAGCTGTAATTTCAATTTTCCCTTTTCCATCATTATTTCATTGTAGTTAAATGTTTTCATATCAGCATGCACATTACGCTGTACATGCTCCACTTCCTGTTGATCATCTAACACCCACAGGGAGAAATGCGACCAGTCTTAGCCATATAAACTCTGATAGAATGAGATGAACGCAAATTCATGATGGAGTGACCTCCAAAGAGGGGGAGCCTTTAATTCAAAACACATTTTATATGAAAGGCTCAAATTAAAATATTAAATGGATGAGTTGTGGGCAGAAGTATTATTTGACTCATGTATGCACTTTGGCCTAACAATATTTTTTTAAAGATATTGTTTTATGTTTTGGGAAATATGCTTACTTGCTGCCTTGCTGAGAGTTAGATGAGAAGATCGGCAGCACTCTCCACTCTCATAGTGGTCTCAATCTTCTCATGTAACTTGGGAAAAAAGTGATTAAGTGTATTTCTTAAAATAGTGGCAATTCAGTCTAAAAGTAGCAATAAAGTATCTCAAATAGCTCTTTTTTTGATGCCCCACATCTCAACATAAGACCTATATTTTCAAATCCACTTTGGAGAGCTCTGAGGGTCCACTTATATATCTTATCTTTGCTGGTCTTTGGGGACTGAGGAGCCAACATGAAGAAAAAAGATGCATGTTGAAAGCAAGGAAAGGCAGCTTTATTTGTATAGCACATTTCAGCTACAAGGCAATTCAAAGTGCTTTACATAAAACATAAAAAAGCAGTTAAAAAGGATTAAGTAATTAAAACAGATCAAATATGAGAGGAAAAAGTTACAAAGCAGTAAAAGAAATTAAACATTAAAGAGCAGTTAAACAGCTAAAAAAATAAAAGCAAATAAGATTGTCGTATAATTTAACAATGCAACTTCAGTATAGGAAATTAACAATTATTTAAAGAAAGGCAACATAAAAAAGAAAGGTCTTCAGCCTTGATTTAAAAGCTCTGAGAGTAGCGGCGGACCTGTTAGTTTTCCTGTACTCATTGAACCATTTTGTGGAAACCCAAAAGGCAGAACAACATTTCTTTACCATCCACCAAGGGCCCTGCAGGATCATGTGACTTTGTACTCTGGTTACCTATAACCAAGAGTGGAAGTACTTCTCTTTAGACTACAATATAATCTAATCACGGCAAACTTTGCAAAATCCTGAACAGCTCCTACTGTTTCTTGTAGATTTTACCATAAAATCTATGTCACACTTGCCTTGGAGAAATTTCCAGAAATATGTTTCCTGTACAGAAATACCCCCAGAATGGCCACAACCCTAATCTCACAAATGGTTAAACAAAAACAACCTAAAAGGTACCAAGTTACTCAGGTCACTTCAATATTGGTTTCAGCCAACAATAATGCTTATAATTTCCCCTTTTTGTCGCTTAATCAATGAACCATTTTGTGGAAACCCAAACTTTGTTGACCACGTACGGTAGGCATTCTACGCAGGCAGAACCATATTTCTTTACCATCTCATCCACCACAGGCCCCGAAAGCATCCTTATCAGTGTAGACTGCCAACTGATATATTTTTTACAACTCTAACTCTGGCTCTAAAATACCTGTCAAGCGCTCAGCTGGAATCAGCAGCTGTTTACCTGTCACCCTAATATCGGTAAAGCAGCTCTATTCTTGTATGACACAGGGCATCAAGCGGCACCAAACAGCCCCTTTAGATAGCTATCAACAGATCTGACACATCAAGTTTCTTTCTTCCCCAACAGTCAAGCTGTATCAGGCCTTAGAAAACAGGGCCATCAATAAATAAACAGGAAAGCAGGTGGTACTAAGAGCGCGGGTGTCCATCTACTTTGCTAACATCTCTCAGCAACTTCAGATGGGCGACTATTTTTGGATGCCAAGTACTTAGCATTCCCTGTTTCAGACTGCCCACCAGTACTAGATATTACAGTCTGTGTGTGAGTGTGCTACAAGGTTCGAATAGTAATGTCATAGTTGCAAACAAAATATATCTATCTGTATTATTTTAAATGACCTTACAATGATGCACTCTGAAGATAGATGTTGATTCACTGGTGAGAAAGGCACGCCAGAGTCTTTTTCACCTCAGACATCTGAAGTACTTTAGGCTACCTCAGCAATTACTTAGGAACTTTTACAGAGCCACCATTGAAAGTATTATTACTGGGAATATAACAGCTTGGTATGCAAACAGCTCTCAGCGAGACCCATAAAGCCCAAAAAGAGAGAAGGGAGCTCAGCTGAACGTACCACTAGGAGTGCACTACCCAACTTAGAGAAAATATACATCAGGAGAGTAAAGTCCAGAGTAAAGGAAATCACCAGAGAGCCCAGTCAACCCAACAACTGCCTCTTCTCTGCTCTTCTCTCTTGCCAAGAGAAAAAAGATTGCTACCACTCACATCTGTTAATCCCATTTAATATAAAGCTATAGGCAGGAGACATTTAGCTTAGCTTAGCATATATACTGAAAGCAGGTGGAAACAGCTAGCCCGGTCTGTCCAATGGTATACCAGCATCTCTAAAACTCTCAAATTAACATTAATGTTATATCTTATTCAATGTGTTGCCATTGTTTTGTTCATTTTAGATTACCCTTTTGATTACAATTTTGATGAGGTGATGGTATATTGCATATTATTTCAAGGTAACATCTTCCCAAAGACTCAACACTGATCTTGTTCCAAAAACATTTTGACATTTTGACATTTTGACCCTTAATTGTTTTTGAGGTACAGAAGAATACAAAACATACATACATTATATTTTGAAGCTGCCTGTGCAATCCCTTGTGTTGCACATTTGGGAAAAAGGATAAGGGGTGTGGCTGGCACATTCTTTATTTTTTTTAAAGGAGATCAATCATTGTTTCCGGCTGAACATACCAAGTGCAAAATCAACTTGCAATGTGTGTTTGCGCCTCCATTCATGTGTGCAGCTGTGGGTGTATTTGTGTACATACACTCCACTGCATCTGCTGGACTACAGCTACTCAGCCCTATTATTATCATCATGCCAAGGCCAGATGAGTGGGCAACTTAGCAGAGGAAGACAGATAAGTATGATCGAACTGTTAGATAAATCAGGGTAGTCCATTTCCATTCACTGTTAGCAACGTCCTGTCCAGAAATATATACATTCCTGTCTTTTCTCTGTAATACTTTCTTAAATCCTCCACAGTATCACTTCACATAAGCTAACACAATGGAAAAATCTGCATGATGATACTAGTTGTGAAATGCATCGGTTTAGGGCTATCGTGAAACTGCAACAGCACACTTCTGGGGAGATAAGCTTGTTAAATTACTAAATAGCTCTTAGACAGCTATCATGGACAGTGTGTTTGTGTGCGTGACACACAGAGAGATTGGAGTGAATGAAAGAGAGAGAGAGAGAGAGAGAGAGTAATGCTGGGAATGAATATTGACAAATGAAGCAAAATTGAAACAGAATACTTTAGGTGAACAGGAATGCTGCACTGACAGAAAACACTTTTTGCAAGTCAATAAATTTTTCTACATTTTTACATTTAAAAAGACAGTAACAGTTTGTACAATGGTATTATTAAGCAATACTGATGTGCAATGTGCGTGCTTCAGCAGGGGTGAGCTTGTTGTGGTGATTGTCTGAACCATCCAGGGAGACCCAGTCAGCCAGTATTTCTATGACAGATCTCTTTATTTCTGACTTAACTGGTATGAGTACACATTTGTACGTACATCTTGATTAATCAAAGGAATCCATTTTGGGAACTACTATTTCCTTCCATTGTACATGTATATGCTTGTGTGTGTGAAGCAGCTGTCACCTGCTGTACTTTGGCTGTACCTCTAGTGCTGATGAAAACTAGACTTTACAGAGAGGTGTTAAATTATGTGATGCAGGTGTATAGCTTCAAGGCGAGATTTGAATATGATGGGATGTGCATAGATGCTGAATATTGCAGCTTCTCTTAGCTCAGTGAATCCTGATTGCCATTATGGATCTGTGAAAATCACAGTTTCTCTGATCTCTATAAATCCTGCAGGATTATACAGCGAGCATTTTAGGCTTCAAAGAATATAGTACAGCTTTAAAAGTGTACTAGTTACTGTAGCTTGTGTGATATGCCATAAGTAAAGACAGGCTGTTGGTAACCAATTAATTTAGACATTTTTATTATGGGACAGAATTCAATTTAAGTCAATAGTTTGATGAACTTTGATTGATTTTTTTCAACAAAAATATGGTCAAAAGCTTGAGAAGCTCTTTAATAAAAGTGTGTATTGGATAATATACTAAATTAAAACTTCTGAACCTCTGACAAAAAAAATCAGTTTTTCCACTGAATTTAGATTTTTATGGTTATGTGGCTACACACTGTTTGTACAGTACAAGCAAATTAAACAATGTGCAAAGGTCTAGAGTGCTGACTTTCAAGTTTAATGACATTTCCATCAATATCCAATTACATTACACATCAGTTTAGCTGACGTTTTTTTTTCCCAAAGCGACTTACAATTACTAGATCTCTGGGGCCACTGTGGGTTAAGTGTCTTGCTCAGGTACACATTGGTTGATGTACCGCAGTGGGAATTGAACTCAGATCTCCCACACCAAAGGCGTGTGTCATATCCACTGCGCCATCACCACCCACAGATGCACTATATTCTTTGAAGCCTAAAATGATTGCTGTATAATCCTGCAGGATTTATAGAGATCAGAGAAACTGTGATTTTCACAACTCCATAATGGCAATCAGGATTCACGGAGCTAAGAGAAGCTGCAATATTCAACATCTATACACATCATATTCAAATCTCAAGCTATACACGTGGCTCACACAATTTAACACCTCTGAAAAGTCTAGTTTTCATCAGCACCAGAGGTACAGCCAAAGTACAGCAGGTGACAGCTGCTTCTCACACACAAGAAAGAGTGTGGTTTAGTCCTGCATGTGTAAATCTTTTATACATGTACAATAACATGTATAAAATGTTACTGGCTCTGACACTACTCACCCAATAATCATCTCCAAACACATTTAAAGCTCAAAGTCAGCACTCTAATCTCATGATCTTTACTTCCGTGTGCTGCAGTATGGCCAAAAACAGTAGAAAAAAACTGCTCATATACTCAGTGACCACTCTTAAAATGTAATAGGTGAAAAAAGCTGCTGTCCATGTTAATAAACATACATGTGCAGGCCCAACAATAGTGGGAAATGGTACTTCTTGATTTTTTTTTTTTTTTCTTGAATGGACAGGTGTCCGAGTCATAGGGTGATATCATAGACTGTATATTATTACTAATATTAATAGTCTATGAATTATACACATATTCCGCAAATTCATTTTCAAGCACGATTCTGTTCTATTTTTTTTCTATCTTGGGAAGCCGATTGGCCATGAGACACAATGTGGGTGGGCTCATGACTCTTAGGCGTCGGTGAGGATTTTGCGTTTCTCATTGGAGGGAAACGTCAGAAGGCCCTTCGTTTGATTGGTCAATGTAGCTGGCGGGATATATCTCATCCATGGTTCGAATTTTCAAACTGTGTGCTTGATTCATTCAGTGACGATACGTTTTAGTGCAGCTAGACAGAAGTTATCTAGTTTTAGGACTTAGGTCGGTGGAAGTTGATTAGCAACAGTTATTGCGAGACCAAAGGTTTACCAGTAAATATAAGAAAAATGGCTCAACCACTGAAGGTAACTTATTAACTTCGATGTGTAGTTACTGCTAACGTTAGCTTGTTTAACGTTAGCTACTGTAAAACTAGCTAGCTGGTCATCTGCTAGTCAGCGTTAACGTACAGTGAAACTTGTTAGCAACGGTTAAAGTTAGCTAGTTAACATTGTTTAGTACAACTTTAACCTAGTTGTCATTTATAAACTGGTCAAGAAAAGAACAATGTTTAATGTACCCCAATAACTCCCCTCCCAGATACACGGCACGACATAACATGTGATGTAACGTTAGCTTCAGTTTGGCCAATAAAATTTTAGAAGCCATGTTGTGGTCCATAACAGTAACGTTAACCATCTGGCTACCGTTTATTAGCTAACGTGAATGTTGACGATAACGTTACATCTCTACCATGCCATTGAAGAAATAACGTTAACGTTACTTGTCTCACAGCATGCCTTGCACACGCAATACTAGCTAATGTTATTCATTTGGGATTAATGTTAACTTGAATGTAACAGTTCAGTTTGAAAGACAAGGGGGAACTGCACTCAAATGGTATTTTTATTTTAAAAATCATTAAAAGTTCAAGTAACGTAAGGCACAAGCAGAACTTATTTGGGCAGCAGTGTTTACATTTCAAAACTGGTATTTGTGACCTCATTTTCGAGAGACATTTGAAAAAAGATAAGAAATGGCTGCAGCCAGTAACATCCGCTCGTCTAAAATGTCCTCCACATTGTAATCCCATCCCAACAACGCCAGTGAGATGTGTTGTAGACAGCACTCATTTTACATTTTTCAGTAGACGTGCGTTTTTGTGTTCACCAAATTTTCTGAGGTTTTGTCTACATTAAAAGTCAAGACTCAGGTAATTACAACAATGTAGAGCTGAATGATGAATGCACATTAAAGATAACCATGTGTCATTCGCTTCAGACCTTCTTTGAAAACAAGCCGGTGGAAAGGACGAAGAAAGATCCGAAGCGGCTGTCAGTGGAGAGGATCTATCAGAAGAAGACGCAGTTGGAGCACATTTTGCTCCGACCGGACTCCTACATCGGCTCTGTAGAGCCTGTCACCCAAGTAAGAGGTTACACAGGAATGACTGGTTCTTTGAAATTGTGGCTTCTCTAATACACCTTTTATTTATTTATTTAAGACAGGGATCTTCAACGGTTTTTTTAAAGCCAAGGACCCCTTAAAAGAGAGACGGAGCAGGGACCCCCTACTACATATATTGTATAAAATTAGGTTGTATACTAAACTGGGCCTACAATAACGTGTAGGCGACACACACAGTATATACAAAAAACAATTGTTGGCATGATTTTATAAATCATCTTTTAATGTTTTACATGTGACACAAGAATCTTAGGATTTACTATATTTGTAGATCTTAGTGACCATCTTATAGCCCAGTAAGTCAATCATCAGTGGTGATTTACATTTGCTAATATGTTATGAATACATTTTAATTGATGAAAAACCCTTTTTGACAATAATTTGGAGGCCCCCTGCAATGACTCTGAGGACCCACTGTTGAATATCACTGATTTAAGACATTGGGTATATCTCCTCGGAGCTGATTTGAGAGTGGACTATTTGAGATATTTGCTGAAGAATTTTGCTCTCACTGCAGAGTTGCAGGATATTGAGTAGTCAAGTAGACTTCTTTCCTTAGCAAATGTGGGTGTATGATGAAGATGATGGACTGAACTGCCGTGATGTGACGTTTGTGCCTGGGCTTTACAAGATTTTTGATGAGATCCTTGGTGAGTAAATAGCGCTCATAATTCTAGATGTTTGTCTAAATAGACAAAATGTTGGGCTGTCCAACTATACTGAAGCAATTTGTTTTTTTAATTCTTTCTACAGTAAATGCAGCTGACAATAAGCAGAGGGATAACGGCATGTCTTGCATCAAGATCAACATTGATGTGTGAGTAATGTTAATATATAATATATCGTATTATCCTACCTTAGTGTCTCTTTGCTTATAATTTGTACAATAGCCCCAGCTTATATTCAGCTTTGTTTGATGCCACAGAAGCACATTAGGAAATGTGTGTCTTTTTATTTTTAGAGAAAACAACACCATCAGTGTGTGGAACAATGGTAGGGGTATTCCTGTGGTGGAGCACAAGGTGGAGAAGGTCTATGTGCCCGCTCTTATCTTTGGACAGCTACTCACCTCCAGTAACTATGACGATGATGAGAAGAAAGTCACTGGTAGGACTGAATGTGCAATTTTAAAGTGTATTTATAAGTAAATGCTATGTTTTAACAACCTGGGTTTTATTGATTGTTTTTAGTTTTGGCCATCTTGGTTTTTGGTTATACATTTTTGTACCAATGATTGCAGAGATTTTGGAATGTGAAGACAATGTAAGACCCAACTTTATAATAGGGTCGAACAAGGTTAGCCTCGTGTGCAGTTAAGTAATCAGCCATGGTCACAGATTTGAACAAAACCCATGGTTAAATGTGATAATTAAACTATTGGGAAGCAAATATTTTATCATAATGGTGGATTGGCAAACTATGAGAATAAGACCCAGGTTGTTGTAATTTTAAACTGTTTTTTTGTGTTTAATAAGTAGACCGTTAATTTGCTAGTATCCTAACCCACATCTTTGTTCATACCAAAACTTTAGGTGGACGCAATGGATATGGGGCTAAGCTTTGCAACATCTTTAGCACAAAGTTCACTGTAGAGACTGCCTGTAAAGAGTCAAAGAAGATATTTAAACAGGTAGGAAAGATGTTGAGAAACATTTGCTCTTTTGTAATCATTGTAACTTGTAAGAGAAAAATGTAATTTTACAATATGTCCATGTTTTTTACAGACTTGGTACGACAACATGGGCAGGGCAGGGGATTTTAACCTCAAACCCTTTGAAGGAGAGGAATACACTTGCATCACCTTCAGGCCAGATCTTGCAAAGTTTAAAATGAGCATCTTGGACAAAGACACAGTGGCTCTGATGACCAGGAGGGCCTACGACATCGCCGGATCCTCCAAGGGTGTCCGTGTGTTCCTCAATGGCAAGAGGCTGCCAGTAAGTTACCATGCTGTTTCACTTTTCTGTCTCCCACTTTTCTGCCTGATGCTTTCTGTCAAACACCTTCATATGGAGCTATCTTTTACTAAATTAGAAATAGGTTTTATTTTTCCTCTTAAATATCAATAATTAGATTGAAAATTAACTTTGTAAACATTTGTCATTTGTTGAAAAACTTGATTCTAAATTTTGAAGCAGATTTTTAAGTTTCCGGCTTATTTCCAGCTGAGAAAACATTTTAAAAATGTAACCATTTCTTTTCTTGGCATTTAGACTTCTACATATTATGGCATTTCTCATCTTAAACTTTGACTTGCTTTGATGCATGAGTGAGGATTTTTTAATGGTACAAACAGGAATAACTATACCACTCATTTTCAACCATTTGGAATTGCCTATTGAGTTTTAACTGTTTATGGTTTTACTGATCATTGCATAAGCCTGTAGGGGTAAATCTTGTGATTAAAACTAAGGCCACTTTTGTACTCCAGCTTACAGATTTCCGTAGCTACGTGGACATGTATTTGAAGGGCAAGGTGGACGAACTTGGTGGTGCCCTCACCGTGGTCCACGAGGTCGTCAACCAGCGCTGGGAGGTCTGCCTCACCATGAGTGAGAAAGGTTTTCAGCAAGTCAGCTTTGTCAACAGTATTGCCACGACCAAGGTAATGTCCGTGTATTAGATTACGTTTTTAGTGCTTTTTTTTTTTTTTTTTTTGTATATGTGACGGTGTGGTTGGGTTATGACTTCAATGTCATACCAATAATTACATTTCTTAAGTAGTCTGTTGGAATACTGAGTGCCAATTTCAATTTATCTTAATTTGTCAGCCTTGTTACATTGGAGTGCAGCTATTGTGCATTTTAAGGCTGACTGAACTAGTAGACCATGTTTTTTGGCAGCTGAGTATATGTTTGGCTGCTCTCCCAGCCACTTTGTGTCACTATGATTAAGACTTATGTCCTTTTATTCTGTAAATAAGATTTTGTGTTTGTCCTCTGGACCTCAGGGAGGGAGGCATGTTGACTATGTGGCTGACCAGGTGGTTGCAAAGCTCATTGAAGTGGTGAAGAAGAAGAATAAAGCTGGGGTGGCCATCAAGCCTTTCCAGGTATAGTCATCGTACTGTGAACTCAGATCCTAGTATAATATAATCAGAACCGAGTATAATATAGGGCTGCAACAATCTATTATTTTAATAATCAATTTATATTTTTCGATGAATCGGATTAAAAAAAACAACCGAAAGCTTTACTTTCCAACCCATTGTTTGAAAACTGACAGTGCAAAAAAATCTTCTGAAAGTGCACAAACAGGTAGCTCATTGAATATCCCTGAGCTGTTAAAAATAATAATAACAATAATGGACTAATATGTCTGTGGTAACTTACACTGCTGTTCAACTCCCTTCTTTGTCATTAGAACTCATGTTTACATTTTAGGTGCTGAATCATCACCCTGGTGCTCCTGTGCCATGCCATGTCGCTTTTGCATATCTTGCAATTAACTAAAACTAAACTTTCTAACCCTAACTTTTTAAAAATTTATTTCATGTGAAACTCCCACACCTTGGATGATTTAGGGCGTACTGATTTCTCTGCCTCAGCCAGGTGTTTCAGAACAACATTACGGGTCTTTCCAGTGGTCTTTCCTCTACCTCAACTCAAAAAGAAATGTTATACTCAAATGTTGTAATAGTTGCGCGACACAACCAATCAATAATGAAATTCATTGCCAACTCTTTTAATGATCAAGTTTTATTGATTCATTGTTGCAGCCCAAGTATAATATTATTATAGCAAAATGCATAACTGAATATGCTCCACTCCCACTCCATCCAGGTGAAGAACCACCTGTGGCTGTTTGTCAATTGCTTGGTTGAGAACCCCACCTTTGACTCTCAGACCAAAGAGAACATGACACTGCAGCAGAAGAGCTTTGGGTCCACTTGTCCTCTCAGTGCCAAGTTCATTAAACAGGTGCCAATGAAGAACCACTTGAACTGCTTGCTCACCCAGAGAAGTGTAATCATTACGACCTTACAAATTTGTGTTTATCTTGTTCTCCATAGGCCACGTCCTGTGGGATTGTGGAAAGTATTATGAACTGGGTGAAGTTCAAGGCTCAAACCCAGCTCAACAAGAAATGCTCAAGTGTTAAACACACAAAAATCAAAGGGGTGCCTAAACTGGACGATGCCAACGATGCAGGTATTGCATTTTTTTTTTTTTTTTACAGTCCTAACTCCACAAGAAAGCAAATGAGCTGCCATCATCTTGCAGTAACCATGTTCTCTGGCAGGTGGGAAGAACTCTATTGGCTGCACACTGATCCTTACTGAGGGAGACTCGGCCAAGACTCTTGCTGTGTCTGGGCTGGGAGTGGTCGGCAGGGACCGCTATGGCGTCTTCCCTCTCAGAGGAAAAATGCTCAACGTCCGGGAGGCCTCACTCAAACAGGTTAGACCAACAGCATTTTCCCTCAATCATTATATGGCAGCTCCATGGATTTCCAGATGTATATGTTATATAGTGTTATATATCAGTGTTGTTGTCTTTACCTTGTATGAACACAGATGCATTAACAGAATTTATCAATAGTGTCTTAAGGGCTTTTTAGCAAATGTCGCGCCTCATAATTCATTTTCAATGAGAGGTGAGCGGCAGTTTGACAGGTAATGCTACAAGCAGGCGCAATCCCTGCGTGCGTGTGACGAACACACGTCCGCCTGCTGCAAGAGTTGAATTGTGTTAATTGTGTTAAACTATTCCCTACGTAAGCTATGCGCCATGCAAAGCAATGAACAAAGGACTGATTCTTGCGGTTTGTGAGTTCACTGAAATATAAAACCTATTTTATGAACAGTTATCAGGACATAGACAGCGGGGCTTTTGCTTGTCAGAACCTTGGCACAAGACTGGATTTGTCGTCCCTAATTATGACTATGCTCATTTAGCTAACTTTAGCTATCAACAAGAACAGCCGTGGTAAGGAAAGGCTATTATTGCCACTGTTATAAACTGTTCTGTAGGCATGTATGATACCACAGTCAGCTCAACTCATTCATTTGTATGGCAGTGATATAGTGGTGCACAAAATCCCCATGGTTACTACACATTCCTGCCTTTACCTGGCGTTTAAATGTGGAGCGTTGTCTTCCACACGAGGAGTGTAGTAGACCTAGCGGATCCACACGACTATGCAGGCGAAGTGTCGCTCCCTGTGTGAAAATCCCTTTAGAATGCATAACAATGGGTTCAATCGGAGGAAACCATATTGGGCATCATCTGTCTGTGATGTAGTTCAACAAACTGCTGAGAGTAAAAATTGTTTGGGCTTCCTCATCAGGTCATGGAGAACGCTGAAATCAACAGCATCATTAAGATCCTTGGGCTTCAGTACAAGAAGAACTACAGCGACCCAGAATCCCTCAAGACTCTGCGTTACGGCAAGATCATGATCATGACTGATCAGGTGTGCCAGCAGTTTTTATTTGATCTGTATTATCATCTGAGACATCTATTCTATGTGTAAAAGTTTAAGTGGTATAAATCTTTAGCTTTACCGATAACATTTATATGATTAGATTCTGCTGTATTCCTGTGATTGTGACAGGATCAAGATGGCTCCCACATTAAGGGCCTTGTAATCAACTTCATCCACCATAACTGGCCATCGTTGCTGCGCCACAACTTCCTAGAAGAGTTCATCACCCCCATCATCAAGGTACATAATCTCCCCAAAAGTCTCACATTGAAATCACTGGATGTTTGGGCTGTTGCTATTTTATTTGATTATTTATGGAAAATAGTGAAATGATGTTGTGTGATATAGCAAGTTACCTGGTTTTGCCTCTTATAGAGGTAAAACTTTGAGTAGTTTTCCTTAATTTGCAACAACACTGCCATCTGGTGTGAAAACCACATAACATTTGCTTTTACAGGTTTACCATCAATAAAAAATTCATGAATCCTTTATGATAGTGGTCATATCCTATCTTTATTTTAGCATTTTGTTGCCAACTACTGTATGTAAGCCCGTTAAATTACAAGGTGAGAGTGTGAGAAGTGATTGCAGATTACCATTATTTCCGTCTTTTTAGGTATCTCAGAAGAAAACCGCACTCTCTTTCTACAGTATCCCTGAATTCAACCACTGGAAGGACAGCCAGTCCAACCTCAAATCTTGGAAAATAAAATACTACAAAGGTTTGTTACAAAACCGTGTATGGTAGTTAAGAAAATACAAGTAAGCAACCCTTCATACCTGGCCAATGTCATGGATAGTCTTGTGGCATTTTAATAGCTCTTTCTAAAATGTTGTGACCTTTGTTCATCCAGGTTTGGGAACCAGCACATCGCAGGAAGCCAAGGAGTACTTCTCTGATATGCAGAGACACCGTATCCCATTCAAGTACTCTGGACCTGAAGACGATGAAGCTATCACCCTTGTAAGATGTTACCCGTCTTTTTGGCTCATTCAACAGCTGATTAAATGTATAGTACGCACTGGGGAGGATCACGTGAAATGTAATTGTTGAGACCACCCCGTAGTGCATTTGTAAACCAATTGCAGCATGCGCTATAAGTTATCTCAAACTTCCTGGCTAGGATATAATTAGCAGTCAAAGTGTTAATATCTGGTTATTTTCTTTTTTTAATGCCCAGGCCTTTAGCAAGAAGAAAGTGGAAGAGCGGAAAGAGTGGCTGACCAACTTCATGGTCGACAGGCGCCAGCGCAGGGCTCACAACCTGCCTGAGGTAACGTCCATTAATTGGTGAACGTTACATGCTTTATTATTGTTTTTATGTTTAGTTTTACTTTACCTTTTACCGTCTCTTTACAGGATTACCTGTACGGTCAGGCCACCAAGTCCCTCTCGTATAACGACTTTGTCAACAAGGAGCTAGTACTTTTTTCCAACTCTGACAACGAGAGATCAATCCCCTGCCTAGTGGACGGTGCGAGATATGATTATGAGCACATTTGTAACTGTAAAGAAACACTGTTTGTTATGGGAGTGGTTTGATGTGTGTCTGCATTTGTGTTTGTTAGGTCTGAAACCAGGCCAGAGGAAGGTGATGTTCTGTTGCTTCAAGAGGAATGACAAGCGAGAGGTGAAGGTGGCCCAGTTGGCTGGTTCGGTGGCTGAGATGTCTGCCTACCACCACGGAGAGGTGAGATGATGTTACACTTTAATGAGTTGATTTTCTGCATTGGTTTACAATGTTGATTTTTTTGTAAACTTTCTGAGAAGCCTTCTGTGTCTTTTCATTGTCTTAAGTAGCTTGTTTTGATATCTGGCTGTTGCTTTCATTTGTTTGCCTTCAACTTGTACAATGATTTGAAATTGATACTGTCATTCTGTCTTCTGCCAGACCTGACCATATTCATAAAGGTTTGAGTTAATCGAATATTATTAGTTTGGAGTACAATAAGTGCAAAACAACCTCTCACAGCAAATTAATATTCTACAGACTCTATTTTGGTGAAAACTGCTAGCTATATTTAGCATTTGTGATAATATTAAAATTAATTCTCTTGAACTGTTCATTTTTCAGGTCTCTTTGATGATGACCATTACTGGTTTAGCCCAGAACTTTGTGGGAAGCAACAACTTGAACCTGTTGCAGCCACTGGGTCAGTTTGGCACCAGGTTGAATGGTGGCAAGGACTCTGCCAGCCCTCGATACATCTTCACCATGCTCAGGTCAGCAGCCTCCTTACAAACTACGAATAGTCTGAAGCTAAAGGTCTCCTGCACACATTTGAGAATGTGAGTTAATTTCATGATTTAACCCTACTTTTGGTCCTTCCAGCTCTCTGGCCCGTCTTGTTTTCCCAGCTGTGGATGCCAACCTGCTCAAGTACAACTATGACGACAACCAGCGTGTAGAGCCGGAATGGTACATGCCCATCCTTCCCACTGTATTGGTGAACGGCTCCGAAGGTATTGGCACAGGCTGGTCCAGCAAAATCCCCAACTTTGACATACGAGAGATCATCAGCAACATCCACCGTATGCTCAATGGTGATGAGCCTCTGCCAATGGTGAGAATAGGAAATGGCTAATGCTTTCTGAGATTAATTTCTTGTCTTCTGCTGTACAAATCAGATGATGAGAGTGCATTTATTTTTATTTTTTTCCCCCCCAAAGCTTCCAAGCTACAAAGGCTTCAAAGGCACAATTGAGAAGGTGATGGACAACCAGTACGTTATAAGTGGAGAGGTGGCCATCATTGATTCCACCACCATTGAGATCTCTGAATTGCCTGTCAAAACCTGGACACAGGTTAGTCACTAAAGCTTTGTCCTTCCTATTGGCGGTGTGTTCAGGATGTTCCATCATGTACGTTGATGGTGTTTTCAGCATAGACCCAAATTAAATTACTTAAAGTACTTTTGTGACCATTTTATTTACCTCTACATGCTATTTCACATTATTCTGTGTGGTCCAGTCCTACAAGGAGAACGTGCTGGAGCCAATGATGAATGGCACAGAGAAGGTTCCTCCTCTGATCACAGACTACAAGGAATACCACACTGACTCCACCGTGCGCTTTGTGGTCAAGATGGCACCAGAGAAGCTGAGTGAGGCGGAGGCAGCTGGCCTCCACAAAGTCTTCAAACTTCAGAACAGCCTCACCTGCAATTCTATGGTAAATGCTGCCGTGCATATACACATGTATCGTGTGTTTTGGCAACTCCGGGTGGATCAAGTCTTCCTGTACTTTTTTTTTCTTTTTTTCTTATGTAAAATCTCAAGCATTGACAAATAGCTTAACCTGTTCCAAACCGTCTTATTTTTCCTTTTTGTTAGGTTCTGTTTGACCATGTGGGCAGCCTGAAGAAGTATGAATCTGCACAGGATATTCTCAAGGACTTCTTTGAGTTGAGGATGAAGTACTATGTGCTGAGAAAGGATTGGTTGATTGGCATGCTGGGAGCTGAGGGTGCTAAACTCACCAACCAGGCCCGCTTCATCCTGGAAAAAATCCAGGGCACCTTGGTCATTGGTTAGTAGCTTGTTACGTTTTTTGTGTGTGTTTAAAGCATACAGTGTTGAAATTAAATTTGAAAGACCTACAAACAAGAAAGATACATGGTTTTTATATTTACATTACTGTCCAATAATTATATAGTGCAAGGTCCAGCCATAAAATTAAATGCAATGGAAAGCTATTTAAATTTTCCATTTGTAATATTTATGGAAATCCCAATTTATCATTTTAGCCATAATTGTGCAGACCTAGAATGTTTAAATTTCCCCTGATCAAAAGTATTAATACGGTTCATCTACTTGTAGAGAATAAGCCAAAGAAGGAACTGATTCGCATGCTGCAGGAGATGGGCTACGACTCTGACCCAGTCAAGGCTTGGAAAGAAGCTCAGGAGAAGGTGGGACACTTTGAGTCATGTGGCCTTCAGCTACATTAATCAGGAGTGCTTGATAATCAGCCTCCAATTGAGCAAATAAGATTGTTTGTGTTCATGCTTTTTAGAATGAGGAGATTATCGAGGAAGAGGAGGAGGGAACAGAGGAGAAGGAAGATACCAGCGGGCCTGACTACAACTACCTGCTGAGCATGCCCATGTGGTTCTTGACCAAAGAGAAGAAAGATGAGCTGTGCAAACAAAGGGATGCTAAGGTGTCGTGTCAACTATGCTGCAATCATATTGATATTGTTCAAATTTAAAACTTGCTTTGTTTAGGGCTATTATCTGACCCATGCGCTGTTTTATAGTTGACAGAACTGAACACCCTGAAGAAGAAAGCTCCAGCAGACCTGTGGAAGGAAGACCTTGCTGCTTTCTGTGAGGAACTGGAGGTATTGGCTCTTTATCTGTCTACACTTTCTTGGATTTCCATACATCCAAGCACACCTCCGCAGTCTCACATGGTCAATTACAGTATGTCCACCACAGTTTAACAAAGATTGGCAATACAATTTGCTAATTGACAGTCATCTTGCCAATTCTGTATGAGCATTTTGAGCACTGATTCAAACCTCTGGTCCTATTCAGAGTTTTCACTGTCAAACAATCTTCTGATCTTGTTTCCTCTTGTGCTCAGATTGTTGAGGCAAAAGAAAAGCAGGATGAGGCCATGCCTGTCGCTAAAAAGGGGGCTGGAAAAGGCAAAATTATGAAGGTGAAGCAGGAGACTCTGCCCACACCGCAGGGACGCCGCGTTATTCCGCGCATTACCAGCGCCATGAAAGCTGATGCTAACAAGAAGGCTGAACTTAAGAAAGGAGAAGGCAAGAAGGGCAGAAAAATCAAGGTATGTCTTTTCAAAAAGAAAAAATGTTATACTAGTCTGCCGTGAAGTTATTTATAGTTTATTAGGTAAGTAGTCAGTTATTCCAACTGTCAGAATATCTGCGTCTTGGAACATTTTTTTTGGTACAGCACACTCTCCAAATGAAAGTAACATTTAGCTTGACCTCATTTTCTGCAACTGTAGGGTGAAGATGTAGTGATAAAGATGGAGTTTGGAGAAGATGCAGAGAACATAGAGCCGAATGAGGAGATTGGCTTGGTTGCTCGACTGAGCAAGAAAACTAAAACCCAGGCAAAGGAAAAAGGTAAGAATGGCTGATAATTTTACATTGATCATCACCATTGAACATCTTGAGTGGATTTTGAGTACATTCAGAGTTTCGGAGGTGTTCACTGAGCTTGTGCCTTAAAGGCTTTCTGTTAAAAATCAGATCAGACTCAATTTTGGGATAAAAATATTCATTTATCTTTTGCATGGGTGGAACCTCATTTAACCAAACCTGCATAAAACACACCAAACCTTTTTGGAGTCCCTAGGAAATGCATAATTAGCACTTCCACAACCCTCGGTGCATAATTAAAAGCAAATATTTTGATGCCAAGCTTGCCACCTGCCAGATAAATGACTATGTATTTCAGAGATAAGATATGAGGCTGCATACATTGTTTGTTATATCTACCTTACCGCCTGTAATGAATCTGCATTGCATTTATATTAAAGATAACTAAGAAACACACTTCTCTGCAGCAGCATCAAAGACCGGCAAGCAGAGCACTCTTCAGTTCAAGCCTGTTGCCAAGAAGCCCAAGAAGAATCCGTGGTCGGATGAGGAGTCCGATAAAGAGACTGACAATCTGTCTGACGATGAAATGGAGACAGAGGAAGTGGTTGTCCCCAGGAAGCTGGTTGAACGCAAAACTAAAGGTAAATCTAGCAGATGACCCTGACCACTATTATTGCTTATACTGTAGATATAAAGGTGTAACTATGTTTCCCATCTATTGTCCCCAAATGAAAAGCCTGTTTGCTTATAAATAGCGAATACTTGGCTCCTCACTATTCTATCCTACATTACCCAGATAGTGAGACGAGGTCTAATCTCTCTACAAATGTTTGGGATTTTAAATCCAAACACAAATATAATGCATTTCCTGAAGCTAATTAGCTCTCTTATCTCAAGTCCCATCTAAACAGTTGTTTTGGGAAGACTTGACTACTACTAAGCCTGAGTCACATGGCAGCTTTGCTAACTGAAACCATTCTGTTGCTTATTTCTCAAGCTGCTGTGAAATACAGTATGTCCGACAGTGAAAATGAGTTTGATGATTGGGGGAAGAAGGAAGCTCCAAAACGGAAAGCGGTTATCAGTGATGATGATGATACCAGCTTTGCCCCAGAGCCCATGTCTGACAGTGACATCAACTCTCCAGCCCCGCCTCCCAAAGTTTCAGAACCCATGTGAGTGTGTAATGACAAAACAACTTGTTGTATTAAGCTTCTTTCACATCAAAAGTTGTTTACCTTAAATCAAATTTTGTCATTCCTATGCAGGAAGAAAATGACAAAGAGCAAATCAACAGTTAAACAAGCTAAAACCAAGTCAAGCTGTACGTATCTTCATAGAACCACCCGTATGATGAGCTTCAGAAATGTTGGGCCAAGGGTCTGAGCTTTAGTTTAATTGCTCCTTGTGTTTTTTTTGCAGCTCAATCGGATGATCATGAGCCCGCACCCAAGGCTCCAGTTCAGCGTAAAACCAAGGAGGCTGCACCCAAGAAAGCTGCTGCTGCGAAGAAACCAGCTGCATCCAAGAAGAAGGCTGCAGGTATTTAGACGTGCCGAAAAGGGCCAGCTCCGAGTGGTTTATATGTCCCACAGATAAAAGGGCAGCTTAAAGTTCAGAAATTATAATATATCTGTTGTCGATTTCTCACCAAACGGTACCAATCGCAAGTTAAATTGTAACAGTTGATCTGGTAAGCACATGTAGATTGGAAACTTAAAGTGCATGATAAAAAAGGAAAGAAATGAAATTTATCCTTCTGTAATCGGGCAGTTTTTTTTTCCTGTTACCTTCTCATAGATGTGAAGCAGCCATCCATCCTTGATGCTCTTTCTAAATCCAACACAGCGGCCAAGAAGGTCCCTTCATTTGACTCCAGTGACTCTGAGGGAGAAGCCAAAGGTCCAGTTGCAAAGACGAAGCACGTTCTCAAACGGAAACCGGTCACCAGTGACGACTCGGACAGCAGCTCAGGCAACCTCATGTCACGGCTTAAGTCCAAAACAACTGCCACCAAGGTCAGTTTCTACACAGGACTCTGCTTTCAAAAAGGTCTTAAGGGGTTGAAAGAGCCCTCATATACATTTTATTTAGGTATTGTAAGTCGCTTTGAACAATATTCTTAGCTGAATGTTTTCTCTGTTATTAAAGAAAACCAAGAAGTGGGAAGAGGATGACAGCTTCCAGGTTTCGGACCAGGAGGCAGCGGCTCCCGCAGCCGTGGCAATGCGGGACAAACCCTCACGTGCCCGGAAACCTGTAACCTACAACCTGGACTCTGACTCAGATGAAGGCTTTTAAATTTTACTGTCAGTTTTAGATTTTGTATTAAAGACTTGTTACTCATTTATACATATAGTTCGCGCCAGTTGATTTCATTTAGCCACGTTTTTATCTAACCATTTCTTTTACGCTTGTGGCTTAAATAGACGTGTAACCTCTACAAACATCTGATCTGATACATGGTAGTAAAACAAGTTTCTCATCCAAAGAGCAGAAGTAAAAAAAAAAAAAAAAGAAGAAGCTTTATGTAAATGTATGCCCAATGCATAAACTGCAATATACCTGTGTGCATGTTTAGTTTTAGTCTTACTTTAAATGTTTTTTGTAATCCAGTTTGTTTTGTCTTGTAAATATTTCAATGGCTGTTCATTTTTATATTTAGAAAAATAAAGTTAACTTGTTTGTATTGATTGGATTTGTTACTTGCTTTAAGGCTAACGTTGAGTGAAATCTGTCCGTACAAGTCAGGTTGTCAATATTGAAATGAAGAGCGGGAGTTATACTGTGTAACATAGAACAGATCATTGGGTATTTTGAAAGGGTAAGTAACATTTTATTTCTACACTGAAAGGGTGGATATATAAATGAACTTTTGAAAACTTGTTATACACAAGTTGACTTTGTGATCATTTACTGTTGGAGTAGTGAGATTTTTGATAAACCAGTCATGTGGTCACCAGGAAGCAGTCATAACAACTTTTATTGCTCACATAAGAGAACTAATCTTAAAATGCATTGCTCAATATACATTGTCAGGTTTATTTTAATGCTGCTGCCTGAATAAAGCATTGTACATTTACGATTAATTAGAGGGTGCTCTGTGCAGGTTGCATGTCTATTTTGTCTGAACAGACTGAAACATGGGGTACTTCCTGCCACTTAGGAAGCTCTTTAAAAAGCTTAAGTTTGCCTTTCTTGTGTAAACATCACTTCTGTTTGGAACCCTTGATGGATGCAGATTAGGATGTAGCCGGAATTTCCTAAACTGCCGCCCTCTCAATTATAAGCCCCGGCAAACCTCAATTCCATGCCACTTGGAGAGAGTGAGGAATATGAACTGGTATGCACATGAGCGCAACACTTTGGACACAATTCTTTTCATATTTGCTTTATCAGAGTGGGAGAACACAAACGAGAGCCAAAACAGGATTTTTAAGGATTATCAAAGAGGGTAGGTTTGGCACATCTCTGGATTAGGGAAATTAAAAGACCTGCAAGCGGCTCCTCCAGCCACTGTTCTTCCACAAGTAGCAGCTTGTTGCTGATCCAGGCTGTATTCAGAACTGTTAGGATGTGTGGAGAGTGCCCAACATTAATGGCAAACCCATTGTGCGGTTTATTTTCTATTTAAGATCATGTGTTTGATGAAACCTAAAGAAAAAAGGGAGATATGTAGGCCAGTGTTGTTTATTAGGTTGAGTGAGGTGCTTATATTGCTGTTGTTGCAGGTGGTATAATCACATTTTATTTTTGGTTTCAGATTATTGGAACGCGACCTCTATTGGTGCATAAACCCTGGACTAACCATTGACCTAAGATTTGTCTCGCTATGAGTCATAAATTCAAGATAAGATACATTTTACTTTCTTTTTTTAACCGGAGAACACATTTGCTCTGAGACAAGACAGGTAGTTTCAGGAAACCATACCCAACACAGCGCTGCAATCATGGGTGAATGGGGCGTCCTCAGTGGACTCTTTGATAGCTTACAGGCCCACTCGCCGATGCTTGGTCGTTTCTGGCTCTTACTCATGCTTGTCTTTCGGATACTGATCCTAGGAACTGTAGCCAGTGACCTGTTTGATGATGAGCAAGAGGAGTTTGCCTGCAACACCCTCCAGCCGGGCTGCAAGCAGGTGTGCTACGACATGGCCTTCCCCATCTCCCAGTACAGATTCTGGGTGTTTCACATCGTCCTCATCGCTACACCTTCTCTGGTTTTCTTCATGTATGTCATGCATCATAATAAGAAGAGGACCAGCCGCTCCAATTCCAGCCAATCTAGCAGCCAGGACTACAGAGAAGAGAGACATTTAAGAAGGCTTTACCTCATCAATGTGGCCTTCCGCATATTGGCAGAAATTGGCTTTCTAGTGGGCCAGTGGGTGCTCTACGGCTTCAAGGTGGAGTCCCAGTATCCTTGTAGCCGCTTTCCTTGCCCCTACACAGTAGACTGCTTCACCTCCCGCCCTGCAGAGAAAACAGTCTTCCTCTGCTTCTACTTCGTTGTTGGGTTGATATCAGCGATTTCCAGCTGTGCAGAGCTTTTCTACAGCTCCATGAAGTGGTTCTGCCCAGGGAAGCAGCCCTTCACCCCGGATCCTCCCTGCGTCTGCCAGAACCTCCACAACCTCAAGGAGCCGGAGGCAGTGGAGAAACCTCGAGGGAAGACAGATGCAGAGAGCATATCCAGTAACGTGAGGCTGAAAGGAGGATCATTGAGGAGCAGCGGCAGTAGGAAGGTCCCCAGCATCGGCCACAAGCACAGGGCAGGCAAATATGTAAGCACAAGGACATTCATGGTGTGAGACGGCCTTGATTCAAACATGCTGCAATCACTTATTTTTTATCTAAATGTCAAAACGCTGATTCCTGCATACAATAATATTTGAAAAAAAGTATTTCTGAGGGAAGGAGTTTTCATGATGGTACTATCATAAGGAAATGCCTTGGAGACAGTCATCAGATCAGGAAACGAGCAAAGACAAGACTGATGGCCCTGATAAGGCGGACGCATTGTTGACTTGTTTTCTGTCATGAATCATTACAGACCATAAACAGTTGAGGAGGGAAAACGACTCTGGATTACACTTGATGAACTTGGTTAACACTGATTGGTCCTTTGTTTAAAAGAGAACTGATTGTACTTCGCTGTGGCACACCCTTCTTAATGGGAGAAGTAGTGTTATTCTAGTGGATTTGGACTTTGAACTTGTTTTTGGCATGCTTTTGCTTTCTTTCTTACTGAAAGTTAGAAAAGCTCAAGACCACTTCTGTTTGTACAGTTAGCGTAAGCTATTGCCAGCAGCCAGTTAGCCTAGCTTAGCACAGAAACTGGAAAAAGGGGAAAACCGCTAACCTGGCTTTGTTCGACTGAACAAAATCCATCTACACCTAAAAACCAATATCATGGTTTCATGAATATTTCTTGGGTGGGAGCAGAAACTTTCTGCACTACCTGTTTCCAGTATTTGTGTTCAGCTAAGCTAAACGGTTGCTAATAGCAGCTTCAGACTTCATGTACATAGAAAGACATGTGAGCAGTATCAATCTTCTCATCTAACTCTAAGCAAGAAAGCAAATAAGAGTATTTCCCATGTGTCAATATGTCGAACTAACTCTTTAAAGGTGCTCTAAGAGATGTCACATTTATTTTAGTCACATACAGCAAACATCTCCTCACTATCTGCTAGCTGCCTGTCCCCAGGATACACTGTAAAAAAAACAAGCCAACAAAAACAATCTGTGCCAACCTGCACCACCAAACACAACAGTCTTCCAGCGTTGCAGCCAATAACCGACAAGAAGGATTTGGGGTTGGGGGTGTCAGGAGCACGGTGCCCAATGTGAGGAGAGTGCAGATTTGAGTTGCGCGTGTGTCACTTTGCAACAAGTAGCATACAAGATGCTAACGAGAGACTTCTGTAATGTCAATACAGTAAAAATGGAACTACTTAACCAAGTTTGTTCACTGCTGGCTACAAGTTAGCATCAAACACAACAAAGGCTGTCAGTTGAATGGCGTTTAGAGCTAACGTTAGCAATCAAACAATCATAGCTAGGTAGCTAAAACGTTTTGAAATGATTCCCATCTTCTGTTATTGTTGAGAAAAGTTTATTATTTCATGGAGTTCACAAATGTCTACTAACATCTGCACTCGACCAGAGCCGGTCTGACTCGACTCTCATCGGGTATGACGCGTTATGCCGTAAACCATTTAAATCTGAGCATGCGCCATGACTCCTCCAAGAAATGCATGCGAGGTACCCAGGAGGGATATGCAAACAGACACATTTCAACTGCCTCGTTTGAATTTGCCTCGTGTACAAATGAGCTTGTGTTGATCAATAAAGCATCGTTCTTTCTTACCTTTTGTGAGACCAATGATGTTTCATCTTGATGTTCCACTTTTTACCAAATATTATAAATGTTTAACCATTTCATTGTGTTTGGCGACTGACATGTAGTTTTCTATTGGCGCTTCTGTAACAGATTTTTATGCTTACCGTATTTTTGAAAGTGCACTGTAAATAGGCCAGTTGAGTGCTAAGCATGTCATATAGTACGGGATGACTCGTATCCAACGCTGTTTCTGTTTGTTTGAGACTGTTTTAATCGGTCCAACTGAATTTTAGAAGCAAGCTGAGTGGCATTGTTTTTTTGTTGTTTTTTTAATTCATTGTTGTGCAGGCTATTGAACACGAAGCTACACATTGCATTGTTCATCCTGCATGTAGCAAATGCCATATTATATAATCCCATTTTTAATTTAAGATTTTTAATCACAACTCCACTTTAATATGCTTAACCTGTAGAACATGAATATTAAAGTTCCTCTTTACTTAATAATGTGTTTTGCCTATTGTTGCTTCACTTGGGCGTTCGTGCAGAGTTTGACACTAATAGGCCGATTTCACATTCATTTGCCAAAGGGGACAATTTCTCTGAGACCACCAAAAAAATCTCAGTTTAGGAAGTGTATGTACAAGCAGGGTTTGTGACATCACAACACATTTGCAAGCCAGTAGTTATCTGACACATCTCGCGATAAGATGTGTTTTTTAAAAAATTGCAAGAATTTGTTTTATTACGCTAGTATTTAAAGCAGAGTATTTTAAAATATTTTAAAACATGTATGGAGGAGATATTTGCAACCATTTGTCTCTGTCCTTGTTAAAAGTTAATTTCCTAAACCAAAAAATTGGGAGGACTTCATTTTTAGGTTAATCTTTATTAATATTTAAATGTTTCAGCTGTTAAGGAAACCATTATAATGCCTGCATCAAAACACAATGTAAAATCAGGTGAAAATCCTCATTAAACACTATTAATTAACTCACAGAGTATGTTATGTAAGAATATTTGGTGAAAATGCGTTGATAACATCAATCAAGAATTGAGAAAAGTAAAGAATCTTCCCTGCCTCCTTCTTTTAAGTGTCTTTTGTCAACAGTAGGTGGCAGCAGTGGAACAGAATACCAGGACGCCTTGAATTAGAAAAGTTCACATCAGCAAGATGACTTCATTTGCAGCCACATTATTACACTGACGTCATCCACACGTCCCAGTTTCTTGAGACTTCTGACACTGCCGTTGTTGATTCATGTAGCCCATATTATCATACCAATTCAATAAACTAACTCTTTGTTTTTAATAGTTACTGCTGTATTTGCAGCTAGAGCCCTCCTCACATGAAGCAAATGTGATTTTTGTTTGCAGACTTAAGCAATCACAGATCCAAGTGACTCATCTAAACACAAAGTAATCTACATACTCTCCAAAGAAGCTTATTTTTGACTCAAACATTCCTCCCCAGAGACACACACACACACACACACACACACACACACACACACACACACACACACACACACACACACACACACACACACAAACCTCCTGCTGTTCCCTGGACACACCATATATGCAGATTGCAAAGCAGTACAGGCTCTTTGATGTGCATAGAACAGAATTCTAGATGGGTTTTATATAACCACTCGAGAGGGAAGAAAGAGGATTACAGTGGAAACTTTCCCTGTTTCCTTTTGTCTGCATGCATCTATCTTTTCTTGTATGCCTTGTCAAAATGGAAGTCTGCCTGTTTCTGTTTTTCCTTACCTTCCTCCTGAGAAACTCTTTTTTTCCCTTTCTGTGCATTTCCATACTTCACCCTGTCTTTTCTGAATGTGGGGAGGCCTCGCTGCTGGAATCTGTCTCAAAGACAATGTAGGTCATCTGTTTTCAGCGACTCCCTTCACAACAACACAGAGGAGCAGATGGAAGTGATGACATCTTTTTCTGCATCTACCCTCCACCCCCTTCTTCATCTTCCTTCCTTTCAATTCTCCCTCTACTCTGAATAAGACACTTAAGGGGCTCCCTGTGCTCTACCTGTGCCCCCAGTCCACTCCATGGAGGCTCTTTCAGTACACACCTCCCTGACTGACAGCTCCACATGCTCTCTGAGCATCTCACATTCTGCCATTCAGTCATGTAGGGATCAAACTTGACAAGAAGCTTTCTTTTCTATAGTTTGCTATCTTTTCTCCCAACATCAGCAGCTTACTCTGTTGCATTTCTCTGTGATTTGGTTTATTTATGGCACAGTGCCAGTTCTAAGCAAAACAAGCTGCTTGTTTACTGGCCTGAGTTTCTGTAACTTGTGACCCAATAATGCTGATTCAAGTCCCTGTAAGAACAAACACTACCGATGCAAACACTTTACACACACTTTCACTCTCTCACACACTAATTTTTTATTTTAACAATTTGCAAATAGTTCCCTGGAAATGACTAATTTCAAAAGATAGACAAACTTTCCTGTGACAGTACACTATGTTAGTATCCACTCACGTATATGAGTTTAAAAAAATCAAACAGGAAATGTTTAATAGTTTAAAGTGGTTGTTGGTTTACAGATGATATTTGGAATTAATTAGTTTTCATTTCCCTAATAAGTACCACATTACATAGTCTTTTACAAAAACCTTTCATAACATGTAAAAAAAACGTGTTATCCTATAAAAAAGCTGAATATTAATATTGGTCCTTGCTGTGTTGCATTCTGCTTCACTTTCTAAGCATGAAAAGCTGCTGGCTATCAGATGTCAACATCTACTCTCTTGTACCTGCGAACCCCTGCCCTGATGTCTGGATATGTTGGTGTTGGTGTATTTACACAGAGTCAGAGCCGGATTAGCTCACTAGGGGGGCTCATGGGCAAAACTGAGCTGTGGATCTATTGGATCTGCCCCAAACCACTATGGCTCTGCCATAACCAATCGCGTTTGGTTGTGACGTCAGCTTAGCATCACTAGCGTTCACCTTAGCCAACTCAAACTCAAAATCAAACTTTTCCCAAACCCTGTGGGAAGGAGGGCCGCAACATCATGGCCACCAACAAAACTCAGCAATGATTGTTCTTGCTTGGGTTTTAACGGAACTACAACTCAAACTAGCGCACAACCTCAACATCATCGTTCTCAGCCACTCCTTCTGTTCGGTGATTGGACCGGTAAATATTTGACTGGAGAAAACCCGCAAGCCTAGATGTAGTACTGAAGGAAAATGAAAATTGAGCGGAAGTACATAGGAGGGCTGAGCCAGGCTACTGTTGATCTCCCAGTTTCTCCCAATCTTATTGCACGTGTCTTTTTACCTTTAGGCACCCATCCGGTGCACACACCAGACAACAGATGGCAGGTCATTATATTTTGCCCAAAAGTTCTAAAAGAACAACCAGTGATTTTATTCTGAAGTACAATCCAGCAGCAAACAGCAGACAGACCGATTTGCAACTAGCTTGTGAACATGTGAGAATTTAGCAGCTAAAGAGCTGCACATACAATGGGGCTCGAAAGTTTGGGCTCACCAGATAAAAAAATTGTATTAATGTGCATAACGAAGCCAAGAAAAGATGGAAAAATCTCCAAAAGCATCAAATGACATGATTAGACATTTGTATAATATGTCACAAAAAGTTAGATTTTGTTTCCATCATTTGCACTTTGAAAATAACAGAAAACAAAAGGCATCTGCAAAAGCTTGGGCATCCTGCAGAGTTTATAGCATGCACCGCCGCCTTTGGCAAGTATCACAGCTTGTAAACGCTTCTTGTAGCCAGCCAAGAGTCTTTCAGTTCTTGTTTGAGGTATCTTCGCCCATTCTTCCTTCCAAAAGTCTTCCAGTTCTTTGAGATTTCTGTCTGTCACGCACTGCTCTTTTAAGGTCTATCCATAGATTTTCAATTATGTTGAGGTCAGGAGATTGTGAAGGCCATGGCAAAACCTTCAGTTTACTTCTCTTGATGTAATCCACCATGGATTTTGAGGTGTGTTTAGGATCATTATCCATTTGTAGAAGCCATCCTCTCTTTAACTTTAGCTTTTTCACGGATGGCATCAAGTTAGCGTCCAAAATTTGCTGAAATTTTATTGATTCCATTTTTCCTTCTACTCGTGAAATGTTCCCTGTGCCACTGGCTGCAAACAACCCCAAAGCATGATTGATCCACCTCCCACCCCCCCATGCTTAACAGTTGGACAGAGGATCTTTTCATTAAATTCTGTTCCCTTTCTTCTCCAAACGTACCTTTGCTCATTCCAGCCAAAAAGTTCTATTTTAACCTCATCAGTCCACAGAACTTGTTCCCACAATGCATCAGGCTTGTCTATATGTTCATTTGCAAACTTCAAACGCTGATTTTTGTGGTGAGGATGTAGAAGAGGTTTTCTTCTGATGACTCTTCCATGAAGACCATATTTGTACAAGTATCTCTTTATAGTGGAGTGGTGTACCACAACTCCAGTGTCTGCCAGGTCTTTCTGGATGCATCATGCAGTCAAACGTGGGTTTTGAATTGCTTTTCTCACACTCCTGTGAGCTGTTCTGTCTGATATTATATTTTTCTTGGTCTTCCAGATCTTGCTTTAACTTCCACTGTTCCTGATGACTGCCATTTCTTAATTACATTACAAACAGAGGATATTGGCATCTGAAAACGCTTTGCTATCTTCTTATAGCCTTCTCCTGCTTTGTGAGCGTCAACTTTTTTCAGTTTCAGTTTTCTAGACAACTGCTTAGAAGAAGCCATGGTGCTGATTGTTGGGGCAAGATCAGATGAGTCTGTACATTTAAAACCTTAAGATTGAGATCACCTGGTCTTTCCAGACGATGATTGAGAACAATCCATGACACTGTCAGGTCTCAGCTTTCCAAAGGGGGCGGTGCATGCTAGAAACTCTGCAGGGTGCCCAAACTTTTGCAGACGCCATTTTTTTGTTTTCTGTTATTTTGAAAGTGTAAATGATGGAAATAAAATCTAACTTTTTGTCACATATTATACAAATGTCTAATCTGTCATTTGATGCCTTTTGGAGATTTTCCCGTCTTTTTTTTGCTTCTTTATGTACATTAATACAAATTTTTACCTGGGGGGCCCAAACTTTTGAGCCCCACTATATCCCTCAAAAGTTGGGTAACACAGCAAAAAGAGATTAAATATCAGGCTTACATCCTCTAGGTGGACAGAAACACAACCCCAAATAAATGATGATGTGTCTATGTTTCAAATGTGTAACCACATGATTGTCACACAGTTTACTTGGGGACTTTGAAGATCCTAAAGGAACCGATCCTGTTTGCATTTGGTCCCATGACTGTTACCTGCATTTACCGCATTGCAACAGGCTAGCTGCTTCCCCTTGTTTCTCAGAATCAGAATCAGAATCAGAAATACTTTATTGATCCGCAAAGGAAAACTCTGTGTTGCAGGTGCACAAATAGTATAAATACCAAAGTAGAAATATAATTAAAGAAATATAAGGAGTGTGGATATGTATGGTATTTACATAGTTAAAGTTATTTACATAGTTAATGGGTTATGATACAGTATTTACCCTAATTAACATAATTAAGGAGTTGCAATGGTGAAAAGTAATAATAATAATAATAATAATAATAATAATAATAGCAGTAGAGTATTGCACACATTTCAGGCCAGTGTTATTGCATAAAACAGATAATAGTGTCCAGTTTCAACCTCTCTAAGTGTGTCTCTGTGTGTCAGACACTTAGAGGGAGGAGTTATAAAGTTTGATGGCCACAGGCAGGAATGACTTCTAGTCTTTTATTTAAGCTAAGCTAACAGCTAACTGGTTTAATCTTAGGCGCTAAAGCCATGCAGAGTACTGCAAAGACTTTGGGAATGTGATAGTATACAACAAAACTGATGTATCCAACTGTCTTGGACATATTAAGGCCTGGTTAGGTGACTGTGACCTTAATGTCCCTCTGTATTGCTGACGGTGCCCTATGCGTGTCTGTGTGTACATGCTGAACTCTGGCTTGCCACATAGCCAGCCACAGAGCTGGTGGCCAAAGACAGCTTATGTCTCTCTTCTAGCTTGAAGCCGTTGAAGCTTGCCTCCAAGTTTATGGCGTCAGGGAAGTGCTCGGGTCACCGCACATCACACCTCGCCACTCTATCTCCTCCTCCTCTTTATCCATCCATCTGTAACCTCCCCCATCTCTCTTTCCGCAGCCACGGGGTGCACAGAGAAAATGCAGCATTTACAGTGAAACATTTCTGCTGTCTCTATTCCTTTCTCTCGTCTTTCCCACCATGGTGCACCGTCATCCAAACTCACTTAATCTCCCATCCCATCCCCTTCCCTTCTTCTGTCATTTTCTCGAGGAAAATGATGTGTAAAAGCCCCTGGGCTCAGGCCACTTAACCATGTTGCATATAGTAACTGGAGAGTGGAGGAGCTGACTGCTCTGCCCCCGCTGACACAATAACTGTGTTTGATGACGATGATGCTTCTTGGCTGCTGTCTTCGCCCAGTGCGGCAATCTGTTTGGCGGCGGTAAAGTAAATTGTAATGGTTCATTTGTAGCTTTGTGCAGTCTGGACATCTGGGTTTGAAGAGCTTCTTTCCAAACCAAGATATGGCCTGTGTTACTGAAGCACAGAGCCAAAAACATCAGTTTGCAATATTTTCCCAACATGAATACACAGTGTTTTGGGGCGGACAGACTTCATGTGGTTCTGATTTATCCTTTTCCAATCTTTTTTTTCTCTCCATTTAGTGTGCCCAGTTTTGTAAGAATAGAAAAAGGAAATTGATATTCCTCTGTGATGACTGTACCCACCAGCGGCTGATAACATGCATAGAGTGCTGTAATGATAAATGATGGATGGATGGATGGATGGATGGATGGATGGATGGATGGATGGATGGATGGATGGATGGATGGATGGATGGATGGATGGATGGATGGATGGATGGATGGATGGATGGATGGATGGATGGATGGATGGATGGAAAGTTAGGAGAATGAGCACTCCCCTGGTTTTCTGTCAAACCTCTATCTGTGCTCACTTGTTTTGGATGTCCTTGTTGTCCTCATGGAAGATTGCAGTGTGTGTGTGTGTGTGTGCGTGTGTGTGTGTGTGTGTGTGCGCACTCAAGTGTAGGTACTGTGTGTCCTTGTGAATTTAAACCTGTGTGTGTGTGTGTGTGTGTGTGTGTGTGTGTGTGTGTGTGTGTGTGTGTGTGGTTCGCCCAGTGTGTACAGAACTGTCCAGAGTGGTGTGCTCAGCAGTCGTGCTCCACTGCACACTAACGCGATGTGACAGGGTTGAAATGCCAGTACCGACCGTGCTCTCGCCCACCCACCATCACACACACCAACTCCACCCGCCACAGCTACCATCACTCCCCTCCCCCATCCCCCACTCACTCTGCCACACCGCGCCCACACCCCATTGGCTGTCTACTTCCGTCATTCCATGTCTTCTGCTCGGAGACAGAACCATAAGCCTCCATGTTCTCCCTCCCCTCTTCATTTCATACCAAAAATCCTTCCCCCCTTTTTGCCTGCTTACTAGCAGCATTACTAACATGCATCAGTGAATGGATAAAATGGGACATATTATGCAATATTCCATTACGCAACGCCACATTTTCATATGTCCATCCGTCCAGCCTCGCAAGGCAGGTTCTTCCCCTCTTATTTACTTCCTCTCGCCTTCTTTTGCTATCTAACTACTGGTTGGGTGACTTCCTAAACCCTAAACCAAGGTGACAGGCACAGTAGGGGACGAGTCATTTGACATTTGCGATTGTCACAGTTTGAACCTTGACCTCTATTCCTTCACAGCTGGCGAAATCAAGCTGATATGACAAGGAGAAATTGAAATACCACACTATCTTTTCATCTTAATGTCCTGATGGCGAAGAAGAAGAGGACACCTTTCTTTAACCTTCAGCTACAGTGCGTGGGGGAAGTTGACCTATCATGCAACACCTTGCTTCACATATTCATACCATTGTGCATTTTCACGCCTGGATGCTACTGGATAAAAGCCTGATCTGGCTACTTAGCTGCTCCACTGGAGCATTTGAGATTTCAGTGCCTTGCTTAAGGACATCTCTGCTTTACTTTTGATTGCAGGAGATGTGAGCTGCTGCATTCTTTCTAATACAGTGGGGTCTTTTTTTATACTGATAAACAAGCAACATAAACCCAAAAAGACAGAAGACATTACACATTTCACTCCCGAGGTTAGAAGATGAGGGCTACCCTGCAGTGCCTACAGTCAGTCATTTTTTAGAAGCTGGACAGTAGGGAAAAAAGAAATATTCTCATTTATAATATTAGACATACTCGTAAAGTTCACACAGTGGAGATGCTAGCAACTTTTGGTACAAAATTATAGGAGAAGTTTGTTCTGTGAATACATCTATGATGCACCAATTAATGAATTTGGTATTTGATACTTATCCAAATCACTGGTGGAATATGTATTTAGTGGCAAAACTTTAATGTAGAAATATTATTACAAGTAAAAGCACTCATGATTCGGTAGACTAGCTCTTCTGACTGTTATGCTATAACAATGTATATTATTGAATTATTATTAATAATGCATTAATGTGTAAGAATAATTTTTTTGTTTAGTTGGTCAAGGTGGAGACAATTTGAAATGTATACTGTTGGATAGTTTAATACATAACTCATATGTTGCCTATGTAAAAATTAAATTTTATAAAGTATCTAGTAACTAATGTTGCAAGTGAAATGAAGATAGTGGAGTAGAAAGTATAATTTTTCCCTCTGAACTGTAACGGAGTAGATGTATAAAGTAGCATAAAGTGGTAAAGTACCATCAGCACAGAGGTAGCCCCCTCCTCCCAAAGAACAGGGGCAGTTTTTGTTGTGATTTGCTCAACAGTACTAGTTTAAATGAACTATGTACAATCACTCCAAGTAAGTACAAGTTCATTGTATTTCTATTGTATGCTACTTGCTAGATTTCAGGGGGAAATATGTGCTTTTTACTGCACTACATCAATTTGACAGCCATACTTAGTTGTTTTTCAGACAAAAAAATTGACATTAATGATTAAATACAAAGCACGCTAAAACTCAAACCAGTGATTCACAACCTTTTTGGCTTGTGACACCTGACAACAAACAGTGTCGACATGGTGGCCGTTGTTATGTTTCAGACATCTATACGTTTTTTGTTAGTTCCACCGATTAGTGATGTGATCCTTGCTGTTAATACGTATGTACCCTTACTAGAGGATTTTGAATGCATGACTTTTACTTTTCATGGGGTATGATTCCACCACTGTTAATGGTAAAGATGGGAGGCTGAGAGAAGCAAAGAGAAGATTAAGGCTAGAATAGGGACGACATTACTCTCTTTCCTCACCGTTTTGACCTTTTTATACAGAAGAATCTATATTAGGACCGAACACCCTGTCTACATTTTCTTTCTGCATCATTCTCCCGCTCACCTCACCTCCGCTTTGTGGGCTTACGTGCACTTACGTGCACTTTCTCCCTCCCTTCCTTCTCCTCCATCTCTCTGCTCTCCATCCTGTGTTTTTCTCTATCCTCAGGGAGACTGCTGCATGCAGAAACATTGTGGATCACTGAGCTTCAAGACACCGTCTCTAAAAATTGCTCCATTTTTCCACACAGTGTTTTTCTAAGAGGGTCTTGCAGCCTGATATGATGCTATAATTCCTTTCTTTGAATTTGTTCTGTGAGCTGATGGATCAGGTTTTGCTGCATTTTTTAAGTAAAATGGTTTCTTTGTGTTAGATTATTAAGTCATATTTGGTTTTAAAGTAGTTTAAAGTTGGCAGTTTGAGGACTTAAAAACATGTAATGTGAATTTGTCCTAACATCAATCTTTTTTAATATTTAAAGTCTGAGCATTGATGGATGCAAAGCTCCTTTCCATCAGATCTCATATACAATAGTGTAAGTTTCACAACAATGAAGCCCCAGAAGTATCCTTATTGGATCTTCTCCAGTCCAGTGGAGGCATGGGGGGATGCCCAGTAGAGGCTATATCCTGGCTCCTTTCCATCCTGGTGGGCATGAAGCAGGCCTCAGGCTCCTGGGACTTCCCTTTACACCAAACCCCATGCCTTACATTAACCAATTTGAGAAGAGAATTGCTTAACTGGACATATAAAAGACTGCACACAGGCTATGGAGAACAGGAATAAATCAGGAATAACGGGAATCACAAAAAACCACCATGGGAACGTATAGATGACGGAGAGAGAGGGCAGAGAGAAAGCGTGTGTGGAAACTGTGAAGTGCGAATACATAACGCAGAAAATATCATAACATAGTCACCTCCTGCTCCATTGCATCTAATTCATCTGCCGTGCATTCCACACTCAGATGTGTGCTGCCGAATAGACCGGCCTGTGATAGATGTTTATGAGCTAATGTCAATTTTCCTCTGTGAATTTACTGTCAGTGGATGATGAATGCACTCAATATCACTGGTTATTCATCTCATATATTCTCTGCAACGGCTCCCTTTGCAGAACAATGTATCATATTCCCCAATAGGTGTCGTCATAGCCCAGCTTGTTCTCAGGTTACCGTGGAGATCAGGCTGGCAGGGGAGTGAGAGCTTCCTTTTCAAAACTACTGGGGCACGATGTGGCGTAATGCTGCATTGTTGCCATAACTCTGTCAGAAAAAGTGTGACAAAGGCAAGGAATTATTTGTGCGTGTGTGTTTGTTTAAATTGTAGTGCACTTTTTGTGCAACGTTTACAAATATACAAATATATATATATATTGTATGTGGAAACTAAAGCTGCGGTTCAGAGAGTGCACAACCACATTGCAGATGAAATTAGGTGACAGGTGAAGGACAATATGTGTACACAGTGTCACCTTACCCTTATGGTTCACCTTTATGTGCGTGTGTGCGTGCGTGCATGCGTGCGTGCGTGCGTGCGTGCGTGCGTGCGTGCGTGCGTGCGTGCGTGCGTGCGTGCCCTTGTCCTGGCCATGCTCTTGTAAGCGACCCACATCAATTCAAAAGGCCTCTGCCCTTTTCCTAGGGCTGCCTGGGAAATGTGATGTGACATGTTGGATGAGCAAGACCGGAGCAACGGGGGAAGAGGAAGAAGGATAAGTGAGGTTGTTATACGTTGATTCTAGAGGACACTTTAAGTCTGAGAGATGCACAAAGTCAGGCTGTCAAACAGACATAGACAGACTGCACTTTGGCCATCTCCAGCATACTTTAAAATGTAGCCAGACAGTGTAAAGGTCGTTATGTATACAGAGAGATAAGCATTTACATTTACAGCACACCACAGCTCCTAAATCCATATACAGAATAGACTGACCGCACAAAGACAACAAAATATTAATACTTGTTTAGACTAGATTAGATCGTGAACTGATAAATCTTTTGAAGACGGGCTCTTGGCTGAAACTGAAATTTGCTGGATTGCTTTTAAGCAAGGAAACGGAAGTAGTTTTCAAGAAGTGCATTTTACCAAATTCAACAATTTGGAATGCAATGGTTTTTTTGCCCAATATTTTTATTTATGACTAAATACCTGTAAAAATTAAACATTCTCACACGCTTTGTGTTTAATGCTAATTAGCAAATGTTAGCCAAACTAAGATGAAGAACGTGGTAAACATTATGGCATTAATTGTGAACTAGTTTGCATGCTGGCATTAGCACTAAGCTCAAAGCACTGCTGTGACTAAATACAGCCTCAAACTGCTGTGAGCATGGCTGTAGATTCTTGTTTTGCGTCACATTAACAACTGACCACAGTAGAAATTGTAGTATTAATTATAATTGTAGCTTTTGAAAATCTTTGCATGCACAGTAACACCTGAGCAGAGGCGGCAAGTATACTGTTCTGTAACACCCTCTTTTATACCAGAAGCCTTTTAGAAATGTGTTGAAAGAAAATGGAAAAAAAACTATCTTAACATGTTTTTCATTGGAATAACAAAATAAATAAAAAGCAACAGAAATTTAAATCCCACAGAACATTCAGCTACTGCAACTTGTGGTGAGTGGCAGACACTCGTGCCCATAATGGGCAGCAGATGAGAAAGAGGGTGAGAGTGGGAATGACAGCCAGAGACAACATGAGAGAAGGTGAAATCTATTAGTGTAACAGGCCTCCTATAAAGCTGGAGACCTCTGGGGCGGACAATCCAAGTGGGTAGCGCAAAAACACAAGAGAGAGGGAGACTGGGTAAGAGACATACATGCAAGACCAGGCAAGAGACTAAAGTTAAAGGAAGTAAAATAAGCTAAAATGAAAGAAATGGACAGACATCATACAGCCTGGATGGAAATGTGACCTCCCTGTGTTTGAATGCATGTGTCTGGAGACTGATAGACCTGCATGTATGCATCTATGGATTTGTGTTTGCATGTTCACCCCCCCTCCTCTTTTGTGTGCTACCAGAATGAGTGTGTTCCATATGTATGTCAGCTCCAATCACTCAATGAAACGAAGGGTGATAAAGGAAGAGGATGAGGAGCATGTGGAGACTCCCATTCATGTCTACATCTGTCTATGGGTGACTGAGCATCTCAGACCTGAGGTGAGAAAAAGAGTTACACTGTTTTTGTGAGGAGGTGATAGATGAGAGTTGAGAAAGGTGTTCATTGGGGATGGAGGGCTGGATGGAAATTATATTCTTTAGTGGTTTCTACTTCTCGGGAGAATTATCGGTTTACTGCTGAAATTCATCGCTCCCTCCCTCCCTTACTTTATTTCATTTTCTTTCTTTCCTCTCCATATTTTCTGCCTTTCTTTCCCTCTCAGCTGTCAGTCTACGTCCTTCTCCCTCTACGCTGCCCCACCCATGTGTTCTTTGACACCAAACTCCTGCTCTGCGAGGCAGAGGGCCAGCCCCAGCCTTCAGTGTCCTAGACCTCAGCCATGTGACGCTGACCTGCTATGTTTTACAACGCAGCAAAGGGGCCTCTGAGGAAAAGGGCTGCGTTCACCAGCAGCAGGAAACAAAGCACTGCTTGGAGGGGGAGAGAAGTGGTGTGTGTGTGTGTGTGTGTGTGTGTGTGTGTGTGTGTGTGTGTGTGTGGGTGTGTGTGGGGGTGTGTGCGTTTGTGTGGGTGGCAGGGGTCAGGAAGCAGTATTTCAAGAGATGGAACACCTCTATAAAAAGTTTGACATCAAGAAGCAGAGAGTTTTCATGCAAGGCTGCATTTAAACCTGCTGCGTTGTTGTCTGCCTGAAATGTAAAGTCTTTGATCAAAGCAAGTTGGATTTTTTTCCACCTGGCTGACATTAGATTTTTCAGCTTTTATTGACATGCTTAGATGAGCTCTGGCCTTAATATCCTCTCTCTTTCTAGCTCTCTTTCCCGGCATTAAATCTCACGCATCTGAGCCTCATCTCCCTCTCTCCACGCCTCTCCAAATCCAGTTTATTCCCAAACGAGTTAGCCTTCACTATCGCACAGCTCCATCGCTTGCTCTGCGGCCGTGATCTGTGGCTGTAGACGCAGACGTATCTCGTTGCCATCCCAGCCTCCCACGCACGAGTGCACACATGCACCGACATGCACACAAAAGAGATTTCATACAGCAAAGTAAGTACATGAAGGATGACCACAGATACTTATAGGCAAGTGCCAAACACAAATACATGCACACACACATACACACACACACACACACACACACACATCTGTGTCATTCATGGGAGAATTTAGCCCATTAAATGAGAGCAGCCCGGTCCAGTCTCTCAGATCGCTGCCGTTCCCCCCTCTTTGTTCCCCAAATCAGCAACAGCTGTGCTCCTCCACAGTTGTAAGTCACTCACTCAGTGGAAATTTAAAAGCCATTAACTGAGCCCCTCATTGCTACCCCACCCCGTTTGTGTGTAGGAGAGTTTGTGTGTCTCTGCGTCTGTATCGTGTGTACATGTTGAAAGCCAAAATACATCCCGGGCCTTGCACAGTACATTTGAGACAGCATCTCTTAAAGCGGCCTCTCTTGTTAATTCACTGTTTTCAAGTAAAACATTTTAGCAAATGCACAAACTCATCTGTGTTTGGTGTCCTGCATGGCTGTGCAGCGATCTGCCTCCCACACCTTGGAGACTTCGCTGTGTTCCAGCCGTGAGTAGCTGAGGGGAGGTCACATGAGGTCATGTTGTCTTTGAGCGTGGAACAACAAAAACAAGGCCCCGCTGAAATAGCTCGCTGCTTGTCCACTTTCTTGGCTTATCCAGGGAATTACTGTGCCAGGAAAAAAAACATGCCCGAAGCCTTTCATAAGGCGAGCACTTCAAGCTCACTATATAGACGCAGGCACAGCTGCATGCACGAACACACACAGCAAACAGATGTTCATGGGGACGGAGACAGAAAGATAGATGGATAGATAGATATATAGATAGAGAGATAGTCAAGGAGAGTAGGTGATATGGGAAAAGTGAGTGGGACCATGACATGAAGAGTGGACACTTGGATGCCAAAAGTCAAATCTATGCTTTTTTCCCCTGTTTTTCTTTTGTTTCTTCCTCCACCTTCCCTCCCTCCTCTATCTCCTGTGGAGATCTCTCATTTCCTGCAGTCCCAATGTTGATTTCATACTGGAGCTCAGGGCTTAGAGTGAGAGTCTGTGAGATGGGTAAGGGGGGACATGGGGAGGTGAAGTGTGGGGGTATTTCAGTTCTGGCCAAAAACAACCCTCACCTCCACTTCTCTTAATTATTCTGTGCTGATTTTATAAATGTGAGCGTGCTCAAGATGTTTTTTTTTACCCACCCTACAATCACACACACCCCAACAGCTGGAAGAGGCCACAGTACAACTACAGTCTTATATCAGTCAAATACATGCTCCTTTGGGGCAGCTAGTGTAGTATCTTGCTCAAAGCGCCTCAATAATAGCTCAGGGGGAGGAGAGCACAGTTGATTCACTCTCCATGTGGAGATTTTTCCAGGAGGGAGGCTTGTCCTCATGTTGAAAGTATGGCAATGGCCACTATTAGCTTATTTCTTCCTTCAGTTTTTTGTGACGTAAATAAGTTTTGTAGCAACAATGAAAAAGATTAGCCAGCATTGTAGCATTGTAGCATTTCATGGCTTGTGGCAAGAATGCCAGCTTCTGCTCCATCATGGTTGAAGTGCAGAAGTGTTTCATTTAGTAATGTGTTAAACCCTTAATCCTAGAGCTGAATTAGGTATGAAGCAAAAAAATACACCAAAATTTTAAGTAGAGTGAGACGATTTCCTGCAGTGCTCCCCCTCCCCTCTGTCTGCATGTGCCAATAGGAATGCTCTCTCTCACTGAAATGACCTGTGATTGGCCAAAGTCTACCGTCCCAGCTAAATAAAATAAAACCTGAAAATAGAGCCAAGAGAATCTGCAGAAGTCTAATTTTTTCTCAGACCACTTGAATTACAATATGCTTAAAGGTTATTTTGGAATTTTTGCCCAACAACGCCAAAAATGTAATGCAACTTTAAAGTCAAACTTAAATTAAAATGCATTTTTGCTACTTAAAGCAACACCAAAGCACTTTTCCTCTTTGGTCCCCAAAGGTTGGAAGCTGTATTGTCCATTACTGCTGTCTCAGTCCAACTACAGATCCGCTACCCAATCTGGCAAACTTGCATAGTGCGGTTATAGCTGATAGAGGGCCGCAAAGTGAATAGAGAAGTTCCGTTCACCCTGTTACAAGTTGATGAACCATTGAAACAATATTTTAAGGTACAAAATATTTGGTCTTGCTTTAAAATAGTTTACAAAGTTTGAATAAGTGCCAATATTTAAGTAATTATCTTCCATGATCCGAGTGGAAGCTAAGTAATGCTGTCTTGCTATAGCTTCTACTTTCCAAATGAAATACAAACTTAACAGCAAGATGGGTCCTCTGAAATGTTTGTAAAGTTTGAAAAGTAATGTCTAGAGGGAATCAGTGCTAACATGTTATCCCCCACCGTTATTTATTCCCAATCTAGTTTTCTGTCATGTTACTAATCTGTCTGCTCTGTGTCCTAGAAGGAACCCACCTTCACAATCATCTGCCAGCCCAGCCTTCTTTGGACACAGAACTGCCACTGCCCGTTTACCCTCACTATCTCAAATAAACCAGATTCTTTTGCACCATCTTCAGTCTGTGCCTGAGTTCTGTCCCCAACCTTGACAAACTTATCAGCATGATGGGTTAGTGTTAGGGTTAATGTTGACTGTTGTAAAGGGAACAATGTCTGTTAATTGATAGCGGTACATAACCAACACTATGTGGTTTCTGTCCAACTTCAATGACAAAATGAATGACAAATAGAATACAAGAACTTCCTATCACTAAATTAGTGTGAAAAATATGATTCAGTTTAAATCAAAAAGTCCTCAAATAGAACACTAACTGACAGTCATTGTAACCTTGTAAAAAACAAGACCTTTGTGGCCACAGATGACACATTACCTTAAAGAGGAAATAGTCTAGGTGAGGTTTCAGAGTGCCAGTTTCTATACGTCGTCACTTTGACCTTCTCTTATTGAAGCAGATCAATTTGTCAGCATACGAAACCAGAATGAGTCACTTTGCTTTTAGTCTTCACTTGATTTCTACTTTTCAGCATGTGTTTTTTGTGTTTATCTAACAAGCTGTTACCACGTAGAGAAAAAGGGCTGAAAACGGAAGTTTAACTGTTGCATCTTGCTGGCACAGACGCCAATAATACGCACAGTGAGAATCACGTGCATGGTAGATTGTAACACTGTGGCACATGGCCAAATTCTGATCCTCACTTCCTTTCTCTTATTGTAAGCATAGATGAGGCCTTCTAGACATGAACAGCTGCAGCCCTTAGCTCACTTCCCCTTCTATTAAACCGCACATGTATGTATCTGTTACCACAACAAGTTCCCCAAATGTGGCCTCTGATGCCCTCCCTCCACTTCCCCCCATGCCAGCACATGCACACGTGCCTGCAGGCACGCTCAGATATATATAGAAAACTGCCGGCTTGCCATACTCGAATCCATTGTTGGAAACTATATTTCCAGACTTGTGAGAACACAAGCAATGGTGAAAGCGGTTTTGAAAAAAATATTTAAAAAAAAATTTTATGTGCAAAGGTGTTTTTGAGCATGGATGGGCGGTGTCAGGAACTATAACTTCCTGTGTGCAATGTCGGATTTGTAACCTTTGTATGCAGAGATACACTCACAAGCTAACGTCAACATACATACCTAATTTGGCATACTCTTGGTACCACACACACACACACACACACACACACACACACACACACACACACACACACACACGCACGCACACACGCACGCACACACACACACACACGCACACACACACACACACACACACGCACGCACACACGCACGCACACACACACACACACACACGCACGCACACATGCACGCACGCACACACACACACGCACGCACACACACATGCACACACACACACACACGCACACACACACACACGCACACATACACACGCACACACACACACACACACACACGCACACACACACACTTAGCAAGCCTAACAGAGCGGCATTGCGTGACTGAGGGTTCACACCTCTCTTTCTATCACTCAACGAAAGCATGACAAAATCCCTCACCCACAATAATGTGAGAGATGTGTGTATGTGTGAGTAACAGTGTGTGTGTGTGTGTGTGTGTGTGTGTGTGTGTGTGTGTGTGTGTGTGTGTGTGTGTGTGTGCATGCCTTCAGTATTCATTTGGGACACAGACTGACTATGCCCTTGCTCGGCCTCTGTCTTTGTTGTTCACTCACGTTACTGTATGTGCACACATACATGCAGAAATAGACTAACACACACACTCACACACTGGCTCCAGGTTTGTAAGCATATGGCTAGTCAATCAAACTTCAATCAACACCTCACATGCTCATGAAGTTTCTTTATCTGTGACTTCATAGCTCACATGCAGTCCAGATATGCTCCTACACATTCACACTGTGGCCTCAAAACGTTCTCTTAGTAATTTGTGAATTAACCTGTTGACACAATAGCTCAGCCTTGTCATTGTCTCGCCATGTTTTCTCCTGGGAGTTTGGTTAATGAGAAGGTGTGATCTCAAATCTTATGATCTCATTCCCTTTACCAAGACTCCAGTCATGGAGAAGGTTTATTGATGGAAATAAAAAACAACATCCATCGTGAAGGATGGTGTTCTCTTAAGCCTGTGTGTGAAGCTGGCTGTCAAAATGCTCCCGTCCTCTTGATCCATTGCAGCAATGTCCCACTGGCTAAAAAGCTCAGTCTTGTGATGGGGAGGCAGTGGCCAGGTGGCTAATTGAGCTGTTCCCAAGGCAGCTTGTGACAGCGTGCCAGTGTGCCAAGGTGTTGGGGTTTCCCTGGGCTCAGTAATAGATCATTTTAGTCGCTGTAAAGTGTGTCCAATTGCCCTGCCCCCCTGGCACAGAGCGGGCACGCAGAATTGGACGCACAGGACGGAGTGGTCACACTTATACCAGTGGAAAGATGTTAGGTCTCTTGATAATCGTTTGTATTTGTGAATGCTGTGTTTGGTTGAATATAACAAGATAGAGAAAAGATCTGCTTTTTTTTGGACTACTAGCCAGTTTAAGTCCAAAGGCTTCACTGTACCTCATGTAAGCACACAAATAACACATTGTTGGTAGCGATACTGTGCTCCAATGCAACACTTTCTCAATCAGTTGTACGCTGCACATGCTTTGTGCTTGCTACAGGGCAAGTAAAGGTATACTTTCTTTTGATGGTATATATAAAGGTTGCTTGCTTGCTAAACTTACATAGATCAAGGAAATGAAGGTCTGCTGCACATCCTGCAGAGACAAAAGTGTCTGCCAGAAGGTAAATACTGGGCAACACAAGCTTTGTCTTGAGTTTGCTGAATATTCACATACACTATACAAAGTATATAGTCATTGGACTATTGGATGAATTGCTTAGAAAGATTTATATGACTTTACCACTTTGGTGATCCCCTGACATTTCCTCTATCAGTACAGGGGGCCATTTATTGCCTTTTTGAAGGATTGCCGTCAAATTTGGTATGGATATCCACGTTCCCATCAGAATTAAATCAAACGTCTTACCATCACTCGTTGCCATCATCACAGTCAAAATTTGATGAATCTGTCAAATTCCCATCAGCCTTACTTTGTGCTAAGCGCCAATTAACAAATGTTAGCATGCACTGACAGCATGTACTGTAAATAAGAACACATTGATTGTGCAATTGGCTGTACTGAAACACGCAATAAGTAATCAACGAGAAAATAGTACACAGAAATACACCATGTCTTTGAGGGCTGATTTATACATCATATTTTTTTTTTTTTAAATAATTTAAAAGTGTGTCTTTGAAAATGTCCTTTTGTAGTGGTGGAAGAAAAAATGCCTTTTTATTTATTTTCACAGATTTGTGGAGACTAAGTCTTAAAGCGCCCATATTATGCTCATTTTCAGGTTCATAATTGTATTTTGAGGTTGTACCAAAATAAGTTTACATGGTTTCATTTTCAAAAAACACCATATTTTTGTTGTTCTGCACATTGCTGCAGGTCCTCTTTTCACCCTGTGTTTAGGGTCTCTGTTTTAGCTACAGAGTGAGACATTGCAGTGCAGTAGCTAGGTAAGATCACATCATCTAGATAACTCTTTCTCCAACTTTGGTCAGTACAACGCAGGATTAGCTAGGAGACTTCTTCTAAACGTGTGCGCACTTGTGGAATACCTGCAGAACAGGGACATGGAAGTAGTTCTTTTGTAGATTATGGTGAACTAGTGTGTGTTGTAGCAGTGTTTTGCCATTGAGAATGAGCTAGCATGCTAGCGCTAGCATGCTACGGTTAGCCACCTCGTCTCGGCTAGTGACGTAGAAAGCCGTAGAGATTTGAACAGCTCACCCGGAGAGGCAGAGGACATTCAGAAACCTTTCATCTCACTCAAAACAGCATGGATAGTTTTTTTCCAAGTTTGTATCCGTGTGGAAGCACCAGAGACACAAAATAACACCTTTTTTTTCACAATATGGGCACGTTAATGCTACTCGTGCTTCTCCTGAATTCTTCCAACATTTCATTAAAAAGTGAAACAAACTCAACATAATCACTAGAAGCTGCATCTACATGCATGACAAAGGCTAGTACAAGTACAAACAGACACTGGAAACATTCAGTTATCAAAACAGTGATTTCCTGCATAGTTTCTGTGTGTGCATAATTTTTTATAAATCTTATTTTGTGGAGTGATGGGGTAGACAGTAGGGAGCTTCACTGTCTGTGAGGGATCAGTTTCAGGACTGTAAACATGATGGGGACACCCCTATTCCCCAACCAAAAATTGCCTCTTTTGAAATGGTTGAGTTTATGCACCCCTCCCCCCACCCCCCACAAAACACCCCAGCCCCTCCAACCACCCCACCCTCCATCCCCCCCTTTCCTCTTCGTGTTTCCTGTTGAGCTGGCTAGACTCCTTTGACAGATTTACAACTCCGGGGTCAAAGTTTTCCGACAGCAGCAGATAAATCTTACACCCCCCTCCCCCTCCGCCCCATTCCATGCTTTTCCTTCACCTGATAAAAAGACACACACTCTGAACAGCCGCCCTGCGCTGCCCCCACTGCCAACACACCAGCCCCCGCCTCCCTTCACCCTCACATCCTTTCATGTGTAATTTGCCTCTTTTAAAAATGTGCACCTATGTGTGTGTGTGTGTGTGTGTGTGTGTGTGTGTGTAAACATGTGTATGAGGACTCCTGCAAATGCCCATGTGCCTTGCAGTTTTTTAAGAAAAAGAATGCCGGGGGAGGGGGGGGGGGGTCTGGTGATCTCCCTCCTGCTCCTTCTTTTCCCTCCATTTGATTTTTATGTTTTGGTCCCAGTGTGATACTCACTCTGCTTTTGTTTCCTCTCCTCCCCCCAGTTAGATAAGAGGAGCAAGAGTAGGCTTCATTCCAGCAGCATGCAATCATTTGTACTAACGCCCCCCTCTTTCTCTCTCTCTCTCTCTCTCTCTCTCTCTAATTCTATCCCTCTCTCATCCCACCCACTGTAACATTCATTTCTCTTCATTTGCCTGTCTTTTATCGCCATGTCTGTGACAAACATCTTCAGCTTGACCTGGGCAGACTTATGGTAAAAATGGAGAGAAGTCTTGAAGGAGAGTCTCACAACACACACAGGCCTTGAGGCCATGTCTCTGCAGCTCCCTTTTCTCCCACTCCTTTTGCTCTCTCTATCTGCTCTGATCTTTGTTCCAGGGTGGGAGGCATGATGATCAGTATTCACAAGCTCCAGCCAAGGCACATAAAAATTTTTTTTTCATCCAGTTATTCTAATAACATCTTCAAATTACTTTTACTAGTGTTTGTCATTTGGCATGTTAAGATGTCTAACTGCTCCTCTCTCTTTCAACCCCTTTTTTGAGAAGGCCAATACTTTGTGATGAATGAAAAAATGGAGGAAATGCAAGTTAAACTTGAATATCTCTCAAGACTCTGAACAAACAGAAATAAGATGAACGATGATGAATGCAGAGGCAGATGAGGATAAATGACCTTGCTTATGTAATCAGAATTAAAATAATTTTGAAGGTAAGAATGCTCTTTCCAGAGTAAAGGTTCAATGACATTACAGTATTTGTATTATTATTAGTAATAATAACAAAGTGGACTGCATTTGTACAAAATAACAAGCTGAATGCAGCATTTAATCTGCCTGGACTCCTCAACCTTGTGAATCAGCATTGATTTCTCTTGGATCTTACTTTACAGTAATATAATATTCTTTACAGCCTGCAAGAACAAACATTCCCCAATATGCACATACATTCTTCGCATGGTGTTGGATCAATGGACATGATTGATTTGATGGCGGGCTGGCAGCCAGTCCTGATCAATGTTAGCTTGACTGATGGCCGCAGACCGTACATCACTGTCATTTACAATGTGTGTTGAAATGAGTGAGTCTTCTATCACTTCCATCAAGTTTGACAGAGTTTCTTATTGCATCATATTATATATGGCCTCCGTTTTGTTCAGCAAATGCATTCTAGTTGGGATGCAAGTTTAGGCTGAAGCAGAACAGATTGAAATTCATGTTGTTACAGTCAGTTTGAAACACATTTTAGACGTTTTTATTAGCAGATAGGACAGACAGGAAAAAAGTGTGTGTGGGGGTGGGGAATATGCTATGCAGCAAAGATCCCTGTATCACTATCTGGATCACAATCTCCTGTATGGTTGATAAACACCCTCTAATCTTTGGGGTTATGAAACTCTTTCGAAAAGAGACTAGTTTCCTTTCTGTAAAGTCATCAATTTGAAGACACAAGGTTTTCACCAGACATCAGATGTGTGTGATAACAACATAAACTGTAGCAACAACCCTTTCTGCTGAATAAAATTACCTTCCCATACAACTCATCGCAGTATTAAACATGTGTTTAAAGTTGTGAATTCAAACTCCTTGGTTAGGTTTAGAAAAAGGGTTTAAATAATTTGAGTTAAAATAAGTAATTTTGTTACGCAACTTAAATTACGTACATAAACCAAGTACTTTACCGACGTAAGATAAAATAAGTCAATGTTGACTTTTGGTTTTACACAGAACATGAACATAGGTCTCCTGGGTCCAGTGTCTGTTAGACCCATCCATCCCCACCGACCTACTCAGACTTTGAACGTGGACTTTCATTAGAAACAAAGTCACAGAATCAAATGGAATCTGGGAAAAAATATGTTTCCAAAAAACATAATTAAGAATGGCTTTTAGTTGTATGGGAACGTAATTCTTAGAAGAAAGGGCTGCATAACACATTGATTCAACAATTTACAGCTAAACCCATGTGAGTCAACTCAGTCATAAGAAAAACTGATGATGTTGGAACAGATAATCTGAAGAGTGTAAACACACACTCTCATTGCTACCACACCCTGTCCACAGGTCATCCTGTTTCGCAAACTGCACTCACATTCAAGCACACACACACACACACACACACACACACACACACACACACACACACACACGCTATCAGCAGGGAAGCGCATCAAATATTGCAAAACATCACATGCCTTCTGAAACACTCCATGCGCGTTTCACTTTGTCAAGCATTGACCTTGAGTATTTAAGAGGCCCCTTGGTGGAGGTTTCTCCCCCCAGTGCTCTTCACACGTCAGTGCCGTGGGAATGAGTGATATGATAGCAAGAGAGGGAGAGAAGAGAGAGACTCGCCGAGTGACAACCACAGGAAGGTTAAAACACAAAAAAGGAGAGGAAAAGGAGGTATAGAGGGGTAGGGGTGGAGATGTACCATCTGAGTCTCTCCAGGGAAATCTTATCACAGTGTAGTGGGGGGAGGTTGCTTTCCACCGGAGCGAAAGATTGAGATGAACACATCGGAGGAAGGGAAGCTTTAGGGGATTACCAAATGAACAAACCTGTCCTTACCGTAACTCGCTGTCTTGCCCTCGTCTGTCCCATCATCCTTTCTTGGCAACTGGACATGCTCTCTATATCTGGCTTAAGTCCCCACATAACCTCTCTGGAGTTTTTATGGTCAGCTTGTCTTTTCACAAGACCTGTTATTGGATTACAGTTCACCTCAAAGACTCTTTCTTTCTCTTATGTTCTGCCCTTCCTCTCTCTATTACCGCCTGCACTGTTCATTTCTCTTTCCCTCTAAACCACTCTTCCCCACTTTGTTTCTCTCCCTTTTGTTTCAAGGGTCTCTTTAATTTTTCTTGTCCTGCATGGATGAGGTAAGGATGGATGGAGAAGCAAAAATGACAGAGAGAAAGAGAGCTGTGTAGTCGTCTGGTCTGTTTTGGGTGGAATTCTTTTTGGCTCTGCACACCGTGTGTCACTCCACTGGTCCTATGTTGGCCATAATATCAAGCGACAGGCTGGGTTTCCACTTCAGCAAGCCTGTGTCCTTAAAACAGGGGACAAGAGAGGATGTGAGAGGCTGACAGAGAGGGACGGATATAAAGGGATGGGAAAAGAGAGGGATATCAAAAAATAATAACATGAGTAGATAAAGAGGTGGTAGGTCAGGGGATAACAGAATGGAGGATAAAATACCAAACAACTAATGATATCCAGCCTCTAAAAGTGCTGTCTTCATCGGCTCACCTCCTTACATCAGCAGCACAGAGGTCGGCCGTTCTATAAGAGATCTGTGACCTTTGAGAGCAAACTTTGAGGTTAACTTTGCACGATTTGTTTGGCTGCTCAGCTGTGGTGGTGAAAAGAGAGTCAGATTAGAAAGACAGGGAGAGAGACAGAGAGCATGGGCTGTATTCCTGAATCTAGGCCAGTCACTGTCTAGAAATGTGGACTCATGTTCCCGTTTCCATCCATTCCCCGGAGGAGCTTGCCTGCCTGCCGCCTGACTGCCTGCCCAGCCGGTTCACTGTCCGCTTTGCTGCCTTCACTGTCCTTGTCGTTCCCTGCTCTTCTGTTGTATGATATGATTGTGGTTTTGAAACAATTATTCAACAAAATATTAATAAGAAATTTGATCAACAATTAATTATTTAAAGGATATCGCTGGTGTTGGCTGGTGATAACTTGTCAAAAAAGCAGCAACGCCGTTGCACTGGGTGACATGTTACTCCATTAGCATGAAGGAAGGACTGTAGTTTATTCTGATTCAGTCCCACCTACACTGTCCTGCTGCCATAAATACTAACGCACAAGATGTGTATTAATCCAAAATAGTCCCGGACAAATGCACAACTTAATCCTGTTTGAGTAGCATTTTCTAAAAACTACAATGCTTAGCTGTTTTAGAAATTACTGAGCATTTAAAAAAACATGTTCTGTGACTTATAGTTAAAGAGCGACAGACCAACGTATTGTTGGTTTTGGTATTTTCATGGATTTTATCGTCAATAAAATGTATATAGCATAATGTCGGCCTCATTCTTCCAAATATTTGCAGGTTATAGCTCCTAAAACATTTTTCTTACTTTTTGTATTATTGTAAACTGAATATCTTTGAGTTTTTGGACTGCCAGTCAGACAAAACAAGCAATTTCAAGAAGTTAACTTGGGCAACTCTGGCAAATTACACATTACTATTTTTAGAAATGTTAGCGACTAGATCAAATGTAAAAAAAAAAATGATATTGTAGCCCTGACTGTTTTGTTATGTTGCATTGATTGAATTGTATAGTTTAATTTGACAGATAATAAGTCAAAGACAAACATGAGTCAATACAGTTATGTGTTACGGGTAAACAACATCAGGGAAAGCACTGCTGCTTAGCATTGTGTTCAGTTGTGTTGCATATTTTACTCTGTTGCATTCTGTTGTGTTCATTCTGTTGTTACATCTTTTCTTCTCCAGCTGTGGGGTCAAATACAACAACAGGCTTAAAAAACAGTACATACAGTTATTATCTGTGCTCAATTCCTGCTTCTGTGTTTTTACCCACCGACTTCTAGAGGGCGTCAACCCCTGGCGCAGACACAATAACACAATATGTAACATGTGCAGTATAACATAAGGTAATCTAATGCAAAGTCTTTCTCCTTGTCTGACAAAAAACATTTGTTTTTTAAGTAAGAAGAGACAAAAGATATACACACAAAGAAAGATAAAAGATTGCCAACACTCTATCGACTAGTAGATCAAAAGGTGGGGACCTTTGGGTGGTGTGGCCTCCTTCAGAACCCTAGCTGCTGCTACCAAGCCGCTCAGCTATTTGGGTAGAGTAAAGTTGGCTTGCAGAGGGATCAGCATGAGTAGGGGGAGGGGAACAAATATAAAAGCCTTGTATCCTCATCTGCCAGGCTACCTATGCCTTCATTCTGCCGGGCACTGCCAGGCCATTAGCATCATGTAGCACCTGGCACAAACCCAACCAGGACAGTGCAACCTTAATCTTTGCCCTTCACTGAGCTCTGAACACATCTGGCCATCTCCGGATGCAACGGTCCTGCCTGCCTCTGCTGCTTCTGTGCGCCTTGTGGTAGGCGAAACAAGCACTGACTGTTTTTACAGCCTCCTCCTAACATCACTATAGGTTAACACTTATTCAACTACACTTCCTCATCAGCTCTGGGATCACAAGTGGCTCAGACTGGTTGTGGTTTAACATAGACACATGGTACTGCTCCTCCCTGATGACATTTCTCCTCTACTGGAGAAGTCTGGTTATAAAAAAAAGGTGGGACTTTGCTTTGCAGAGCCAAAGAACATTTTCATAAGACACCTTTGGTTTATTTTCCTGCCAACGTAGAACAAATTTCCATCAATCAATTAACCACAGGTCTGGTAACTTCACTGGTTAGACCACTTTCAAGTACTTTTATCAATCAATCAAACTATTAGGAAATTAACTAACCACACATGGAGTCCTTATTTAGAAACTGTTTTAGATTTTAGACAGCCACAGCCCACAGTGGAGTCCCACTAGGTACTCACATAGATATGTTCGTATGACAACTTGTTCTGCAAAAGGAAAAATTGTGATCAAGAGGTATTTACTTTGTATATTTATGTAGCACATGTGTATGTTTTCCATTTTTTTAAATTATCAAAACATCTATGTATTGGATACTGAAAAAGTGTAGTAGCTGTAAACAAGAAAGAGGAAAGTTGGTGTTATTGTAAATGAACTCATGGGCATTAGCAGTAGTAGAAGTAGTAGTAGTACTAGTAGTAGTAGTAGTAGTAATAGTAGTAGTAGTAGTAGTAGTAATGACATGTGAGCGTGACATAAAAAATAACTCCCAAAAGTGCAGAATTGAAATGTGCTAAAAAAGTAAACGTGTTTTTTCCTTGCTGTTATATTAAGCCAGGGAGTGGTTATGCAAGATTACCATCGAACTGGTGCAGATCTCTTAACTATCCTTTCTGTTTTTTTTGTTGCTTTTTCTTGCAGAGAGATCAAGGGAAGGAGTTTTCCGTCTCTGCCTCATTTGGATCAGATCAGCAGCAGGTTCCTTGTAGATCACAGGGAGACATTTGGGGATTATGGTCACTCCTCGCTGCCTGCCTTTGTCAGTCCCTGTGCAGCTATTTGTAGTCCTGGGAAAAGCAGCAGGAGTCACAGATGAGCAACATCTGATAGCGACTGATCATTATATGTGGGTATAATTTCCCATTTGCGTGCCTGCATGCGATGACTCATAGTGACAGTGAGTCAGCGTGCCTATACAGAGACCGAAACTAGTGGATGTATTAATATAGTGTCTAAATACCTAATAGCCGCTTCATAGCTTCATTAGACATTATATTCATATATACATGTATATATGGCTTCAATGATCAGTAATAGAGCATTGTCAAGCTGAACATTGTTTTCTATTGAGGAAACAGTTATTTCTCAGAGGGCGTTGAAAGTAGGTGATCTGATAAAAAAAAACCTCCTTTGATCTCAAAAACACAAAGTTCTCAAGAAAACTATTTTGCTCATCACTAAGAAAGTCCTGTTTATTTAATTTATTATATTAATGTATCACATTTATCAATTACTCTTGGTACTTTTTTACATGTCCCTAAAAGTAAATTGAACTCTATGTGTCATTTAAACTGTGAGTGACTGCTCATGCAGAGAGTCATCAAGGGCACAGTGTGATGGTGACTTACACAGGAAACCTAAAAGAGACAGAGCAGCAGAATTTGGGTGGTGATAAAAGCCTAAACCTCAAACTTCCGTTGCCAAGCTCATGTTGTTTTTCTCTTTCACAAAGAGAGATGTATTTGATGCCCAGATGGTGGCTCTTACTTTTTAAACTGAAACCCCTTCTGTGAGCCTGTGTTTAAAAAAAAAAAATCCCCCTTATTTACTCTCCAACGGAGTTTACTTTATACTTGCCCCCCTCCGAGACAGTCTCCTGCTCAGCCATGCATTATGCCCCAAAATTCTCATCACTCCCAGGTTTTCCTCCGTTGTTTCCCCTGTTTTTGTCACAGCATGACATAATAATCAATAAGCAATTAAAAAAAGGCAACATGGCACAGGGCAATGCTTACTTAGTTCCACTATAGCCTTTACAGGGATATGGTGCAGTGATGAGACCACTGGTGTGTGTTTGGGGCTATACAGTCACATTGTCTGACACACAGCAACCATGAACAATAAAAACACAGCTCAGAGATTACATACACATAAGCACATTTTATAAAATCTAACTGCACTGCTTTTCGGTTTTGTAACCGCTGTTACGGATATGGGAGTGTTTGTTTTTATTGACATTTCTGTGGTATTTGCCATTTTCCTAACATTTGAAGAAGAACATTTGACTATGCAGGTTCCATGAATAACATTTAAAGCTCCAGCTCACAATCAGTCTTAAAGGAAAGGAAGACAAGCCGGCTCAAGGTCAGACGATACTCGGCAGTAATCTTAACCAGGAAGAGATGTTGAAACCACCCATCCTGTGCAAAGAAATAGCTGCTGCTGGTTTATGAGGAATTCACACGCAGCGGCTGAACCAGTCACACTGATATTCCATATTGCGAGGCCTTTTACATCATCTGACAGAGTTGAATTACATGACTGTGACCACTCATCCTCAGTTACAGCCATGTTTACTGTTATTCTAGCATACACACACACCTCATGAGCATATTAAGTATGTCACTTGACGGTTTATTCTGATCTGTCTGTGGGGTGGCGGGAGTAAGATGTGTTTATGGAGTGGGTTCTTACTCTCTATGCACCTTGTATGTGTCTGTGTGCATTTTTGTGTGTGTGTGTGTGTGTGTGTGTGTGTGTGTGTGGGCTGTTTTATCACAATGCTGACACCTCATTCTATTGTCTTTTTGACCCTGATAGACAGGCAGCCGGGGCAGATGTCTCCCATCAGCCGTGTCCAGTGCGCTCCCCCAACACCTCTGATATGACAGACCTGCCTTCCTGGATGGCTGTTGGGAGAGGCATTTGTGTGTGTGTGTGTGTGTGTGTGTGTGTGTGTGTGTGTGTGTGCGTGTGAGACCTGCTTCTCTGCGTTAAAGTAAGTAACAGTAACTCACTGTGTCCATGTGTGTAGTACAAGCCAGGAAAAAGTATAAGCATGGTATTTTTTGCATTGATGCAAGGGATGAAAAAGAGAAAGAAAAAAAAATCAGCTCTGTTGAAGTCCAGAAACTTCCACATCTCCCCCTTTCATCCTCCTCTCCTCCTTTCTCTTAACACTCTGCTTTTTACAGGCTGCCATTTCCACTAAATTAGTGCCCAGGGTTTTAATTGCAGTTTATGAAGCTGATTTATTGGCGCGAGAGTCTGTGTTTGTGTGATCTGGCATTCAGCGAGGCAGGCCAGTCCTCTCCAAGCCTCCCTGCGGTTTATGCATTTCTTTTTTTTCCCTTTGTTTTTTCTCTTTCCCCCTTCTTTTCTTTTTAACACCAGAATGTTGCTGGGCTTAACCGTACATGCTGCTGTTTTTATAGAGAATTAGCACTTGTCTACCCAGCGCTGGCTGTGTGGCTCCACACTCCACAAGTGTTGCCTTTAAATCAGCACTCCCCTTTAAAGCTGCCCAGGCACGTGCCAAGAACCACACATTTAGCATACAGAAGCTAGCATTTCTTCAAAGCTTAGGAGCATTAAGAAACATATTGTGAATGATACACAATAAATGTAGTATATCTTTTGTGGTTGTTATACATGCTGTAGGTTAAAGAGTTAGTCACTTTCTGTAAATTTCTCTTTCACTTCCCCTCTCTTTCTCTCTTCCTCCACATCATCCCCTCCGTGGCATTCCAGCAACACCCTGGAGGCTAATTAAGCCTTAATTACATTTGTTGGAATTGATTTGTGATTTAGTCTTTCCTCTGTTGTTCCAGCTCATTGGCCCCCATAGAAATGTCATTAATGCACCATTATTTTCACGGGCGGTCTAATTAAAGGGATATACTCTCTAGGTTTCCTCAGATGAGATGCTGGGAAGGAGAACATGTTGGCAAAAGGCACCCCGATGATCTAACGTGGAAGAAGTGGTGGTGATGGTGGTGGGGGGGTAACATAACCTTATGTGTTGTATAAGGTGCTATGCAGTACGGAGGCTGTCAGGTGATCAGTTTGGGAAGTGTGTCCATTCATGGTGCGTGACGTGACATCAGCACAAGACATAACTTTGTTTGGAGTTGGGTGATTTTATTTGCTCTGCCAGCCTTAAAGGAATAGATCAATATTTTAATTGTCTCCAAAGTTCAGAAATCAGTCTACCAGCACCTCTAAAGGTCCTGACACACTAACCCGATAAACGGCCATTGGACAGTCTGGCGAGGTCAGTGACACGAGTCATCGACGGGCAGTCCAGAGTGACTAGTCTCTCAAAATCTGACGAAAATCTTTTAAACTGACCTTTGTTGATCTGAAATGAAGACAGATTTAGCAACTGCATGGCCTATTTCTTGTTTAAAATGTATTCAGAAACACTTTTGGTGAACTATTTTAGTAAAATATGAGATTGTATTCTGAACAAGCCGCCATGACAGCTTGGCTTTGAATTTCCGGAGAAACCAGACCCACTTGACGCGTTCGTCCAATCAGCTGCCGTTGGCAGTTGGCATCGCTTCGGTGTGTACCGAGGCACTTTTTTTGCCAACCGTTAGCCGTCGGGTTGGTCTGTCACTGCTATAAAATGTTGTATTTAGTTTGTTTAAACCTCACAGAAATAGCAATGTTAAAACGGGAAGTTACGGACTGAAACTATTTCTTGGTGACCAGCAGCTGGGTACAATGACTTCAAGAAGTCGCTTCTGATTGCCTGGTTACTTCACAGTGACAACAAGTGTACAAACGTGTTCATTTGCGAGATTTGGAGGTGCTGATAGCCGTGTTTTTTAACTTTGAAGTTGGCCAGGCTAGCTGTTTCCCTTTGCTTGCAGTCTTTGTGCTAAACTAAGCTAATCAACTCCCAGCTCTATAGCTTCACGTGACTTTTTCTTAAATTGAACTCCTGTCTTAAAAGTCATATTGATTGTGGTCTTAGTTTTTTGGTATCCAGCACTTGGTGTTGAATGCTTTATCGTGCATAGTTCACCTCCTCTACGCAATAGCGAGAACAGCAGATATCTGGTGGAAAGAAGTCGAAATCAAAGGTACACCAATGTGACCCTATTGCACATTTAGCCTCATTTCTTCAGGATGTTATCCCAGGCCTAAAAACGTGTTCTGTCTTAATGGCTGACCTAAGTAACAAAGCATCAGGCTGCTTGCAACACAACACAACTAAGGAAGCAAAAGCATGCTTGATTTCCTTTCAAAAATAAAAAGCAGAATTAGGAGTTGGCAGTTGTTTGTGCTTCTTTTAAAACGCTGGTCTTTCCTTAGGGATGCTTGTGGGAGGGAGACAAAAAAAATGGAGAGGGGGGTTTGCGGTGCATTCACATGTGGAAGCTCAAAGCAGTAACAATCTTTCTCAGCCGGCTCTGGCCTCATATGGCCTACTATGGTATCCTGTGCATCACAGCACAATACTATTTATTCTATCTTTCTTTCTCTGTGACTGCTCCTCTACTTTTTTGCTTGCTCACTAAGTTGCCAGAGTGACTGCCTGCCACTCTCCTTTGCCCTCAATTTTACTGCAATTCTATCAGTTGTCTGCTTTGACTGTTATGATTGTGTACAATGGTACTCAGTCCAACATGCTGGCTGGCAGGCTGATGGGCGTGTTAGACAACTGCTTCATAGTTGGCTAGGCTGGAGAGAGAGGGGGAAGTATAGAGGGAAGGAGAGAGAGAGAGAGAGAGAGAGAGCAAGAGAAAAAAGGTGGAGGCAGAGAACAGTAGAGCTGAAGATAGAGAGGGAGAACAGGGAATGGGGTCACTTGAGTTTGTTGCTCATAGGATATCAAGCGGTTCACTCTCTCCACCCCGTTTAGTAGTTTGGCTCTTCTGTTCTCCTCCCTCCCTATCTCATCAAAACCGCCATCTTTGGGAGTGTAGCAACAACAATGTCCTTCATAAAACGATCCAGCAACACCCGTTTTGAGTCCTGGCTTAATCGTACCATGTAAACCACGATGATGACGTTCAAGTGAAGCATTAAGTAAGCTTAAGTCTTAGTTTTCTTTTATATGGCATTTACAAAATTCTGCAGGCTATATTAAATGCCTGGAGAGGCGTTGCTTTTGAGTTGATACATGATAAATGTTATGGTTTGTCACAGGTTGCTTCTCAGGGGCAAAAAAGCCAAGAAAAGTCTGTTGACCAACGCAGAGAGACATTAACCATGTCAGGAGTATGAATTGTCCCCAATAACTGTGTTTTCCTTAAATTTTCCAGGTCCCTGCGATTGCTGAGTCATCTGGAAAAAGCAGCGCTCTTGCATTCTTTATTCTTGGGTAATGCAGCATAAAAGGACTTCCATTTTTAGTTTTACGGCAAATTACATTAAGCCACAGTTCAGTAAGCCCTAATGCTTTGAAAGTAACAAAAATTGACAGAGAGGGACACAAGTTTTTTTGATAGTGACTTAGACTGTTTCCCGGCAAGGCCTCCTTTATACCACCTCCCTGCCGCTGAGCAGGAAAAGAATGGGTTAAACCTGTCTGAGGCCCACATCTGGGAATCATTTGAAACATTCCACAAGGCTTACCACATGTTTTCAGATGGACTAAATCCTGCGAAAGGCTCGGCTGTCAGAGGTTTGAAAAATCATCTTTTTTTTTCTCGCCAGGAGGGGAAAAATTGAGAAAGAGAAAATTAAACTGTTTAATGGTTTTCTCTCCTGCAGGTGAGATTAGGTAAGGACGTGGGTGGGTTTGCAGGGTTGTCCCTGTGTGTGGCAGCGCCGTACCGGTGGTGGTAGTGTGTGTGGAAATAGCTGTCTTCTTGCATGTTGGTGGCATGTTTTTTGAATGTGAAAGCTGTTTCTTAACAGCCATTTGCAGTTCAAAGGAGGCTTTGGGGCTTGGCTAACTATTTCCATGCAGCTGATACAATCTCATCTGCACTCGCTTTCTTCCCCTCACTCATTTTTTCTTTATTCTTTACAACGTAGCGCCATGATGTGAACCAATAAGAAAGCAATGTTGCTTTTCAGCACGCCTGTCCAGACACACTTACAAACACAGGTGGCACATTCAGCTACTGGAAGGGTAGCTTCTTTTAAACGTTTAAGTGGTGTGATATCATCATGGTTTTGTGATATATTCAGAAAGGATCTTTTATTGAGCCTGATTGTCTAAACTTTAGCATTGCCATGAAGTGCTTTCTATGGTGGCTGCTTGACAGTTTCACCATTACACTTTACTGTGGATGACAAGCTAATAAAGGGGAGTTGCAGAGTGATGAATGGTTGGCTGCTGGGATTTCCAAATAAATATATGGCTTTAGGAGAGCAGCATCAATGCTGGACCAATTAAAAGCCAAAGGACTGTGGATGGTGATTGATCAGCAAGCTTTGGCACCTTTATGGTTCTCTCTCTTACGCTCAGATCCTCATGTATACCCAAGAAAGGCTGGTAGAAGAATTGATCAGGCTGGCTAATGTTACCACACTTAAATTGTGTAGCCTCATAGTGGACGGTCAATAGGCACCCAGCGCTTAAACTTAACACCTGTTAGGGGCTCACCAGGTGCCTTGTAAAATGAAACATGAGATAGACACTCCATGTTGTGGTTTTGATAGTAGGGATCACAGGATTTAGGCGGCTCTGTGTCTTTGTGATTTGGCACCCCTGCCTACAGTTCAGAGTGTACCTAACTTATACACTACTGGTGTAAATATATGGACATCTGTACATGTGCATTTGTTATAATTACATTACTTATGATCAACAACTGTCCTCTCTTAGGTGTCCTAGCCTCTGGCTACTGTTGTCCGCTCACCTGGCTTCACTTCTGGCACGACGACGCTCCCTGTCAGCATTCTTCTCTGCCGCACCGGTCCTGAAAACGTCCTCCTCTCAGTGGTCCAAAGCTCCTGTGCTAACGTTATAAACACCAACACTCCCCCCGGTGCTTTGAGCTCCCAGTACTGGCAGCACAGCTAACTGAGCCAACTAGCTTACAACAGAGCAGTTAGCATTTAGCATAACTTTAGCGACTAGTAAAGCTTTCTGTGCATCAGGAAACTATATAAATCACAGAGAGTTGAGGCAGATTTTATAGGGAAACCAGAAAACATTTTCTACATAAAATATAATCCAGTTTTACCAAAATCAGTGGTAGTGCCTTAAAACGTTGCACTTCTCTGGAAATGTTTTCCCCGCTCCCCAGAGGAGGGATGACGGAGGCACCATTCTCCCTATCACAAGTACAAAATGCACACTAAAAATACATATTGGAGATGTAGTATTTGAAAGATGGAGACAGCTTAGAGCCCAAAAGGGTCCGTTTTGAAATTAAAAAGACAAAAACGAAAAACAGCCAGTTTCCCAATTACCATTTGGAAATAGGGAAACAAAAAACGGAAAACAACCCGTTTTTCGTTTTTTTGTTTTGACATTAAAAAACGGAAAACGAAAAACAATCTCATTATCCGATTGTATTTGATGCGTTTATAGATGGAAATTGGAAAATAAAATCCGGGTGTGTACGTCTCGTTTCTCAATTTTACAATCGTAAGTAGTCTTAACGGTCTTTGTAAGTAGTAAGCGGTTGTACGCTGCATACCCGGAAATCATTTGGACATCAATGAGACGGGCGTAAAAATGTTTTTAGACGAATATGCTAGTTTTATATTTGAAAACCGAAAGAATGGGATGTCTTGTGGGGATATAGCAGCTGCGTTGGGTTCACAGTTTGGACCTATACAGGGGTTTTCTGAGAGGAGTGTGCGGAGGTGGTGTGACCGCCAAGCGGAGGTGGTGTGACCGCCAAGCCCGCAGGAGTGACTTCCAGGTCACGAAAAAAAACATTGTCAAATTGAGAAATTGAGACGTATACACTCGTATATACAGGCTAATTTATCACGGCTACAAGGGACAGGCATTATATATCATTTCAATTTTGCAATTTAAATTACATAAAATTCCAACTTGATTTGTGTATTCACATTAAATTATAGAGCTAGAGTACCCAAGTTGGTTACTCCCAAAAACAAATTGAGACACAGATAGTAAAGTGATCTCGACTGGTCCTAGCTAACTACGACATGCTAATCCTGCTAACGTTATTGGAGGACCAGGCAAGCTGTTTACAGCGTGCCTGTTCAGCCGTTGTAGCCGACAACAGTGTCAAGTTTAAGCCAAGAGAGAGCGGTTGTAAATTGGGAAGAGAGGACCATGAGTATACAGTGTGTTTAGCAATTCTTGGCATAATTGTAAGCCAATAAAGAGTGTTCAGTTGGGTGGAGAGGATGACTAGGTATGTTATGTTTAGCGCTTCCTACCGTAATTCGAAGCCTGAAGTGTGTCTATCCGTTGAGTTGACAGGACAATAAGGTTGTTGTGTTTTTAGCAGTTCTTATGGTAATTCTAAGCTGAAAAAGTGTGTCTGACAGTTGGATACAGAGCTCCACGTCAGTATGGGTTTCTATATTCTATGTCTATAGCCAGCATCTAACGTTAGCTACTCCGCTGTGCCGTGAAGTAATATCTGGCTATGTGAGACAAGCGTCTAGCAACATAGTTGTGGATGCTCCTTCAGCGCACTTTGGAGGAGGGTCTGGCAAAGCGAGACAACCTCTGTGAACTTCGAGTCTGGGAAGAAGGGGGCAGGGGAGACAACTCTCTCCAGTATTTTGAATTTCTAATGCAGTGACTATTTTAAACACTAGCTGTCAGTATTACATATTGCACCTTTAAGTAATGTAGTAGTTGCAAATCTTTTGTTCTGGTGACCTCAAAAGAATAAGAACATTTTGTGAAATGGCTTATTTGCTGTCTTGCCAATAGTTAGATGTCTATATGGTAAATATGAAGCTTCCGCTCAGCAAGAAAGCAAATGAACACTGTTACCAAAATGTCAAACAATCTCTTTAAAACAAAGCAATGTCTATTTGTTACCATCATGATTGGATTTCCCTTACTCTATTTGGATCATTTTTAGAGGACTAAATTGGTAAAATTATCTAACTATACATGACAAAAAAGCTAACATTAGAGAATAGTTTGTAAAAATAAGCAGGGTTTTATGTAGTCTGTATAGTTTGGTTTGTTTTCCTCTCCCAACGTGGGACCCCCCTATATGTCGTCTGACCTCTTGGGGGATTCTCACCCTTAGCTTGGGAACCACTGAGGTAATGGATCTCCCATTACGAAAAGAACATCACTACTACCACTGAAAATGTTTCCACTAACCAAAAACATGGGCATGCATTCTATGTGCACACTATCCTGTACGTAATCCTTCATGTCAATGTCAGGCTTGTCTCCTTGAAACTCTTGAAAATTGAGAAGGCAGCATTAGAAATCTTGAATCTTTGAAGCATGTCCAAATTCAGATTTTCTGTCTTTCTGTACAGTAGCACAGACACAAATCTAATGCCTTCTAAACCACTGTGTTAAGCTTGACAATCTGAAGGTTTAATGCATTCAGGGAGGATATGTACAGTATGAAATGGAACATGCATCACATGGCTTTTCACTATACTTGACATGCTCATATGGCTGTACAGTACATGCTGAAATGCAGTCTAGGTGGGTATCTCAGAGCAGCGGGGAGCTGTACTAGGGCTGGTAAGCCATTAAGATTCAACTCCAGTAACTTCCAGTGTAAACCTGGCTACAAGTGGAGGATGCAGCTGGGCTAAGGAGACCCCAGAGGCCTTACTATCCAACCTAGAGCTATGTAGAGGAAACACAACACTACACAATACAAATCCCCACGTTGCAGTTATAGTGAACGAGGGCGAGCCCATCCAGTCTACATGAACACATACTATACACACGCATGCTGGGCCCCACTTCCACCAGTCAGATGGCAGTAAAATAAGACAGTTACATCTCTTCAACTATTCTGTTATGACAGAAGCTACTTCCACCAGTACTTTTAGCATTTGATGACTCCCTCAGTTCATGGTTACTTGCATGCCTGTGTGTCCCATGTCACAACCAACCCTCCCCCCCAGCACTGTATTCCTCACTTGTGTGGTGATGTGTGACAACTGACACAGCTTAGTGCCACTCACAGCTTTTGTATAAGAAAGCCTTAAAGGCAACAGGGGAAAAACGGAGGATGCTGTCGCGCACACTCTCTCTATAGCAGTGTCAGTGCTCCCAGGAAAAGATGAAAAGGAACTGAGAAGGTAAACATGGAGGAAAAATATGTCACTAGCTGTCTTGTGCCATTTTGTCCAATCATATAGGACAAGGGGTTTCACATCTACCACCTGTCACAAAAGTTTGCTTTCTGGGGCGGAAAGCTATTGAGTGTAGCAGTCACATCTGACCGACAGGAGAGAGCCTGTGCTTTATCATGGCACACAACTCCTTTGCATGCAAACAGATGCACCTAGTACTGTATCCACACCTGTGTGCACACATATACAGTACAAACACGTGAGTGTACATGGGAACATTAAGCTGTATAACAGTTATTTTAACTGTTGCTCAAACTATTGTTCATATTTTGATTAACCAATTATTTGCATAGTGAAAAATAAAGGATAATCACACATTACAAGAGCTTCAGTTGAAGTTTTTGTTTTCAGTGCTAAAAAAACTACAGGGTTTTTAATTTACAATATAATAAAAGTGAGAATTCTTCATATTTTTGAAGCTGTAAATGATTAAGTAACTGCCAACAATTATTTTACAGTTTGATCAACAAATAAATGAAAGGTCTATATGTACGCATATAGACTATATATGACTAGTTTTGTTTTAAACAATTGCTTACATATTACAGAAACAATTTCACGGTTTGTGAGCTTTTTTGCATCATTATATTTAATTTCTTCAATGAGCCATGTACAGTAAATTGTATCAACTGTTGCTAAGAGAAAGCTGAGAAAAAGCTGAGGGCTAATTTCCTTAAGTTCCTTTGCAGGAACAATTAAAAACATGCACACAGTTATGACATCCATCACAAAAAAAGAGGAATATCATAAATATACAAACAGTAGATCAATAAACATGTTGCAATCACATATTAAATGTAAATTATACAAACATTTTAAAATCCAATGAAGGGTTTAGTATATGAGTAAAATGCAGAGTCATTTGTTAGGTTGCTAAAGAGAAAGAGCTGCAGCTATTCATGGGATCTGGCACAGAGGTCCCCTGAATGCTGAATTTAACAGAAGGAGCTGACTTCCCAAATGGAGTGTGAAAAAGGGTACTGTATCTGTGATGGAAGATATTTTAGAGACATTAAGGGTGTTTTCAGCAGGACAGGAAGGTATAGTCACGCAATAGAGAAAAGGCCAGATTGTTGAAAATATTATACAAATGATACATATTTGAATAAAACCAACTTCTCTGGTGTCCCATAAAAATGAAATAGAGTTGACATTTTATAAGTTAGGGAAATGTACTATAAAGACAAAAAAAAATCATACATTATTAATGAAAGATAGTTTGGGAGTGAAGCCCATGTATTCCTACAGTCTGAAATGTGTAGAATATACGTTGTCATGTAAGATATTCATCTGAGTGGTCGTATAATGAAAGCATTATATTCCAAATGCAACATTCTTTATTTTCCTTGCTAAAGTAAAATACTTATCCATCAATGTTTTGCCAAAATTCCACGTTTCGAGGCTTGTGTAAAATGTGTATTTTGGTATCTTTGTCTTGCACTCTCTGTTACAAGCCTGTGTTTGGTTGCATTGCCTTGAAAAATATCAAAATTTACATAATCACACTTTCACTGGAGACACCACTGACTTTAACCTTTAAGTACAAAGTTGGTTCTTTTGCAACTCAAGAAACTGAGTCTTTGGCTGCCAGACTGCTAATAGAAAAAGGAGTTTTATGCATTCACAGAAGCATTCAAGAGCTATAAAAGGATGAAACACACTTAAAATGTCACAAAACGAATGCTGTACTTTAAATGTAGCTTCACATCATTTCAGCAGAGCACTGAACACATCTGGAGGGAGCAGACCTCCACTTTTTGAGGACTGGCCCCCAGAAAAGGAAAGGGGCGGGGTCAGGGCTGGTGTTGGATTTCACAGCCAGAGAACGTGACTGTAATGGTTGCCTTCACGAAAGCTGTGCCAAACTTGCCTGCTCTCTCAAAGCTGCTCGCCGTCTCTTAACGTACATTACGGTTTGCCGGTGGGGGTTAAGTCACCCGGAGCTCGTGAGAGCCACCGTTTGCAGATTTAAGAGTCGGCAGAAAACTTTGCAAAGAGTACCACAACGGAGAAATACAGCTGCGCGGCTGAACTTCCACCAGCAGCCCGAGGGTACCGGGAGGAGGAGTCAACAGGTCCCAGGTATTAACATCCACTTGCCATTGACAGCTTGTCATCATTTGACAGCATGCATGCAGGTCTCAGCCTCTATAGGAGGTTAACTCGGTACCGTATTAAACTGTTAGCCCTTTCACCTGGAGGATTTTGAATGCGCCACGCGTGGTCACGGTAATAATGTGCACTAGTGTGACAGATTTTTAACGCGGTTCGTTGTCAGAAACGGGCTGATTAATTGGAGTCCGAAACTCTTGTCAAGTCGGTAATTCATGGCTACCGAAAGAAAAGAACCTATAGCTATTTGTGTTTGTCCGAGCGACATTATATTTAGTGGACACGACGTCTGTTAGGGCGGCTAGCAAGCAAAGCTAACGCTCCTCAATGTAACGTTAGCTTGTGAAGACATTGGAACACATTTCAGGGCTGACAGTTTCCGCGAGTCAATTTAACAAGAGGCAATGCCAACTATCTAGCTGACATTTAAAAGAGTGCCGACGTGTAGAGTTAAAAACGAGCAATGATGTGTGTCTGAGCGACTGTACCCACTTGTTTGTTTTCACAACGTCGGGACAACGGAATGTGGAGAAATGTGTATTACTTCTTTCGCTAGTTTTGATCAATATTGCTTCATTGTGGGCAACCAAAGGCTTGAAGTGAACTCCGCATGAGTGCATAGTATACTTTGTTGTTTATGTCGATTACGCCAGGAGCCCACTTCCTCTCCTCTGCTGTAATGGGTAAACAGGCATGGCAGAGGGGCAACCACAGCCTGCATTCTTTTGATGTGCTCTAATCCTGAGCTGCAAACTTGATGACCCAAAACACACATGCATTCTTCTGAAAACCACCTTCTCAGTACCCCTGCAAACTGACAGATATCTCCCTTAATTTGTTAACACCTCTAATTACACCTTGCAAGATAATGTGGCAATTTGAAGTGTTATAATATGTCAGTTACATACCCTGCAGCATCAGAAAGTCAGCAGTGTTATTGTGTAAAATATTGTCTTGTTAAACCACAGATTACAGTGTGCATTAGCCTCCTTTTACAGCTGTAAGAAGTACTTTCCAGATATTTCCTTTTTATTTGAGTAACCTGTTTGGTCTGTGCACTTTGGCATTGCATGAACAGGCATGACAGCGCAGACACATTTATTTTGTGGGGTGGGGCTGGAGGAGAAAGAAGAAGAAGAAGAAGATGCCCTTTTCTGTGACAACCTGTGACATTCAGAGCAAGATGCATTAGAGTCACTCAGTGGAACATTTGGTGTGTCTGAGGGCTTTCCCACCCTGTCACCTCCTCTCATCGTGTGATTCACAGTTAAATGTTGTGCCACCGCTGTAATTGGGAAGGCTTGGGCTGCATCTTTTTCAAATGTTTAACTTCCCAGTGTTCTTATTTGTTAATATGCAGTAGCGTTCTGTTACACAGCACCAGGTGGTTGTTTTTTTGTAATACAAACACTCTCTGACAAGCGTCAACGGGAAGTTGGTTCTCTCCTTGTGTGAACAGTGCCAGTTAAAGGCCTTGCACGCCTCGGCTTCACATGCCACTAAATGTGTCATCATCGTGGGGGCAGTGGCACGCTCACATCCCCCACTCCCTCGCAGTGTCCCTTTCCTTCCTCTGCAGATTGTAAAGTCAAGTGTGAATGACACTGGAAATAAACCTTTTTTTCCTCTTTGTTCTTTAAAAACACAGTAGTAGTGAGTCAGTGGCTCCTAGCTCCTTCAGTTTCTTCAGTTTGATTGATTGGCTTATTAGCTTTGGAACAAATGACTTCACTGCAATAAAAAGTGAGTTATTAAAGGTTGGTTGTATTGTTCACATTTGGGTACATTTGTGTGCAGAATATTGGGCAGTTCAATCTGCCAGCTGATTCTGCTCAGCTGGTTTTTAATGTATTCAAGAGATTTCTCTAAATTATCTTTTTTTTTACGTTTCTGTGGAGCAACACTATTATCAACTATGTTGAATTGACACATTTTGAGTGACCTATTTTGTATATTGCATGGCAAGGTAGAGAGCGGGCACAGTGTGTTTTTCCTTCCTCGTATTACTATTAGGTGTTATAAATGGTGTCATCCACACCGCTTAGTAGGTCACCGTATTGTTGATTCTTGAGAATCGTTTTGATCTCAGTCACAAGATAGCATCCTTCACAAATAACACATAAACCATCAATAGTAGGGGGTGAAAATGCAGATCTAGCCAGCTTTTGCTATTAGAACAGAAGAGGAAATATCATAGAAAATATTACTGGCTGCATTTGGCAGCTTTCCCTGAAAAAAGCTCAGTGTGTCAGGTGACTTGGTTTGCTTCTGTCTGTAGCGGTCTACACACCGCCTCACCACAGCAGTCTGCTCTCTTGTTGTTGACGAGCCAGGCTGACTCATGAGGCTGTGCAGCACAAACTCATCAGGCACTGACAGATGAGACACGCTCCCCACAATGGCAGGGCACCCTGTCCCACCCACACACCGTGGTGGCTCTGTTTCTGGAGTTGGAAGTAGTTAAAGTGAAAAAACACACTGCTGATTTAAAGTTTCACTTACTGTAAATAGGAAAAAACAGACTTAGTGTCAGCTTTTTAGACATTGTTTTGATGTGTACACGTGTTGGTTTACCATTTTGCTGATATTGCCATTCATTAAAAGTTCCTTTTGTCAGAAGTCTTTGGCCTAATAGAGAAAGAGTCCAGTGGAACCAAGCAGTGCAGTTTTACCCTAATAAAACCAGCCTTGACCTAAATGAAACAGGCCCACACTCTGTTAGAATAAGTAGAAATAAATTGGGATATTACAGTGGTTTGGCAGTGGTGCCCAATGACGTAGTCATTGCCTTAGGGACTTGGGCGAGTGTGGGAAAAGCAGGAGAGAAGAAGGGTGGGAGCCGATACCAGGAGAGTGTAGCTGATGCCGAGTGGGATTTCATTGGAGGGGGAGTTCTGGAGCCTCTGTGATGTTGGGATGTGGGAGCTCCACTCACATCGGCCGGCGGCAGTTAGACGGGCCTGCTTTTGCATACTGATTCTCTTTCCGCTGCTTTCCACATAGCTTTCTGGACTGCTTGGCCCTGCTAGCCTCACAATGGTTAACTAGCCCCCTCTTTTACAACGCCTGTTTTTATTCTTCTTTTTATGGCTTTGATGGTATTAAATAATCTTTACGTGTCAGAGTGCATTGCTCCCAGTGTTCATGTCGGGAGAGCAAGAGAGCAATTAGGTCAGCGTGGTAGAATAACTCGGTTTCATCCCAGCCTTAAAGTGGCAGGGTACCTCACTTCAACTTGCTCTTTATATTCACCTCAAACCTTCAGAGTGAGATTTTCAAAGAGGTCCAAGGCCAGTGGGGTTATCAAAGCACTCAGAGAGAGAACTTTGTATCTCTCTGTTGTATAGTCTCATGATAACATGTCCCAGAGTGGATCATCAGTTGTGATATTTTAGGTTCCTCACTATGTTAATTTGCCTGAAGAATCAGGCCACGTTTGTCTCCTTTTTTCCTAATGAGGCTGAGCTAAAGACCCATATAACCTATTATCCTGGTTATTGATTTTGAATGTGTTTCAAGCTACCGCTCATTTTGGTAGACCTTGAAATCATTGACATAATTATTTGCAGAGCTGTACTGCTTGTTTTTAGACTAACAGATCCTTAACACACACACTAAACAACAACATATCAAAAGCCTTGTGTTTCTGTTTGACATGATCTCACATGATCTGCGTTGTAAAGTTTCCCATAGCCTGTTGTCCCATGTTTGAGATTGCATTTCAGCCATTTGGCAGGGGAATGTTTTGGCCCATGTCACACTGTTTCATTGCCCTCGTCACAGGGTTTCATACTATTTTCCACACTCATTTTGTACCTTGGCTTTTTCGCTAAAGTGTCTCTGCCTAGTCGGTCAGTCTCCTGGCGTGACGGCTGACATTTCGAGTGAAAGAGTCCTATTGTTGGAGTCTTAACCCCCCTCCACCCTCCTCTCCATAAAACAATGGTATCAATTGCTTCCTCTGAGTACATCCACAGCTCTCAGTGAGAGACAGACTGGCCGGGCCTGTTAGTTAGCCTGCCAGCCGTCGTACCAGGCGGCCAGGCCAACCTCTTCATTCCCAGTGATAGCTCTGTGCTCGAGCCCACAGACTGCGCTAACATTATCTCTGTTGCATGAGGACCAGTCCTTGATCGTGGCTGCACTGCAACCTCGTCAATGCACAAATAATGGCTTGTGTATATATTTATTTCCCTGTGGAGACACAGGAGTAGACCAATGGCTTCTACAACCACTCCCCCCATCCCCCACCTTCTTAATGAATGGTCTCCATTCTATTTTCCTTAATTTTCCCCAGGACATTGCCATTAACTTTGACAGATGATATGTTCTTCAACTGAAACAGTGATCCTGAGCGCACTGTCACTGAAAATTGGATTCGCACACCCGCCCTTTTGCTCCTTGCCTTTTCTGAAACTCTCCTTTTCTCTCCGTCCTCCTTTTTCCTGTTGCTCTCTCTCAGTCGGCACTGAGGGACTTGCTGTTAATATTCCTTTTAGAGCTGCACTGTACGGCTCAGCTGCCAAGTTAACCCTCTGCTGCCATGAGTGAGACAGCTAGCCAGATAGCTGGTGTCACTTACACAGATGTCTGACCAGCCAATCTGTCCTTAAGCACTCCTTGATAATACCAGTACTGCTCTGTGCCAAGTGTGTGTCTGTAATTAGTAATGACATGAAAGGGATTTTTGGTTAGTTGTCCAGAGGAACAAAACCTTTTAATTTTCATATTTACTTGGTATATTTTTTAGTCTTACTCTTGTAGGTAATTTTAAATGTAGACAATATGTAGGCTATATCAAAAAGATTGCTCAGGTGCCAGATAGAGTATGTTAAAGTACACAAAATGATTGGACTCGTCGCACTGAATGGCTTCAGATTATTGCTGTGAAACTCACGATTACTGTCATTATCTTCCAAAACCATGATAAAAACAGAGAAAAGCTGAACATATTCACATTGGAGAAGCTGAAACCTGAGAATTATTGGAACAAATCTACTCCAGGTTACAACAATAATCTATTATTTTACTAACACTGTGGTGGTTACTTATAGGGACCATTACATGGGAGTCTCCTGCGCAGTGGCCATGTCCACTTTCAAAGCACTACACACACCAAAGCATCTTAACACTGATTTCAGTGGAACAAATCCCCTCTATTGTGCCTCCTGTGTGGGCGTATGTGGCAGTTGACAGTGTATTACCCAGCTGCTGTGGCTGCAGCTGCTTGCACATTAGCTTGAGTTGCTAGGCCACATTTATCAGTGTGAAGTGAACACCACGGTGTAGAGATAATGGTCCTGAACAAAGATGATACCACTCTTTGCTGCTGCTAACTCAAACAGCTAGCGCGTCATAAGTGCCTCAGCGCATAGCATCGTTGTCATACTGCTCTGCTGCCAAGTCTGTAGCTAGTGAGCCTCTGCTACTTATTCTGTCTCCATGGGTTTTCATCACAGTGCAGAAGAGCCATCGCACCAAATATCTGTCATGCTGGGATGTTGCGGCACAGAGCCTGTTGGATGACAGGATTTCTGTGTTTGCTGCTGGAGGAGTGGACGTCTGGCCGAAATAACCCCCCAAAACACTGCAGCAAACGATGATTAGGGGCTAATTACATTTACCTTTTGTGTTGGTTTATAAAGCAGTAATTCATCTTCTAGGTTTTTTTTTCCTATAAAAGCTAAATACACTGTTGTTGTTTTGGTAGTTTACGCATAAAGAAAATACATGAACAGTATGTTTATTTTTGAGGAAAGTATTTCAGACATGCACTCAGCGAACTAGGCCTCAGCATGCAGAGGTTTGTTAACGAGAAAGCATAACTCGTGGATGTAAATTATACTCATTCAGTCAGTGAGCCACTATCAATAACAGCAGATCCTTTGATTGGTTTTGTACTTCATTTTGTGCCAAATAGTTTCCATTTTTCTTGGCTTTTTGTGTCGCAGTGATAATTTTGTAATATGGCACACCAGGCAGCATATGGCTGCCATTTATGATCAACAGCCTCTGTAAAGAGGTGACTGTAATATGCAAATTTCTGCATGCTAATGGAATATTAATGTAAAAAGTGTGTTGTATTTGGCCAATAATGAGTCTCTGGTTATTGAGTGTTGATGATAGCCTTTGTTGTTTCACAAGCTGCAGCTTTTTTGTTTGTTCTTTATGTCACACATGCACACACATGTCTACACAAAACACACACTCACACAGACTTATATACATGAACATTGCCTTCTAATTGATTCATGGCATTTGATGAAAATCACGTTGATAAATACCTGGAGTACTTGCCAATTGAAATTGTGAAAGTAAATTGGGCAGAACTGAGACAGATGCGGCACAGTAAATTAAGCAAGCAATCTTCTCTGTTGGGTGACAGCACAATGGTGATTAGGGTTTCATGTGAGCTGCCCTACATTATTTATGGCTGTGCTGTGGGCTGCCTGCAGTTGAATAAACCCACAGTCCATTGACTGGGCACATTATAGGAGGCCGACTTGTAGTGAAAGGGGGAGTTAAAAATGGCTTTATTTCCTCTCGAGGAGGTCCATTTTCATCTAAATGAAGGTGGAACCCCCAAGCGTGTTGTTTCCAGACCCTGCCTGTGTGAAATGTGTTGACTGTGTTCCAGGAGGCTTCTCTGCACCACTCTGCTTCATGTTCCAGGGTGATTTCTGCAGAATTTCTCATTTGTACACATCAGCTAGTTTTCTCAGTCACTTTCTACTTAACTTGGTGCCCATTGCCAATTCACAATCTGGCTGTGTTTTTGTCCACAGTTGTACTTAGGAATGTCTTTTTCTGCACAATAAGATATGTTAAATCGCTTTGCATTAACAAAACACAGCCAAGATCACTGCTTTACTTACAGTTCCTTACAGTTTCCAATGCTAATTTATTGCCTGTATTGTTTTGTATGATATCCATAGAGAAAAAAGGGTGTATGTTTTGTGGCAGGAAGATATAAACAAGATCAAGACATTATCTCCGTATCCACAGCATGAACAAGATACTGATGTTCAAATTCAGCACTTCAGGGTTTTTTTCCACCTGCAAGCTGGCCCTTGAGTACAGTAGTGATAAAAAAACTCTTTGCAACGCAAATGCTGTGCATTTAGAAAAGGTTCCAGTGTTTAAAGTGGTGCAATGGATTATGACATACAAAGGATCAGAAAATGATTGAGTTTTATATAATCCAATTAAAAAATACCTTCATGGCCTCAATCCCCATCCTGCAGATCAGCCTGGAACACACTTAATATAAGATTGCTACAGCTATGTTTTATTTTTTTATTTTTATTATTGCAAAAAAAAAAAAAAATCAAAGACAAAATGAATGAGGCTGCATCTGTCCATAATGTTGGAAAGCTTCTAAATTCAACTACATTCATAACTGTGTACACTATTAGTTTATAACAGATTTTTTTCTCAAATAGCTATGCATATTAATACAAATGATTGTTTTAGTTGTTATTTGTTTTTTTGTAGATATAATGTAAAATTACTTTGATTCGATTCCAATTTATAGGCTCACGATTCAATTCAATATCGATTTTTGATTCAAAAACGATTCACAGTATGTAAATGTAGTTACTTTTCCCATGTGTGTATGTATGTATATATGTATGTTGTGTGTGATGTCTGTAAGCTACTGGGACCTTGAATTTCCCCTTGGGTATCAATAAAGTATCATGTGATTTTAGTAGACATACAATACAAAAATAAAAATGTGAATTGATTTTTGGAATTCTATTAATCGATTTTAAATCGGTAGAGCTTGAATCGCGATTCCAATACGAATCCATTTTTTGCACACCCCTAGCGTGTGTGTCTCCTGCATGCGCAGTACAGCAACAGGGACTGGGAGTTGCTACATCCCTAGACGGCTGATTGCGGTTCACTGGCTCTGCTACCAACGGAGAGCCTCCGAGCTTCTGTACAGCAGCAGCGGCGGGTTTACAAAGAGGACTATTGACAAATCTAGCGACTTTCTCTGGCGACACCAGTATTAGCTGGAGAGAGCGAGGTCTTTTTTGTCTCTTGCACCCGCTACGTTCATCTCTCTCTGTCACTTCAGAATGAGGTGCCACAGCAAGCCTACAGGCGCGTAGTGCCAGCACCTTGCATGGCAGCTCTGCCCCCATCTGTGTATGTGAAGGGGTGAATGAGAGGCAAATTTACCATCGGATGAGTTGTTCTTGAGAACGCTTCGAATGGGCACGCCACCTGACAATGCTGCGTGCAACAACACTGGGAACCAAGCATTTTATAACTGCATTCTGTGTCACATGTTGTTTGGGAGAATTTAGAGAAAAAAATACTGGGAACCAAGCATTCTGCTCATTCCGAAACAGGAAGTGATCAATTGGTGATGAATTGGTACATGAGATCGATTAAGAGGCTACAGACAATGAGATATTGTTCCTGCTGTCTGTTGAATACCGGCTGTGTGTAAGGTGCAAGAAGAGTCAGTCCATCAATGCATGTCTTTTCTGGCCGATACAGAGCTTTTCACTGCAGACCTTTTGACACATCATAGCAGGAAAAGCACAGGTGCAATTAATAACATTTAAATGGCTGCATCCTATTTAGTTTGGCCAGTTCTAGTTCCTGGTATTGTGTATCATGGCTCACTGGTACATGGCTTACTGAGACACTAAAATTGAACTGAGCCATCGCTAAAGTTATTAGTAACACCTGGGCTTTTCCTGCTGTATCAATTTAAAATGTTGGCTGGGAAAATATTCTGTTCATGCCTTGATGCTGATTTTGATTGCTCTCCTTCTGTCTCACACATTGTTTCTCTATCACTTCCAATACAGCGGTGTCTGGTGTGATCTAGCAGTGAAAACAGACAGGGGTGGAAGTAGGAATTTGAAAAATGAGGAGAAAACAGTTTGCAGACCATTTGGCGTTTTGCCCATTGTTACACCTATGCACATGTGAAAAGGCTTTTCTCTTTCTCTTGCCTTGTGATCCAGCCCCCCCCCGAAGTGTGGAATTATTGTATTAGTGTTAACCAGTTCTATTTCAGTCAACTTTAACAAACAGCAGAATAACAGTGTTGCTGATAGAACGTCTATTTAATGTTTCCTTTGCTCAGCTTGTAGTGTTGTTGCAGGGCATCTGCTCGTTAGGTGACAAATTGAAAACAGGTGTGTTCATCATCTGAGCACTGAGGGAGCACTATGAAGGGTAACATTGTTTTAGATGTAAATATATCAAAATAGTTGTGTTCCCATTAGAGCTGGGCAGTGTATCGGTATTTTCTCCATATTGCCCAGCCCTAGTGCCCATGTGCTCATACCTGAATTTAAATATCAAATAAGTATAACTAGAACTGCAAGCAGTTACAACGGGGTCCAAGCCTCCCTGCCTAAGTCAGCCACAACGACCCGGGGAGTGCACAAAAGTGGAACCCAAAGAGAAAGGGTGGGGGGGCAAACGTCAGGAAATATCGAGAGGCGCATGTAACAGTACGGATTAATAGCACAATGACCCCAAAAAACTCTGGGCTTCAAGGCTGGATACAAAACCTTCTGTAAGGGAAACAAAAACATCAGCAGAATGGGACACTGTTGGCTTTTAGCTCCAAAAGACAGTATGTTTCTACTAGTTATTATTAAGTTACAAAGTTATGAATCAGAAGTGCCGTTTGGCGTCACGTACGACGCACTCAACCTCAGAAGTGTTAAAAAGGCCCAAAATGGTCTACGTAGATTATAGCGCCCCCTAATGGCCTATCTTTACCAAATTTGGTACAGAGCCACCGAGCGGCATGCCAAACAATCATCATAGGTTTGGTGTTGATAGCATTTACAGTGGCAGAGATATTGCAATGGCCAATCATCGCCAACTTTGGTACATACCATTGGGAAGGCATGCTAAAAACTGCCCACAAGTTATGTGTTGAGAACATTTAATGTGGCCGAGATATGATATGATATGTGATTGTTAGCTTGCTTCCGAAAATTTGTTTGGTGTGGCCTATATCAGGAGACTCGGTTTAATTCAGTGAACACGTGGATGTAAAGTCTGATGTAAAATGTGGGAGTTATAGGCAAAAAAAAACATTTGACGTCATTGTAGCGCCACCTAGTGGTCCACTTGTGTAATATTTGGTAAGTCAGGTCAGCTACCCATGGTGGAAGTGGGTCAGTTTTTTGCGTCTGAAGTCTTTGCAGAGTTTTGAACCAGTCCTGAAAACGGCACACCGCCACCATGTACGGTTTAGGCTGCAACAAGAGTTTTACGCAGAGAAGAATAATGAAGAAGAAGAAGAAGTCCTTAGAAAAACAATAGGGTTCCACAGCCCTGTTGCTTGAGCCGCGTAGCGCTTTGCACTACTGTGGTCCACGCATCCTCGTGCTTGGACCCCTAATTATTCTAAGTTGTCTGCCTGAAGCTGCTGGTGTTTTCTGGAAGTGCACCTCCCTGTTTGCAACGTTTAACAAGAAAAAGACGTATCCTCTTCATTTTCTCAAGTGGTATGTCAGCTTCAGCACACATTGCAACATCATCTCCCACAAACTCACGCCTTGCATCTATTGATGTTGTCGTTGCCTCAATGGTAACCTGGAGGGATTTGCCCACTGTGGATTTAGCTTTGTTCTTGAAATGAACCTTTGATTTCAAATGGTCGTTATGTCTTCGCGGGTCCAGTCAATTGTATGTTGACAAAACTTACAAAACAGTTGTTGTCCACACCCATGGTAGTCGTTGGAGTATTGTTCAGCCCGCTATTTAGCAGTCAAGAGTTTCTTAATTTCTTTGCCACCGTTGGCTTATCAGGAGCCACTTGTGTGAACGTGGGGACGTATGGTCACTAGGCAACATGTTTAACAATGCCCTTTGGCGCTTGTTGTTTTAAACTGAAAATTGAAAAATGTATTTAATATGTCAACAAAATATATGCAAATTCAGTGCAATTCTGCGTGTAGAAGAGAAGTCCGTTTTCATGTGTAGATTCTGTGATTCTGCCTGCGTTTTCCGCATTATGGAAATCATAGGGCCCTAAACATACCGTATCAATTTTTTGTGGGATGATGAGTGATGATGACTACAGAAAGAGGCCTTTTTGAACACTCAAGAGTCTTGGAAGCTTGGGTTTGCAAATGAAAAGCAGTTAATTTCTGTGTGTTGGAGGTGTGGGATGTGAAAATGGAATGCCATCTCTAATTTGTGTTTTGTTTGTGCATTTTACTTCTAGTAGAGTCATTGTGGATTTTTTGCCCATGCACATGTTATGAAATGGCTAACAAGAAGGCTGTGTTTGTTTTATATGTGAAATTGATTGTCATCTCCACTTTGATGGATGTCTGTAGCGTGAGTGTGGCCTAATTGTCCTTCCGCACAACAGCGTGTTGTCATTCTCAGTTGGCCACTGGCCCAGGATACCCACTCAAACTCTACTTGTCCAGAGCACCAAAACAATGCAGAGCTGCCGTGCTCCTTCGAACACTGTTGGGCAGTCCCCTGGGGGTGGGCTGTTTTATGATATGTCTTTGCCAAATCTGATCCTGGCACTCAATTGCTTCTTTGTCATTTCTTCCATGTGAATGTCAGTGTGGCTGAGCTGTGGCTCCATGGATTCCCTGTGTTCAGATACCTTGCATGGCTTTCATCAGGACTTAGGCAGCGCTGTGTGCCTCCCCCTCATCCCCACCCGCAGCCCCATCATCCTCCAACCATTGTTTTCCTATCCAATGACACTTATGTTTTAGCCTCTTTTATGAAGCATGAAATACAAGCTTTTATATTGGGATTGGCAGGTAATTAAACGTTTGATCGGATCCAGGCTGTGCTCATTAAATCGTCAAAATGATGTAACGTTTCACTGCCACTGCCGTGTGCCAGCATGGCATGTTTTTCCACTTAGGGATTCCAATATTTGTCTTTGCCATAAACACAGGGCATCTGGTTGCGGGTAGTGCCGCCCAGCCTTCATTCGGACTTTGACATCGAAATGTGGGTGAATTCTTCAGAGAGAAGCTGCCTGGCTTCTCATTTAGCAGCTCTCGAAGGTATGATAAATGTTACTAATCACCTACTGACCCCGAGGGGTCAAGCCTTTGCCCTGTCGCCCATCACCCTCCTCCTTCCTGCTGTCCTCGCTTCGCCTCTGTACCCTGTGGATAGCCTTTATCTTGCTCAGGCAGTAGTTTTTCTCTCCAACATTGCTTGTCCACCAGCAGATACCATGCAAGTCAACTATGCACTTTACTTGTTTGCAGTCAAGTGTGAGATTCTTTCCCCTTCCAGATTTATCTTTCCTAAAATATCTGTTATTTGGCCTCTGAGATATATTTATGTTGTATGACTGTGTTTAGATACAGTGAGTCAGAACATATATGTGTTCCTCTCCATGTTGTCGGCTTTAGTTTTGACCTCTGCACTACTAATATCACAGCTGTTTTTTGGGACCTTATGGAAGATATAAGTAAATAGAAGAATGTGTGAGATTATCAGGGAAATAATCTAGAAATGAGTTTAGTTGAAATACCAAGGACAGGCTATAAATACACACACTCACACACACACACACACACAAAGTGTCTATGCTGGATGGGGTTTCTGTTAAGCTTTTTTTCCACTGGCAGTGTAAAGAATCGCAGAGGAGCTTTTGTTCTTTTGAAAATCCACCTGATAATGTCGGTAGCTGGCTCCTTGCCTGAGCTGGTTGGATTTAAAAGAAAATAGAAAAAAAACAACTCCCAGCCCAGCCCAGTGTTGCACTCCTTACACACAACCAACACAGTGGCCCAGATTTTCTACAATCCCCCAGTGAATCAACTCCTGTGTTTGGAGCCTTTAGAAGTGTTTGTAGCCAATGTCATTTTCAATGGGGAACCCTCAGAGTTGAAGAGTGCAGCGCAGGTAGGAATAACAATGCTGGCAACACAATAGTGGCACCAGCATGGTGCCAAGTTTTCTGGGTTCACAGATAGGCATTTACTCCATCTGCTTCCCTCTTAAATGTTCCACATGAGACTGATTGAGCCATTTCGTATTGCTAAGCTGCGTGAAGAGTGCTACTTCTATAATGAAAGAATACTGCTAAATCAAGGCTTGACAAATCTACTTTCTCCATGTCCCCATATTGAGTGTTGGCGGATTAGGCTCTAATTTTAGTGCTACTTATCTCTTCAGCTGCTTTTAAGAATTAGTTCCAAATAACAAAAAAGTGTAAAAATTGTGAAGGCATTTTGGGGGTTGGAAGGGAGGTTGGTGGGAGCTGGGTATTGTCAGGGAAGCAAGGCTGTGAAAAAGAGATTGTCTAGTGGCAGTGAGGGCCTGTGAATAAGAGTTCAAATTTACATACAAATCTGCAGAAGAAACAGTATTTGCGGCGGTTGAGTAGAGGGCAGTTGTTTAACAAAACTCTGAGGAATTTTTCATTCGCCATCGCTTCAACCGCAAGTTTCTCAAGTGGATTCAAGAGCTCACAAAGCCTTTTCAAACAACCCAGACAATGCAAAATCTAACACCACTTTTTCACCTCTTTGTCTCTCTCTCTCTTGTTCAGTTTTCCAATAACTGGAAGTCAGAAGTAAGTTTATCTAGTCAAAACAAAATCACTTTACTGCACTCACTCTAATGTCACAAACACCCTGACAGTTTAGACCTCTGCGGCTCACATGTATTTGGCTACTGTGACACAACTATCAATACCCCACTGGAGGCAGTTGCATTTAAAACAATGGATGTTACAGCGTTGGTGTGCATTCAGCACTTTTGAATAGCCGTCAGCTTATTGATTCTCCTTCAAGGTCGGCATCAATTGCTGTCTGCCTCGCCTTTTCTGTTTCTGACAGCAGAGGGCAAATCTGTGTTAAAAAACTTGCTGTTCAGTTGAGTTGGGTGGGAGAGACCCATAAAAAAACACTGTGGCGTTTTCCACTCTGATTTGCCTCTCTAGGAGTGGAGCCCTTTTCGTAGCAAGCAGTGTTTGGGTGTGATTATGTAATCCATCAGAGTATTACCATAAAGGGGGTGGGAGGGGTTGGGTGGGGGGTGCCCAGGGGTTGGAAGGTAATAGTGGTGCTACTGATGATCATCGTCTAGCAACTGCCCAAGGGCAGGAATGTTTTGTGCGCCGACGTGTCCGACAGGTGGCTAGGAGACGCTAATTGATTAATGATCAGGGTGATATATGAGCCCCCGCAGCCAGCCTAAACATAAAGGCTCAGAGCACCGGTGTCACCCTAAATCATTTCCAACCAGGCCAGTAAACCCAAAACAGTTCCCTCATTAGCATATGAAAGACCAATTGGGAGGGGGACTGTCCCTTCCAAGCCCTTTGTAGGCCGCCTATTGTCAACATACTGAGTCTGAATTAACAGGCTAGCATTTTATGCTCGATGAATAATGACAACAAAGATGGTTTTATAATAAGGGTCACTCAGCACTAATGAATGATTAACATCACCACAATCTAAGCCTTTGATATTATTTGGATTTCTGCCTGTGCATGGCTTTGACAAAAGCAACACTCACCTAGATAGTTGTACGTAGAAGAACTACTGTCTCCTGCACTGTATGAGATGTACATTTCTGTTATTCTACTCTGGAGCATAACATATTGATGTGAATATCAAAGGTGAATGGATGTGTTTTCACCATGTGGTATAGTAACTATAATTCCTTTCACCTAGATGGGAGATCATTTTCATTCTTTCTTTAAATGGGTGTTTTTGCTCTGTACATCATGGAGCAGACATGTTTTCCATTTAAGCAGTGTCAGATTCTTCTTGAATGATGGAACATTGGAGGAATTCACCTGCCCCCAGATGATCATATTTTGCACTTAGTGCTCCACATAACACTGTCATTGTCAGTGGCCTCTCTCTCTCTCTCTCTCTCTCTCACTCTCACTCTCTCTCTCTCTCTCTCTCTCTCTCTCTCTCTCTTTCTCTCTCTCTGTCTGTCACTTCCTCTCTGACTCTCCTCTCTCTTGGTCTCTTCCTCTCTAACTCTGACTCTCACTCTCTTATGGTTATTGACCATTCCACAGGGGGCCTTGCGTGACCCTCTTTATTGTTTTGTTTGGATGACTTTGGAAGGACAATGGCAGTCTGGAGCCTTGGCTGGCACTCAGCGTGTGTGAATCTGCATCTTTCCATTGGGAGTGCTGTCCTCCGATGTCAAGAGAGGTTATGTGATCTATGTGTGACTGAAGGGGGTTTCCACCACTGAGAGTCAGCCCTTAGGAGAGGGGTTTATATTGTGTGTGTGTGTGTGTGTGTGTGTGTGTGTGTGTGTGTGTGCGTGCTCGCACGACTGGTGGAATTTTATAGAACCATGCGAGTTAAAACAACACATAGTGTCTGTTTTAATGTGAGCTCATGACTCTCGCCGCAGGGCTTCCATTCCCAAGTATACTCGCACTTGGAGACTGCCGGTCGTACCCGCAATCACTTTTTTTACACATTTGCACTGGGTAGCAGTGTAGGGTGCTGCTCTCACAACGAATACATGAATGTCGCAGAGCCGATGAATGATTTTACTTGAGAGTTGGTCCACCTCCCATCAAACCTTTTAACCATCAGCACTTCCTAAATCAGAGCAACCTAAATCCTCATCCTAGGTGCTGCTGGAAGGCCATACATTGAGGATAGGGTGACCCTGCTATGTTATTGTCTCAGGCTCTCTGCTTGCTAAGACTGTGGTTCCTTCAGCAATCGAGGCCTTCTAGGTGTGGAAAATTGGGTTCCATTTTGAATTTATTTCAGCCATCAGCAAGGATAAAGATGTGATTACCACAGGCTACTCCTGTCCGCTCTCATCAGCGTATAGGCTGTAGGCTTGCACATGCATGCCACACACACACACACACACACACACACACACACACACACACACACACACACACACACACACACACACACACACACACACACACACACACACACTTTAACATACACACCATACTTGCATTTGCATAAACTCTGTCCTCATTTCATCCTACTTGACCTTTTTATCTAAATTAGGCCGTTCTTAGTCTAGTGGACCAGAACCACACCATTCACAAAGAAGAAGTGAGGACGTGTAATAAAACAGGAAGTGAAATGAGGATCATTGAGGACACAGGCCAGCTGAATGTCAGGTTGGAATAGATACCAGAGTGATCAGCAGAGTCAGAAAGGTACACGTTAATGTGTTGCCATCTCATTATTGAGATCACAAAGGTGTCTGGTCAGCTTGCAGCTAAATGCTACATACAGTATTAGTTTGAGTTGTCACATGCAGAGTAATGCACCAGAGCCATGCTTTGACCTGATCTGATGCAAAGCCCCAATTCACTTCTGAAATTATCATAGTATTAGTATGATACATATTTTGAATCCAATTTAAAGGCTTAGCCATTGTAAACAAATGCTGGTGCATTGCTCAATTGGATTTTATTATAACTGCAATAAAATGGATCAGAACATTTTTAAAATCAAAAAATATCCATTGAATAAATATTGAGTCACTGGCATAGTTTTCTAACCCAAACTAATTCATTTTAGGCACACTATACTCAACATCCATTCATGCCAGTGTAAGCAGGAGCAAGGCAACACACAATGTTAAATTTCTACTCACTGTTGTCTTTTAACTTTATTAAACAGATGTTAATTTGAGGCTGTTGGTTGTGATGTGGTGTTGGATTATACAGTATATTATATTTGAAGATGTATTACTGTATATTTTGCCCTCAGAGCTAACACATGGCATTAAAAGTGTCCACACCCTGTTGTGAATGGGTTTTGTGGTATTAGACAGTACAAATATTACATGACGTTTGTAACATATAGGCCTGTAATTAAGATAATTTTAGGATCTGCATAGGCACCACGGCACTGATGTTGACTTTGCATCCTGTAAGTCTGGTCTTTCCTCTCCATCTTTGTCAAACAGGGTAAATGTGAGCTTATAGCCAGTGTACGTGAGCAAAATTTGCGTGAAAAGAAACTGTGACAAAGCTCATCCATCTAGCCTCAATCCCTCATGTGAATTTGTAAACACGATTCCTAATTAACATCGAGTTGAGGTTTGCACAGTAGGAAGCTGGAGTTGTGTGATGTGCAAGTCTTTGCAGCACTCTTTGTAGTAAGTATTATGGCCGCTGCTATCGATTATTTTAATAATCAAGCATTCTACCGATTATTCTATTGATTAATCGGATAACAAATTGTTTAGTTTTATTGAAAAGCAATAATATACAATAGTTTGGTTTAATTTTCGGGAAAAAACTACATTTCTATTGCCTTCATTGCTTACAATATCATCTCTCAAAAAACTAAACATAATTAAGTGCATTTAAGTGCCATATTACATTGTTTTTAAAGAAAACATTCTGAAATGCAATAACAACCTCAAACTAAGGCATACATTAAACATACATAAACATTACCTTAACTTGTGCAACTTAACTTCCAGAACTACACGTTTCAACCTGAGACTGATCCTTATATAGGCCTATAAGTATGTATAAGTTATACCTAACCTATTTCCATTGATATATTTGATTAAAATGTCACACAGTTCTGTTAAACTTATGCTAGTAGATCGTTGATCAGCTGTTTCTCCGAAGGGATAGTCAACAAGTCGACTCTTTAGATCAAATTGTGGTCACCACTACGTAATATCTTGTCTTTGTTTTTGGTAGTTGTTGTGTTTGGTGGAGTTTTATCATTCATACGACTCTGTAATTTACTTTTGTCGGGTCCACTTCATGGAATGGATGATTAAGTTTGACTCAATCTTTTCTGTTGAGATGCTGAAGCATTGACGTCATGGTATTACTGTGGTAAGCTAGCTCCATTGTGCAGTAGACACACTGTACATAGTTTTTGTTTTAATTCTGTTTGAACTGATTCCAAACTTTGGACACTTTCTGTTGTTTTTCCAGCCTGTCTCCTCTCCCCTCACTATTTACACTCTCTTTCTTTATTTTGTAATCTCTGCCGTCAATCTTCATGGCAGCGTCACCCCGGTGTGCCACAGTAATAATCATCTGTGCGGTAAAAACCGTGAGTGATACAGCATTGATTAAAAGTTTTCTTCGAGGCAAATCATTTTGCATCGAGGATTTTTTGTAATCAAATTATTCGAGTTACTCGAGGAATCATTTCAGCCCTAGTAAAAATGCATGCATTATTTTTGTAAGGCTGTTATATTCCTGCTTAAGCCGTTTGAGTGTTTTCAGGAGCTTATGATAACAAATTAGTGTGAAATTCATTTGCTGCTTGTAAAATGGCACCAAGGCCACTTCGGCCCTGGAGATGGGGGATTGTTTTTTGTAGTGGTGTGATGGCCTTTCTAAAGAGCAACTGTTTCTGGAACCATCAGGAACGCTCTGTCCTGGTAGAATTTGATGCTTTCTTTGTTAACTGAAGTGTAGAAAAGTTCTTGGTGCTTGGTGAAGTTAAATAAATCCAAACAGACCACAGTTTTAAAGGTTATTGGTTTCTCTTGAACATGCTTTTGGAAAACTCGGCCTGGTCCACAGCTCTACCTTTTAATGGGAGCTGGAGGGATCCTGTAGACAGGATATGCTAAAAAGGGATAGTCTCTGTTTCCTTCTTAAAGAGAGACAGGATAAACTCACTGCATTTGACAAACCAAATTTGTATTCAAATATTATTGACCACGATTGTTCAGTTTGGCATTTCTGTTGAATGCACGAAATCCAACAAAGTGTCTTTTAACATTTGCAAACCACCATCCTGTAATTTTCATCCAGTTGTTTTGGGTTAAAAACAATCCTGCACAACATTTTCCATATTTTCTGAAGTACAAAGGGTCATTTATGGCATATCCTAAGTGCCATGTGACTTTTTCAATTTAAATCTGCAACCAGACATTGGTAAACACTTGTGATATTTTACCAACATGCATATACAAAATGGAATTGTTCACACGCTTGCTCCAAACCGGTGTCGCTAGATCCATATCTGCAGCTTAGGCCTAGCTGTCCTTTTATGAAGAAATTACATGCCACTTTAGATTTGTCTCTGTCTGGCAATGAAGGCGCCTCTGTGTCCCTATTTGTGCATCAGGCTAAGGGGATTTCTAGGCCGCCACCTGATTCACATTGCTGTAATTGAGTTGTGGCCATAAGCACTTCTGTGCTTTTCTAGGCCCCAGGTAATTTACACACCACAAAAGCACTGTTTTACTCCACTTTTCACATGATTTCTGGGACGCAAATGTAGTCAGTGAGAAAGTCCAATCTGTTGGAAAAGGGTGGGGAGATTAAAGGGAGGATGAGGGTGAAGGAAGGAAAAAGAGTGTAAGAGTTTTTGCGTTGTGGAGCAGTTCTGTGCCAGAGAGACTACGGAGTCACCGAGTCTGCAGCACGTGGATAAGGAACACAAAGCTCATTGGTTTCAAATATCTTTCTCTCTCTTTCTTCATCTCTCCTCAGAGCTTAGGAGCTGCAATCGATTCAAGGGGAGATTTCCTTGGCCAAGGCCAGGGAGATTGACGTTTTTGGGGTAAACCCGAATTTGTCGCTCCTGTCAGTTCGGGGTAATTGGACTTACCACACTCCACACTTGTATCTGTGGGTACAAAACACCATCTTGCTCTTTATAACTAGTGTTGTTCCTTGTCATGTGATGGACATGTTGGTCACTGTTTAATGTACAGCATTAGTATTTTCAAAACCTGTGGAATCATTTTCACAAACAGACTCTGTGCTGTTGTCTTGTGGCCTGTGTGCCGCCAGTGGTAGGATCAAGTCTAATCCTGGTTCTGTTGCATCACAATTGGAGCTGGAAGCAGTAAGATTTGCTCTGTCATATTCAAGCGACAAAGACCAAAAAAAAAAAACAGCCATTCATCATTAGGAACTGGCGTGAAGATCTTGGACCATCACTCTGTGAATTTAGACTGATTTATTGGGTCTGATTCATTTTCTTTATGTCTGCTGCAAAACACTGTGGCAGCAGAAAGAATAGTTATGTGCTGTTTTTTTTATTCTGGCATTTCATTTTATGTTGTTTTGCCAACATGTTGCCACAATAATGACTGACAAGAAGGAGCTGAAAAGGTTGGTCATTTCCTCTCAGCCAATCATAGCAACAAGTCACCAAGACTGTGGCTTAGTATTTACTGTCCTGTCCTATTAGGCTTTCTTCTGTCTGTCGTGTCCTGTTCTGTCTTATCCTGTCCCATCCTTGCCCTGGGGAAAGGGGATCTCTTCCCCCAGACAAACACCTTCCCACATGCCAACCACTAAGCAAAAGCAAATAGAATGGTATGTGCACAACGATGCCAGCCAATACCCAGAAAAATCCAGACTCTGTGTACAAATTGCCTCCTTCGTTGAATGCCCACACCAGAGAAACACATATTCACACCCACAGAGGACGTCCATGTGTCGTAACTGGGGATGACAAGTGGTCTGGCAGACACTCCTCTGTTTGCCACCAGTTTGGCATGCTGCTGGCCTGATGGACAAGACGAAGGCTGGCATGTTGGTTTTATATGCATACAACGCTGAGTTCCGGGCGCCTGGGAAGCTCACCTGGTAGAGCGGGCGCCCATATCTAGAGGTTTACTCCTCAACGCAGCGGCCACTGGTTCGACTCCGACCTGCGGCTCTTTGCTGCATGTCATTCCCCCTCTCTCTCCCCTTTTATTTCTTCATCTGTCCTATAAAATTAAAGGCCTAAAATGCCGCAAAAAATCCCTTTGTCTTTTGTATATCCTCATCCTTTTGATCTTTTTCCTTGGAAATAGTCATCCCACTGTGTTGTAGCTTTTAGAAATTGGCAAAGGCAGCCACAAAAACACGCAGAAAGTAAAGTAGGTCAGTTTTCGATTCACTTTGCTCTCTTAATTGTTTAGAGGGCATAAAACCTTATTTACTGCATTTATTCATGATTAAACATCACTGTTTTTGGAAATCCTTGAATTATTCTATTAGCTGCTTTAATAAATCAGGTACATGCCGTTCTTGCATGCAGTCATTTCCCAGTTTCTCTCACTCTCTGAGTTAGCAGGTTTGGGGTTTTCATCTCCACATGAAGTGGTATTTAACACCCCCTCCCCCCTTCCCTGTCATAATTTAGATGCAGTCTCATTCGTGGGTTGGGAAGCGGCCCCGGCAGTTGATGTGGAACACATGCCTTTAATGATTCACTCTGTGTGCGGTAGGTCGGTGGTGGCTGCTGAGCTCGCTGCCTCTCCCTCTGTCTAGTATGGTACTCCTGTGTTTTTTTCCCCCCAGTGTTGTGGGATTTGTTTTAAAATTCAGTTAACAAATGGAAATTTCAGGGAAAATGTGTTGTTAATGCACAGTTGTTCCTGTGTAATGGCACTTCTTATTCTCCCTTATAGATAGACAGAGAGACATAATTATCACTCGACACCTTTGTTGTTTAGCCAGACTTTGTCCTTTTTGTCTTGCCACCATGCCACAGCAGCTTTTTTACTCTTTCTTTTAGATTTCCCCATGTTAGATTAAAACTGCCTTCTTTGTGGCTGTGCCAGTTTCTTTGCAACTGTAATGGCTCTTTCATTGTGATGTACTTGTGTGAGTGTAGCGGTGTGATTGTGTTGCACACTGGGCCTTCTGATTAATCAATTTAATGTGTCAGATTTACACAAACCCCCCAAATTCCGGTTGAGTAAACTACTTCAAGCTCAGTTGGTATTTTTGGCTGCTGAGCTCATTTATTGTAAGGCATTTGAATAGCATGATATTGTGTGGCATCTTACTTCCTCGCTTTCATCAGAATAGCAGAAGTGTGCTGCAAGTCTTGATGCTCAATTGATTTAAGTTTTCGCTCGTGCGTGTGCACTTCACCCACTGTTAAAAAATTCAGAGGTTTGGCAGTATGAATCTCATTCAAACAAATGTAGCCATGGCCTTGTCCCTGTGCATTCATCCAATCAGCCATTGCTTTACCTTTCATTGTGTGTAAAGGGGGAGTTTCTGACTGTACAGTTATAGAATGGTTAAATGTGCCAGCACAAGACAGGGAGTGGTCCAACAATCCAAGCTGACATACATGGCTTCCTGTTTTTGCTTTCACCCAGTTCCCTCAACCCCAGCCTACATCTTTCCATCCACGCTTCCATCTTTTGTTCTTCCCCTTTTTTTCTTTCTATCACTTCCTCTGTCTAGCCATCCTGGGTCCCACGCCCCTTTGTGTGTGGACCTCTCCTTCCTCCGCTTTCTCACACATACGCACATCTCTGTATCTCATACCACACAAACTTAGTGGACATTGCACATGCATGGTATGAAGACAAACGGCCTATGTCCTTGACATAATCAGAATCAGCTTTATACTTTTAACTGCAAGTGAGCGGCTCTTTCCTTTTTGCAGAGACAAACTTGCGGGTGGCCACAGCACTCAAGATAGAGAACACAGTAGCTGACCTTGCGTGACAGAAGGGCTGCTAATATTCAGTGGATACTCAAGAAATAGCACGTATATGCCAGGCTGAGGCATTGTATTAATGTGCGGAATGAATGTAGTCATTGTTTCACTGGCAGAAATGGATCATGTCTTTGTTGTATCTTTGGATTTGGATCGTATCTATGTGTTGGTGCACATTATTTTGTCTTGTTTTTTATTTATTTGGCTGTTCATGACTCAAGGAAATGTTTGTGTGTGTTGTTGGAAGTCCGCATGCCTTTCTCTTTTGTATTAGTGGGAGAGTAATTTAGATTTAGCTCTTTTCCCACAAGTACTTGACTTAATGCCCATTAAGTTGACCAATCCTGTGTTTACTGTGTTTTTATGCGGTGGTGTTCAGTTTTTACAATACCCATAATCCACAGCATAACAAAGTGGCACTCGTAAAGTTTGCTTTAATGAAACTATGCCTTTGTGCTGTTTTATGCACTGTGTTTTGAGTAAATTGGTGTTAATCTGTTTGGGTGTCACAGATGTAGCTTTCTGTTAGAACTTGTTTTATAAAGTCTGATGCTCTCAGTGCTGGTTATGTAACAACAGAGTGAGTGCTTGAAGTATGGTGTGTGTGTGTGTGTGAGAGTGAGAGAGAGAGTGCTGAAATTGATGAAGAGACCTCCCTGGATTTAAGTGTTGCTACAAAGCACCACCCGATACTGTATGCACAAAACCCCAGCCACTCTAGACGAGAGGGCGTAGCTAACAGTACTGAGTAGTCTGCAGTTCCTCTTTGGGGCGCCTCCTGACAGAAACTTGGCAGTAAAGGAAACATAAACAAATTCCCTGTGGTGGGCTGGCAGGCTGGGCGGCGCGGTTCCCCCCTGTTACCATACATGCACAGCACAGCGCTGCTCGGCTCAGGCTAGCCCGCTCAGCTCAGCACCCACAAGCTGTGAGAAATAGATCTTAAAGGGACAGGTGCTGCCTGCACTTCTTAAAGAGGCACAGACCCACTCTGTATCTGCAGCCTGTTTTCCTTGTAGTCGTCACAGTTGCATAGGCCAACACATGTGCTTTCCACTGTATTGTTTCAGTCCAACAGTGATGTGTGTTGCTCCTGGTTCACTGGCTCTATGGAGGTTTCCAACAACACCATTCAAATGCTGCCTGGGGAGAGGGGAACTGCTGCCAGAGGTCCCAAAATGGTTGTTTGTGCTGAGGTAGCAAAACGTTGTAGTGGTGATGATGTAACGACTGAAGCTTTGGAGGTGGGAGGCAGGCCTTGCAATCCAGTAGTGAAGAGGGAGACAAGGTGTGGTGGACCCAACAGTCACAAACACACACACACACACACACACACACACACACACACACACACACACACACACATGCAGGATTCCAACAATCAAAACATACTGAAACATACATGCTTGCACACACATGCTCATTTTTACATGTGTGTGCAGACAGAGACTCGTATACCTACAGTTTTTCTTTCTCTCTCCCTCTTTTTCCTCTCACTCTCCAAACACAGTGGTGTATTGTGCAGCCTGACCTGGTCCCTGTCCAAAGGCAAGAGAACCCAGATAGCTGAAACAGAGGGCCCACTGCGAACAGACCGGCCAGGCTGTAGTTGTTATGGCCTGCTATGGCCTTTTAAACCAATGGGGACTAACTGAGCCCAGAAAGTGTGTGTGTGTGTGTGTGTGTGTGTGTGTGTGTGTGTGTGTGTGTGTGTGTGTGTGTGTGTGCACGCATGTGCATGTTATTTTTGATCAGCCACAGAAGGGTTTTTTGGACAGCACTTGCAGGAGCCAACATGGCACCTCCATGCAATTTCTTAAGCACTGGTAAAAGCATTTGCCTGACTTTTAATAGTCATTGGTCTCCACAACATCATCCAAATGCACTATTTTCAACCAACCTTTAATAGCAGTGCTGGTGAAAACTGCTGCAGAAAAGAGTGCAATGGCGAGTAGAAGACGCTTCTTCTCTCCAATTTCTACTAGGAGGATTAAAAGTTTTGAACAGTAAATCTTTTTTTTTTTCCTGGAATGGTGATGGATGCAAGGTCCAGCTCACAGGCTGCCTCATTGGTTTCAGTCATCTGCCTGACTGGCTCATCTGTGTGCTTAACACCTGTATGAGTGTGGTATCGTTAGAAACTATAGTACTTTTAACAGGCTGGATTTTCTACATTTAGATATAAGAGTATGAATGTTTGTAATTATTATTATTTTATTATTCTATAGATAGAAAGCAATGCTAATACTATAAGGGGGAAATACAAGGATATAGTATATCATATCATATCAATCATTTATATATCACAAACACTATACAGTCAAGTTGTTGCTCTATTGTTCATATATTCTGTAATAAGAGGCCACGGGGTGCCTAAAACATGATCATAGTCTGCAAGGGTTAAAGCTGCATTCTCCATAGAAAGCAAATCCAGAAACTCCTTCAACCAGTTAAATTTGTTATGGCAGGGTAAGTGTTTTCCAATTCATGAGTATAGTCCTCTCCACGGAGTGAAAAGCTAGTGCCCCTATATGTTGTACAGGTTTTGCTTGTATATTTTCCAAACAGCATAGCTGTGTTCTTTAAGTTAACAAGTCATATCAGCTGTGCAATTACACTGGACCATGAGTAAACCTGTGGGATTATGTCACTGCCAGACATTTTGTGGAAGTAACAATGCTGTCGTTTCCCCAATTTTGTGTGTGTGTGTGTGTGTGTGTGTGTGTGTGTGTGTGTGTGTGTGTGTGTGTGTGTGTGTGTGTGTGAGAGCGAGAATAGAACAGTCAGTGCTCTTTCTGTGAGCAGCAGAGGAGTGGAGGACGAGCAGGGGGTGACAGAGAGACTTAGGATCCACACAGCAAAGGTGCACAGGAGGAAGGCAAGGAGAGAGAGACAGATAAAGAAAGGGGAGGAAGAAATGGAGGAATGATGGCCCCAAAAGTTAGTGAGAGAGACAGAAAGAATCTTCCCCCACAGGAAGATTATAGATTAGGACACTGAAAAGGGGAGATTGAGAGAAATAGACGAGGATGAGCACTTGGTGTGGCAGCAGGTCTCCTGGGATGCCTTTAGCTGTGTGTGTGTGTGTGTGTGTGTGTGTGTGTGTGTGTGTGTGTGTGTGTGTGTGTGTGTGTGTGTGTGTGTGTGTGTGTGTGTGTGTGTGTGTGTGTGTGTGTGTGTTAGCACTCACGTGGAGTAAAACCTCTCACCAATGAGGACAGCATCAAGGGCCCAGATGGACACCCCCAGGTCCCAGTAGGCACGTCTCTGTAATGGCCCCCTATTGATCCAGAGGCCTCCTTGTCCACACTCAATGCCCATCGATCGGGACCTCGCAAAGAGTCTCAGAGGGCTGCTTCACATCCTGTGGCTCGCTGTGTAGATAGTGTGTGTGCAGCGTGTATATGTGTGTAACTCAGTGCTTGTTTATATATTTTATAAAGAAACCTGTAGCCTGCATGTATAACTCTGTATACATCTGGAAATGTGCATGTCCATACCTTTCCCACAACCTTGCTGGTTTCCATTTATGTAGCTGGAAACCTATGGGGAAATTGTCCCGTTGCTCCATCAATAGAAGGTCTTACCCTCATCAAACCATGAATGATGCAGGTGTCCACGTCTGAAACCTTGCAACACATAAAACTTGAAACTTGAAAACAAACACTCAACATAAAAAGACTCACTCAGCCTCTCTGCAGTGTCCCACAAGACAGACAGGACAGAAGAAGAAGAAAAGACTCCCATGCCTCCCATGTAAAAAAGAAAAGTCTGATTAATCAGTCAAGCCACATGAAAACTTTGCTTGTTATTGTTGCTGCTTGATTTATTGAAGGCCTGGATCTGGGTCAAGCATCCCCCTTTTCTCTCTCCTCTCTTCCTTCTTACCCTCTGCCTTTTTTTCTACCTAAATAAGGGCCCACCCCCCATGTCTCTTCCCTTTGTCTCTCATCTGGTTTTCTGTTTTTGTTAAAGGACAGTTGATTAATGGTGCCACAGACAAAGCCCACAGTCTGCTCTCAGCCCGGGCTCAGATAGGGCTCAGCTCTAGGTAAACCAAAACACATGTGCTCTGGACAGCCACTGGGAACCATTGGGGAGAGAGAGAGGGAGAAAGAAACGACTGATGCATTATATACAGTGATATAGGGTCCTTTCTGCACTGGAAAATGTGCAGGAACAGCAGAAAGGGTGAAGGAGTTGTGTATAATATGTACAAAGACTGACCAACATGCTCGGGGTGTGGCCATAACTAGCATTGAGTTGCACAATCGCAGTCTCTATGTGTTTATTAAAGTATGAAGTTATCCTTCTGCTCAGGCTCAGCTTTGCCTCTCATGGTGTGCAATTGCACATATTTACTGATTTTAATGTAGTGAAGAGACATTTCAACACTTGAGTATTGTTATTTGCCTGCAGGCTCCTCAGAAATAAGCACAGTGCCATTGAGAGTCATATAAAGGAGAATTGCCTTATTGAATGATAACAGAGCATATTATTCCTGTGACTGCATTGAGAGCTTTATTGTCTATTGTCTCCTTAATAGCAGGGCTTGCCACTCATGTCATACTATATTGCTACACACTTCCATGCTTGTGCACGTTTGTGTATTTATGTCTTCATACAGCTAATTGGCTGTGCTTGCTGCCCAAGGTAAACATGTCTTCCCAGGAGTTATTACCCAGAAGGTATATTGGTATTTGCAGTGTTCTGCTATTCTCCCTTGACAGCCCTGTAGCTCTACAAATGTGCAGGCATGTATCAAGAGTCAGTTTAACAATTACATTCACTTATGCTATATGGCACTAACCTGTTGAACCAATCCAATCTCCTTCAACTTAGAGGCAAACCCCTTCTTTTAACTACAAGCCCATATAGACAGAATATAATATTATATATAGTATATACATATATGAGATTATAAATGGTGAACTGTCCTTTATAATGTATTTTTGCTTGAGGTCAGAAATTCCTGATGTCTCCAAACAATATGACGCTATTAAGCATTGTGTGTCCAATGCATCTTAACAATTGTATTTATTGCTAGTAAGTATTCAAAGAACAAACATTAAACGTTTTGAAAAGTGGCTACTATTTGGCTAATATCAATTAGGCAGTCATTTAATCATTATCATCTTTTTCAATTCAAATGGAAAGGCCTCTTTTCCTTCTCAACCAGCCTTGTGTTAAATAAAACAGTGCCACCACCCAACCTGTAGTGTATGGCCCAAAGCATACTGGGATTAGTCTTGTTTTGGAGCCAGAGAGATCCAGGAGGAGTCAAGCTGGTCAGCAAGGCCACCGTCCAACAGCAACACCACCAGGACCTTGCTTAAAATTGTGCACACCCAGAGGAAGGATGGAGCTCTCCCGACTAACTTGTTGCAACCATCCACTGTGTGTTACCCAGACAATATGTGCCTGCCAGCTTCCTGTCTTTCCCAGCTCACACACTGGATGATCCCGAAGCCTTCCTCTGGGTCTATGAAGGATTAGCAGTGGCATGAGACTGCCAGAAGAGGAGGCAAATAGAGAGCAGGCAAGGCAAATAGAGAGCAGGCAAGCAGTGACTGTAGCTCTGGAGCAACACTGCTATATTAGCAAAAAAAAAAAACTGTTCTCCATATCCTCCATCCTGTCCTCTGTCTCATCATTGATCTGGATTTGTTGGGAGTCCTAGAAGAAAAGTGCTTAAATTTAACTGGTGGCCCAGGCACTTCCACTGCAGCTATGTCTGGATGGAGGATGTTAGATAATTGGTTACAATGCAGGAATAACTATCTCCCTGTAATTCAAATCACTGCATGTTTGACACAAATTGACGGATGAGAAAATGGGCTGCAGACTGTTCATAAAAGGCAGGTGTTCTACTTATAAAGGAAAGAAAGATGGCTGCTTTTCCGGCAGGCCACCGGCAGTTTAGGATCCCTTTTCCCTTTCCAACCTTGTATGTAAAGTATGGACCCCAGTTCCCTTCCCGGTGCCATAAAGAACATCAGGAAAAAAGGAGAAGAATTGTATCCCCTGTTCCAGCTCTTATGCAAAACACTTGTGGTCAGAAATTCAGCTAAGTCTCTGCTAATGGGTAATATGTGTATGTAAAGTGTGCCACACATTTCCCTTTTTTGAAGTTCTCCTTTATTTGTCAAGCATCCCACTGAATCCTTGTGTGCTTTACCCCATGCATTAAGAACTACATTGTCGTGGAGCAGTGTCATCGCTGACAGAGAAGAGTCAAAGGTCTGCGTTGACTCACAAATTCAACACACAGCCCAGCGCTATAATGTTTTCCTAATAGCCAGGGTGGTGTTCAAGGCAGCGGTATAGTTGACATGTCACTTGTTGACACTGTAACCTGCTGTGGGGCCTGGGCACTGTAGTCCATAACAAGCATGGTTGTCTGCTCTGATGAGCATGTAACCAAGTGGCTCATCTTCACTTCATTAGACCAAGCGCCTGTTAATAATTCATGGTTCGCTTTCCCTGGAAGCACAACCAAAGGCTCATCTGTGCCTGTCTGTCCGCATTCCTTGTCACCGGACATTTAAGCCTTTTCCCATTTTGGACTACAAGTTATTTACTCACTTAACTCGCCCACACCTCACCCTGCAATGTGCACCTGCCTGAATGAGCAGATGATGCTGTAGCACCAGAGGCAAAGCTAGAGCAGTTTTGGCATGTCTTTATTTTTATCTTTATTTTTTGTTTTTCTCTGTCATTACAATTCTCCTCCATTGTTACTTAAATATGATGTGTACCCAGTAACCAATGTACTCTTTCTCTCTCCCTCCATCCCCAGGGAGTGTCTGTTCTCTTCATATTTTAGGGTTTTTCTCTCTCTGCTCATCGTCTCTTGTTGCACAACGGTGTCAGATTTAGTTATGTATGCACCCCATGTCTTTGATCCCCCCTGCACTCCTGTGTTGTGTACATTGCATAACCACCCGCTGCTAAGCCTAGCAGTGCACCTCAACTCCATCTCTCTTTCTCCCTTACACACACTCATTCCTCTTTTTCTGACATCCCCTTCCCCCTATCTTCCACTCACTTCTTTGGCAGCAATCCAGGTCATCATGCCTTTACTCCCCCCTCAATCCCCCTTTCCCATCCTCCAATCCCAAACCTTGAAAGTTGGAGCAGTTGGTCTCCTTGCCTTCTATTCTTTTTTTTTTTACTCCTTTCCCCTTGCTCTTACTTTATTTCCCATATTTTCTCTCTTCTCTCTCTCTACTCATCTCCCTCTCCCTGCCTCCTGCTCTCCACTCTCCCAATAGTCTCATTAGGTGTGAAGGAGGCTGCCTGTGTGTGTGTGTGTGTGTGTGTGTTCTCTTAGGCAAAGTCTCACTTGACTGAGCATGCCACTTGTACTAGCGGGGGCCTGGGCTCCATTATTACCACAAAGCTGTCACAAACAGTACATAAAGTAGCCTCCTGTTGCAGAGTTGTGGCTGAACACAAGGCACTCTCTTTAACAATAGCAGCTACCACTGTTCTGCCTTCCCTGTACTGTGCTGTTGCCATGGTTGTAGAAATCAATGTGCACCAACTCAGATATAGACAATATATAACAGAAATATTTGCAAACATGTGACCTGGCTATGCTACTGACACTTAAAACCACACACCGAACATCTGTCTCTTCTCTATAATGACACCCCACCTATGTGGTCCAACCTGTGGGATGTCTGGTGCCCCTCTGTTTTCTTCTCTACTGAGTGAGTGATTGTGTGTGTGTGTCCACCACTGTTATGCTAGTGTCTCGTTACAGGGATGGGGCTGTGTGCAGGAATGGGCCCCTCTGCTGCCTCGCTGGCAGGCCTGACCCCGGCAGGTCAACGTCCATTACCGCATGAAACCTAAATGTCAAGCATGGCCCCCTGCTATAGCCATTTGTCTTTCTCTGTGGGTCAGCCAGTCTACACACACACACACACACACACACACACACACACACACACACACACACATGCTGTTGCTTGACCAGCCTGATGTGCACAATCATCTTACACAACTAGGAAGTGTATTGTATTTGAGTGATTTCCTGATGATGTATTTGAGTACATTTAGCATTTTCCTCTGCACCAAAGGATGAATAAATAGTAACCGTGATCTTTCTGTTGCCATTGCTCTTCATAGATAACAGGAATTAATTTCCTGCGCTATCAGTTATCAGCGCTATTGACTGACTGACAGCATGATTGGACCCAGCTGTTAGCCAACAGTTGTTTAGCTTTAGCCTATCTGTGGGTGGACTGACAAACCTTTGGTGCCGATTATGGGTTTTGTCTGCTTTTGGCAGGTTAAACAAGCTGTGTCACAGCGCAGAAAACCAACGGTAAAGAAGGAGTTGAAGCATCAAGAAGAAAAAAGGCTTCCCTTTCTTTAGTCATTAGCTCTTAGCTTATCTTTTGAAGTTTGTTACAAGGTCACATTATGCAAAAGATGCATTCACTACTCAAAATATTTGCTATCTTGGAGTTGATTAAGCATCTTGAAAAACTGAATGCCACCTCATTTTTTCACACTCACCTCATGCATTCCATTCTTTGCAGTTCTCTCTCCACCAGTCAACGTGGGGAAAAAAGCATTTTTTTTCCTCCTGTGTTAAACAATCTCAATCTCTGTATACAGTGATGAGCTCTAACCGCCATTATAAGAGAGCACGCTGTCCAATTTCATCACTTGTTCTCCCACAATACTGAGCAACAGCCATCAATTTTAACAGATAACGGACAGTGTGAGGCAGGAGTGTATGTAATGGAAACTACAATGAATGCACGCACACACACGTATATAAACACACGTTTACAGGAAGCTGTCAGCCATGTGTCCTTATGATAAATAAAGCGAAGGGAAGCGTCCCCTTTTTAATGATGGCATATACAGGCCTGCACGCTGAATATTGACGGAAAGATTGAAAGCAATCTCAAGGGCCTTTCCAGCATGAAGTACGTCTCTCGCTTTGTACTTTTTTTTTCTCCTGCCCTTCATTTTGACATCCCCCTCCCCTCCCCCATTCTCAGCTCCCCTTTTATTTATCTTAGACAGCGGCTTGTGCATTGGGTTTGCAGACGTGAGACATGCCATAAACACATTTATCAAGGGGGGCTGCCAATAGGGAAAACATCAGGAGTATGAATGAAAAGAATGTGATAATAAACGCACAGAGAATGGCAATGAGAAAAGCAAGTTTGTTTCAACAAGTTCTATGGGGATAGCAGAGGGCATCCACAAAGTAAAGTGTCAATAAGGAACAGGTTGCTTTTGAGTTTTCACCAACCTGAAGCACAGTAGCTCAATGGCTGCTGGTAGGATAGCACAGCAACAGTAATGCCACCTGCATTAGCATTCTACCCTTGCAGCGCAGGAGATGCCGTACTACACGCTTTGATAAATGTTTCATTGTTTATGCTGTCTCCGTGTCTCTTTCTTCTCTCTCACCTCCTCTCCATCCTACATGCATAGTGGAGAGTGTGTTCAGAGACTGGCAAGTCAAGTGTTGTTTCAGTGTTAGTCAAGCGTTTGATGTCTGTCTCAGTTGTTGTTCATCGGCCTCCCTGGGCTGAGATCACAGGCAGCATTTATTCATTTGCAGGTTCCAACTCTCAGCTGAGGGACCGCTAACAGCAGGTCCCCCTACACTTTTTTATGGTTTCTACTTAAACACTATATGCTGCCCCTTTTTTGACTATTAGCAATTGACCTACTTTATGAATCTAAACTTAGCTGCACTCAACCCACGGCAAAGGAGTGAGTTGATCGTTGTGGTGGTGGTGGTGGGGGTCTGTGATTCACAAAGACACAAGGTTCATTGATGCTTGCTGGTGTCAACACAGTGATTGCTCGCTTTTGTACCTCGTTGGCTTTCTTAAGCTGCTGTTTAACCCCATTATCTGATTAGTTGTATGTATGGAGGGTTAGGGAGTATGTGTGTGTGTGTGTGTGTGTGTGTGAAGATGAAGAGCGCTCTCTTTACCTAAGGGGGGTGGGCTTTGACAGTACTGTAGCACCCCCACCCACCCTCCATGCTGCTATTGAAGACCCCCCCCCTTGCCTCACCCACCATCCCCCACTGCTGATAAATGTGTTTTTCTTAAAGGAAGGAGGTGGTTGGTTGAGAGGAGTCTCTTTTAATGTAGTTTTTTTGTAGTGTGTGTGTGTGTGTGTGTGTGTGTGTGTGTGTGTGTGTGTGTGTGTGTGTGTGTGTGTGTGTGTGTGTGTGTGTGTGTGTGTGTGTGTGTGTGTGTGTGTGTGTGTGTGTGTGTGTGTGTGTGTGTGGCTTGCTAATGCATTGCAGGGCCATGCAGCGGGGCTACAGGCAGGCAGACTCGAAGGCAAGCCCGCAACCTCGACCCCAGCATCATTTGTTTGGACGAGGGCCGTCAGTGCCTGTCGCGCGGCCCATGATGAAGTGTCAGTCGGTAATTGTCCCCGCGAAGCATCCACATCTCAGGGGGTGATGGGGGAGAGAGGGAAGATGGGGGAGGCAGGGAGCTGACAGAGAGAGAAATTACACCCTGGGCTCCTCCTATTCTCTCTCCCTCTGTCTTTTTTACTCCCCCTTTCTTCCTAGGTTTTCTCCCCAGTCTTCCTACAGCTGCACCTCAGATGAAGGTCTGCTGATTGCATGGCTCAGACCAGTGGCTCCCATTGAGCTTCAGCTGGGGCCCAGTGGCAACATAATGTGTTTGTCCATGTACTGTACATTTGTGTGTAAAAAAAAAATAGTTTTTGTTTTTCTTGTGTCGCATAAAGGGACTACAACTTGCATTTTAACTCAAGCTTCACTTAGTGTCTTTGTGCAACCCTGTGTTGGACAAAGACAATAAGTGAAGCTTGAATATTAAATAAAGTTGCTCTGAATGCCTCTTCCTCTGTGTATGCACATTAATAGAGAGCAGATGTTTAAACCTAAAGTATTTTCCTGCCTTTGTTATCCATCAGTCCTCAATTTTTTTTCATTCTCATACTCCTCACATCCCAATTAGCTCTTGTACCTTGTGCTTAAAATGGACTATTTATTTTGATAAGAGCCCTCTTGAAACCTTTTTGGTCAAAACAGTGGCTGCCCCTGCTTGCCTAATCATCTTGATAATACATATATTTTTTAGCCCAGGTCGTTTTGGTAATTAGATTTAGTGCGGGGCTCCTATTGATCAAACAATATCTCTATGTAATGAAAAGCTTTTACAGGACGCACAGCAGCTATTTATAGTGCAGTCCATAATGCGTTGCTGTACGGCGGGGGTCCTAATGCACATCGCCCAGGCTCCTGTGCATAAATTGCCAGCAGAGGTATGAAGTCAGAGCCCAATACAAGTAGCTTCATGGTAGAAGAGGGGGTGAAAAGACAAGTAAGAAGGGAGAAAAGAGAGATGGAGTACAAAGAGAGATTAAAGAACAGACAAAGGATTAGGTGAAAGAGGGAAGAAGAGGGGGGAAATGTGAAAACGAAATGCATGGAGGGGCGAGGATCCAACATGGAGAAAGGTGTGCAGGGCAGGAAATGGAGATGCGGAAAGAGGCAAAGCAGCCAAGAGAGATGATGATGATATGAAGGAAACCACCTTGAGATATGAGTCCTATATTTCTAGTTTCCTCATTCCTACATAAGACCCCCAATCCCCCAACACCACCACTATCACCACTACGATGATGGGATGAAAACTGTAATGCACACTAGATCAATGATAGAGTTCCATATAGAGGAACGAGGGGAGGTGAAGGAGGAAGAATGAATTAAAGAACAAAGACCAGTAAAGCATGTGTCTGAAGGAAGACTGAAGGATGAAATATGGGACGTAAGCAAGAGAAGAAGAGTAATAAAAATAAAATAACAAACCAGACGATAGCGACTCCATTATTTTGGCATATGGGTCCCTATGACACCCCAAGGACAACGGGTGAATTAGGAGGCAGATGGGACACCTCCAAGTCACTGTCCCTGTGTGTCTGTTGTTTGACTGCAGGTGGAACATAGCCTGCCACTTCTGCTGTCTAAATGAGGAGCCCCTCTCTTCGCTCGCTCACACACACACACACACACACACACACACACACACACACACACACACACACACACACTGTCTCCCTCCTCATCTTTAATGGGGCACTGGCCTGGGGCACTGAAGTAGCTCCCTCCGGAGCAACACACACACAACATGCACACACACTAATCATACATTACAGACACTCCTGGATACCCTTGCACATGGTGTGACACACAAACACACACACACACACACACACACACACACACACACACACACACACACACACACACACACACACACACAAAAGGAGAAGCAAGGGAAACCACAGTCTCCCAAATTATGCCCCTGTCTGTGAGATGATGAATCTGGTTGGTGATTAGTTAGTTGAGGAGGGAGGCACACTGCTTAGGCCCTTTAATGGGCAATAATTTGGAAGATAACTGTATTGTACTATCTCTCTTGACATTTAAATCTAATCAGATCCCGCTGGTTAGCACTGTGGTCCAAGACGAGGGAGCCTGGGAGGGATGAAAGGCTGCTAGCGGAGAGGTATTGGCCCATAGTGGGACATGCATCTCTATGGGCTAAGGCTAAGCAATTAGAAAACAAGGCCCAGGGACACACATTATTTCCTGCATCTCTTTTTTTATTTGTTTTTTTTTTTGTTTAACTGACAATCAGCTTACGGAGCATTATATTCAGTAACACAATAACATTGCAACAGATACGTTCAATGTCACTTCCTCTACACACACACACACACACACACACTAGGGAGTCTCTCCAAGGCCTCTTCTCTGCTCCTTATTACCACATATGAGATGCTCAGTTTGATTAACACTTCTCTTTCATCCTCTTCATTAGCAGAGGAAAGCCACTGCAGTAGCCACGGCCCATGAAAAGAGGGCATGAATTAGAATCCACTTATTCCATAGACTGCCACTAATTCCACACAATGTTGCTTGATGGTGGGAAGTAATAGGAAAAGGGTGCTTCTAATTGTTTCTTTGGATGGTGTTGTGCACGCTGCGGCAGCTGTTTCTGTACAGCAAACCAGGCTGCGTAAGGAGCCCGTACAAAGGCGTTGGAGGGTCCGCATGACTCAGTTTGATACAGTTTCGGAGCAGTAAATGTGTGTAGACGAGCCAATTTCCTCTGGCGAAGCGTCTTGCTGAGTGGAGTAGCTGGGCCCCAGTCAATGAGAACCACCTGGTGCTGAGGGAAGTGATTAGGGTTGGTACCACAGCGAGCAAAGTGCTGTTTTCTTAAGGAGGCTTGAGATGCAAGGTGTTGGGGGGTGCTCACCCGAGTTTGGTTTGTTGGAGAGATATTGACGTCGGGTTTGAGGCACCATGTTGTTTTGTTGGTGCTCAATTAGAGGGAATTGTTTTGGTTACGGCATGTGTTTTGGGTTTTCACTCTGGTGCTGATTGCAGAGTGGGTTGGAGAGCGGGATATGCCACAACAGTGGGCTTGTGGCTTCAGCTCCCACACAGGCTACACACATACCAACTTAGAAGTCAAAATAGTTCGGAGAGTGGCTAACCATGGAGAGGATGAACACTTTGTCTGCATCGATGGGAATTTTATTGCAACCACGACAATTTGTCTGTAAATGCAGAGAGAAGGGTGTTGTACTGCATGATAAGAAACTCAGTTGCAGCAAGGCCCACCCATAATACAAACAGACTCTTTGAATAAAAGCCCCATCTAATGACATTCAGAGTGTTTTGTTACAGTACATCACTATGGCATTAAATAAACACATGTCAAAGACTCCCGGGCAGATACATTTAAAGCCCCACTTGTGAATATTTACATCAAGGAACCTCAATCTTGTTGACTTATTTTATAACTTCTGTTCATTACAACTCAAGTCTTATTTTTATTCTTTCTGTCAGTTAGGAAAACACTGTATTCACCACATTAGTTGCAGAGACGTATATAGTAGGAACACGGCGACATTTGCTACAACTAAAGTCAGTTACGGCAAGAAATGAGCAGTCAGACGTTGAGAAGCCAAAACTGCAGTGGGTGTTTTGTAAAAGACAGTTTGGATATTCATTTTACCATTTGCTTTTTGTTTACTCTTCCGAATAAATTCGGTGAACCTTTGAGGTTTGTTTAAAAGCTTTATGATCTTCTGACTGCTCGTGACTTCTCTACAGTGATATTGATTTAAATCGCGTTCCTAGATTTCAGCAATTAACTTTGGTGAGTACAATAATATTATTACCCATAAAAAATAGCAGCCAAAACTATGAATATAAGACCCAAGTTGTAATGAACCAGAGTTATCCTTTAAATTAAATAATACATGATTACAGCGCTCCTCGTTTTCACGAAGACAAGCCTCGAGAGCTCAACCTCTGAGCCACTGCACCACTCATCTGAAGGCTCATTCCCTTTGATGTTTATTTAATTTATTTGACCTTTTAATTAAACTGGGGATGTCAAATCCTTCTCTGCTACCTAGGCTGATGACAATGTGTGCGTGCTCGCACGAGCGACTTCCCACAGGGGTTATCACAGTTGAGTGAATTTTGGCTCGCGGACAGTAGCGCTGATCACATTTGATGATGGAAATACATACCACAGAGGATTGTGTGTGTGTGCGTGTGTGTGTGTTTGTAAATGTGTGTATGGCAGAGCAATGGCAGGCACATCAAGGAGGTCATGATAGGTTGAGTCTCTGGCTTTCTCTCTGTCTTTGCTTGTTTGTCTTGTTTTTTCTGCTGAATCTACTGTTCCTGTACCAGTATGTTCTCCTTGTTTTTGCATTTCATCCCCCATTTTCCTTATTCACCTGTTCTTTCTTGTCATTTCCCATTTCCTATAGGTGATCTACGTACAGTCCATCATTCCTTATCTCTTCATTATAGCCTATGTGTTTTCTCCTGTCGGCTTTCCTCCTCTGTTTAGTGTGCTCATTGTCTCTGTGTCTCTTTTTTTAATCTCTGTTCTTCTCTCTTTATCTCTCCCCAGGCTGGATCTTGGCATTTAGGCCTCTAATTGAGCTGGCGTCACTTGAATACTTCATAAAGCAGGACAGCAGAGAATCCCGTCATTGTTTTCTGTGCCCTGCCTTCAGAGAGAGAGTGGGCAGGGCTTCTCTGTGTGTGTGAGAGAGAGTGTTAGGGGAAAAAGAGAAATAGAAGATAGATTTGGCATTTATATGAATGTGCATTGCATGTTTATTTGTATTTTTTTTTTGTGTATCTATTTCACAATCACAGCTATTTAGCTTAGCTTTACTGTAGGTTAGTGTGTGCTGAATGCACTGTGGCAAAGGAAAAGATGCCCAAAATAACCATTATAAACAGACAATCGCCTTATAATATTTAGGAGCAATGTTCTTCAATATCTTCAAATGCATATCTATTTAGCTAAAACAAACATTTATCAAACATTCTATGGTGTCAGCTTCTCCAGTGTGAGGATGTGCTGTTGTCCTCTGCTTTATATAATTATGACCTGAATGTCTTTAGTTAGCATTTTTGCTATTCTCTGATGTTTTTTAATTGATTAATAGAAAAACAATTTTTAGTTGCCGCCCTTAGTTTCCCTTTTCTATTCTCTGTGTGTGTTGAATATATAGGAAACATTCATGAGTCAGCTTGCACCCTTGTCTTTTTCCTTGAAATAATTAAAATGATATGTTTCACATCTGCAGAGGCAGATTTAATTTTCTCAGCTGACACACCATCCCCACCCCCATTCCCAAAAAGTAAATGAAGCAATAACCTCCTTTTCCAAAATGTGTTTGACAGCTACTTTGGCTCTCCACTAACAAATCCCAGCACAAACACGCACGCACGCACGCACGCACGCACGCACGCACGCACGCACGCACGCCTGCCTGCCTTGGAACAAATCCCTGGCTAGCTCCAGGTTGCTGTGGAGGTGCTGATCAATCAGGGTGAGGTTGTGTGGTCTCCTTTTTTTGATGCAGCACAAAGTTGTAATCTTCACCTTTCACTTTCTGCCTGCAAGACCCTGAGAGAGAGAGAGAGAGAGAGAGAGAGAGAGAGAGAGAGAGAGAGAGAGAGAGAGAGAGATTTCTGTACTTGGGACTCTCACACTTTCAATGAGTTTGCTTTTTTCAGGTGATAGGGAAAGGTGGAAAAAGAAGGAGAAGGAAGAGTGTGAGTGAGAAAGAAAATGGAGAGAGAGAAATGGTATGAGCTGTCAAGTTGCAAAAAGAACGAGGACCCACTGCAGTATGCTCTACAGGCAAATAATGCAGCTCACACACACACACACACACACACACACACACACACACTAAAACTGATGTAAAAAAAACTGAAATATATAGCTATGGCAACACACCGCACATACAGTAAGAGACACATGCATACACACACACTGACATGTACACCGACGTGTGTGTGTGTGTGTGTGTGTGTGTGTGTGTGTGTGTGTGTGTGTGTGTGTGTGTGTGTGTGTGTGTGTGTGCGAGTGTGTGAGAACATGTCTTTGTTCTGTCTGGCTGTCCTCTTGGCACGTAAATCATAATGGATCTCATTATCCAGCTGGGATGGCTTGGTGGGGCCTGTCTGGCGGGAGATGATAGCTGGATGGTTGAGGGGCTGCCCCCACACACACACACACACACACACCACACACACACACAGCTTTTTCCATGTTATCCTTTATTTAACATGCATGACTACTGTAGAAGCATATACATTTTATTCTCATATAATGCAGCCCATCCAGACACAATGGACATTAGTGGCTCAGCTTGCCGTCAGACAGAAGGGGAAGTGATGCAGAGCAGAGGGAGGGAAGGATGAAAAATTGAAGTTATCCTCTTACTCCCTCTCTCGTGTCATCTCCCTGCTCTCCTCCTCCCTTTCCTTCTCTCTCTCTTTTTTCCCTCCCCATCTCCTATCTGTCATTTGTTTGGAGGACACCGGCAGATGTCGGTTTGTCCCTCGAGGTGAGAGGGGCTTGTGCTGCCATCTTTTTCCTCCTTATCACAGCGCAGTCTCCCACATAGGACACAAGCAAATCATGAATCATGTGGAGAAAAAGTTGTGTCCCAGTAAATCACTTGTTTTATGAGTCTTGTACACAAACACATAAACACGCTGCAGCCGTTTGGTATCCTAGCAGTGCTGGCTTTTATGCTGTGAATACAGGCGGAGCAGTTGCTTCCTCGTAACACAGTTAGGGCCTACACCATTTGTCTGGACATGACCATTACCCAAGCCAATTACTGGCTTGTGTACAGGCGACTTGCCAACACCCTAATGTTTTCCCGTCATGCCTCATGCCTGCCCCCCCAAACCCCTCCTCTCACAAACACACACATACACACAAGCAGAAAGAGGGGGGAAATAGATAGAGTGGAAGGATGGAGGGCCTGGGGCAAAACCCCCACCTGACTGACTGACTGACTGATACAGCTAATAAACTTTCATTTAAGCTAATGTTCCCCTGTTTTCTCTCCCCTCCTCTCCCTCCATCCTTACCTTTCTCTCTTTACTCTGTATACTTCACTCTCTCTCTCTCTCTCTCTCTCTCTCTCTCTCTTTCTCTCTCTCTATTTTTGCTTTGTGTGCTCCAGAAAAAGGCCTCATCCGAGCAATAGATGCAGGCAGTCCACCAGCCGGAAGCCCAGTTGGCTGAACAGCACACCGCTCAATCAGTCTGAACAGCAACACAAAGGGGCTGCTGGCGAGCAGCAGAGGTAGACACACTCTCTCTCTATACAGCTGTAGATCCTATCCTGGACTGAACCCATTTCATAAATCATATACACACCGTGCAACAGCAGTAAATGTGATTCACTGAGTTTTATGTAGCGAAACAAAGCTGACTGAATCAACAACAACACATCAAACTCATCTTTAAAATAGCACGGAGGGGCCGGAGCATTTTGATTCACGTCTCCTCACCACTGCCAACACTTCTATCTTTGAATACTCGAGGTGCTGTGCTTATTAAACTTTCAGACAAAGAAACAGCCATGTCTTATATTTATAGCAGCTCAATGGGCTTTGTCTGGGACCACACATTTGGCTCTATGTGTACATGTGTGGTTTCCCCTGTGCTGGTTAAAGTGTCAGTATCTGTTGACAGTGGACCACACTTCTCGCTGTTACTACACTCTCACCGTTAAGTGTGTGTGCAGCAGATGTCATATGTCTTTGTCTGTGCATTGACAGACTTCTAAGATTTGTGTGCATCTCATTACATTGTTTATCTGTCCTTTTTATAATATACAGTATGTGATGCCTGTGTGCGTGCTCATGTGTGCTGTATGCCTTCTTAGTTAATTTGTTTTTAAGTGTGTGGTGGAAATGGATTTCTGCTCTTGGTTACATTATTAGCTGGGTAGGAAAAAGGCTTGCATTTCTTTCATTTCATCTTTTGAAAAGACTATTACCTTGTTTTTTTCTCCAATTAATTTCCTGCAATACAAGTTAGCCAGAACAGTTTTTAACATCATATTTAGAAATGAAAGTTTTAGTTTAAAGGTGCCCTGCCACTCTAAACGTTTTTACTTGCATTTTTTTGAAATCCACATGTCCATATGTGTTTGTGTTATGTCGTGAATGTGAAAATGAACTGCTACCTCCTCTGTCAGCTCTACAGAAAAGAAGCGGAGAAATCATGCCAATTACAAAAGCTGGTCAGTCTGATGTCATGTTGCCTGATCTCATTACTATTCAGGAGCTCTCCCAGTTGCACTGGGTAAAGGATGCTGATAGCCAGGCTCTCATTGGCTCGCTCTTAGCCAATCAGAGTCAAGCAGCTCAGCTTGTTAAATATTAATGAGAAATGGCACAAATCGAGCTGCGTCTTCCTGCAGGCTTTCTATACCACACTAGAAAGGCTTGAAACAAGGTAACCAAGATATTTTTTCCACAAAAAAATATTACAGAGTCCATGGTAGAACTTCAGACATTACCACAAAGTGAAATATGTGTGGCAGGGCACCTTTAAGGCTTTACCATATGTATCCCAAAAGTGAACAGGTTTTAGGGCTGCTAAAACAGTGTCATGTCAGAAAATATTTTCTTCAAATGAGTTCTAGTACTCAATTTAGAATAGTATATAACAGAGAAAATCAGCTAATCTTAACATTTTAAACAGATCAATCATGTTGTTATTTATTAATTCTGCCAATTAATGACGCAACCATGTTACACCACTGTTCCCTTAATATCGTACTACAGTATCTATAGACACTGTCCACTGGTTAGTTTTATCTGGTGTAAGACCTTTAAAGTAGTGCTGTCAATTGATTAAAAAATGTAATCAAATGAATCATTCTGTGATTAGTCATGATAAATCGCAAATTTATATTACTAGGATTTACTGAAATAAATAAATGTTTGACAATCTGCTTTAAAGAAACAGATTTGTTTTGTCATATCAACCATTAACCTTTATTAAGCAGGTGTTTAAAAACAACACATCTATAATATATAATATAATGAAAACACATCTTAATTTGTTGAGGCATCCATATGAACTGCAGACATAGCTTACCTGTAATTTCTTTGCATAGTAACAGCAACTCAAATGAATGCAACAATAAGTAGAATTAGTATGTGAAGAAACAGAGAAAAAGGTCTCTATATTCTTGGTTAAAGATAATTATTTCAAACAGTGTGCATCTGTGCAACATGCCTCTGTACCTGTTTGTGACGACCATGTCCAACGGTTAGTAAGTGAAATAAAAGTACCTTTTGGCAACTGCCTCACTTTTTCTATGTTGTACAGTTCATGTATTTTTGTAACAATAGTTCCCTTCGAAAGTAGCTTATATGATTGGTCGCCTGATGTCTTAAAAGCCCACGGTCCTGAGCTATGTTGATGGGCCTGCAGTCTGTAGAGACCCATTTAGCGATTGCGCTAGTTAGCCCCGGCTGCACTCCGCCAGTGTCATTTAATTAGCACGGCTCGTTGACCCTTTCTCAGCGCTAGCATCTTTGCTAACTAAAGTGTGTTTTGCCCAAAGGTACTTCAAACTTGATGTGTTTTTTTGGAAGGACAGTTCATCACTACAATAAGTGCACTTAACTTTGGTCCGTCTCCTCTATCATCGTTTACTCGCCGAGCCGAGCCACACGTATCACTTGAAGCGTAACCATCGGGATAACGGAAGGAGGCTCAAAAAATAACGTGTTGATTTTTTATTTTTTTTATTAATCACACGTGTTAACGTTGACAGCCCTACAAATTTAATCTCAACTATTTTAAAGTTCAACATTTTTGACCTTAAATGCAATTAGCATTGCTTTCCCACCTTAATGTGATAATAAGTGGTTCCTCAAGACCTGCGTGTTTAAAAATGTGCTACAGTGGCTGAACAACAACATCCTGAGCCTCTCTAATTGAAATCATCTCTTCATGTGTCACAAGTCAGGATCTATTAAGACAGATTAGGCTCCAATGAACAGCAAATCAGAGTCATCAGATGGCATGGGCCGTCTGAGAGAAATCCCTTTGCAGCAGGGCCAGCAGAGACGTATTGTTAAGGAGCAAGCGGCCTCGGCGTGGCTGTTAAGCACACTATCTGGCTTACTCTTGTCAAGGACCTTTGGTAGCTTCAGATATGTGAAAGGAGAGTGTTTGATTTGTTGAGTGCACAACCGCCTGAAGTAGAATTGCCTCATTTTCCTCCTTTATCAACTGAACTACACACACTTCTGTCACTCCGTATACTCTTTCTCTCTCTCTCTTTAAAGTGCTTTTGATGCTTAAAGTGAGCAAAGAGAAATGTCATCCGAGGAGAAATCTCCTGGGTGTGAATTAATGTTTTCCAGTATTTCTGCATTGCGATTTCTTCCCTGCAACCTCTAAGTTTAGCTGAGCCATATTTCTGTGATCATCTTCATCCTGAATCCATATAGGTGCAGCGCTGCTGTGTGCTCATTCCTCAGAAGGTATAGGGCCCTATATGCGGTGTCGCTGGATATTTGCTACAGTAGGCGAACCAGAAAGTCTTAGTATTTTTTAATAAGACGGGCAATAACAATAAATCCTACAGGCTAATCACCCACTCGCCACTCTTCTCTCCGAACCAAACCCAGAGCGATGCAGCATTACCCTGCTGCCGCCGTCAATTACGCTATTCATCATGCGTCTTATCTGGCTCCTGGTTTGATTGAGTGCGCAATGGGAGGCGTTGCAAACCCTGCATTCTCCACACCAGTGTGTGTGTGTGTGTGTGTGTGTGTGTGTGTGTGTGTATTGTTGACAGGAATATAAAACTGCATTTGGGGGGGTGTGGGGGTGTGGGCATGTGGCGGCGGGTGTATATGGGACATATTGGGATGTATGAGTGCGTGAAGAGAGGCTGAAATGCAGTGAAGGTGTGTGTGTGTGTGTGTGTGTGTGTGTGTGTGTGTGTGTGTGTGTGTGTGTGTGTGTGTGTGTGTGTGTGTGCGTGCGCAGATCTACGGTAGTGTATAAATCAAACCATATGATCGTCCCCCACTATGATCCGCTCTGTCTCAGAAAGCACATTTCTCTCCCCCTACTGTCCCTGTACTTCCTCCCCCCCTTCTCCTCTCCTCCTTTTCCTCTTCTTCTCCTCCTCTGGAACAGATTTGTCTGGGGGCCCCTGTCTAATCTCCAGCAGTGCTGGGTGTTGGGAGACTGGCGACAAATTTTAATAAGCAACTGGGAGCTGTAATTTAGCGGCCTGGGAGGGAGATTAGGCTGATTGATGCTAGGCTCGTCTAATGGTCCAGCCTACGGCTTCCGGCCCAAATTGGTGGTAATGAAAGTTTTGTGCAAATTGAGATGGAGGAAAATAAGGCATCCTCTCATCTTCCCTCACTCTTTCTATCTTCATTCAATCTTTGTATTCCTCTCTCTGTTCCTGTCTTCCTGTTCATTTTCTCCTCTGCTCTCTCAATCTTTTTGACAAGGTGTGTCTTTCTCTCTGTCTGTCACATCCTCTCTCTTTCCTCACCGTTTTCTTTATCTATTTCACTTTCTCTCTTTCAAGCTCTTTCTTCATTGCTGTCTTCCTTTCTCATGCCCGCCGCTCACGCTGCCTCGTTACCAAAATCCATTTGTTCCTCATCTGCTGTTTCCCCATTTCAATGTTTTGTATTTTTTTTCTGGCACTCCTGAGTCTGTTTCTGCCCCTACTAAACTCCATCTAGTAGGTTATTTACTCTTACACACTCACTCTCTCCCTCCCCTTTCTTGGGCCAGATTTGTGTGTGTGTGTTTGTGAGCAGATGGGTCAGGAGGTGTTGTCAGGACAAAGTCATCTCGATCTACAGAGAGATGGAACGCCAACATTGATGACTGTCTCCCTTAACCTCTTATTCCTTGTATTCCGCCTTTTCTCTGTCTGTTCCTCTTTCTCCCCCTGCTTTTTCCTCTTCATTCCCCCAAATCACTTTCAGCTGGCTGGACAGGCTCCATCTTTCATGCATTATTAGGCTGTGGAGAATTCCAGGCCACTTTTCTTAATTCATGACAAATGTGTGTCAGTATCTAGCACCTTGTCCTATTGGCAAACTCTGCCTAATTCCATATTTTTGTCAGAATCTTATTCAGTATTACAAATTCCAGTAAATTTTACCAAGCAAATCCCAGCTTAGTAATAGTTAGTTTGCAGTTAGCTGTCTGAGCTTTTAAATTTAAATTTGCAAAAATGCATTGCTGCTTTCTGCTCCTTTAACAGCAGATTCTTTGAATATATAAAAGAATTACAATGATAGCTTCTATGGCATCAGAGAAAGGAGTGCCAGCTACTGTACAGAAACACACACTTTATAAACAGAAAATGTAAACAAGGAGACATTGTATCAAAAGACACTCTGTTGTGTTATATAACCCAGTGGTAATAGAAGACTACAGTACAATAAGTTACATTTTGGTATTCTGAATTATAAAATCCCCTGAGAATGGGTGTAATAGTGTAAACTCTCATGGGATTTCTGACCCTTAAGGAGATCAGCCTATGATGTGTGTATGCGTGCGTTTTGGCGCATCTGTACAGTCACACATTTTCCACATATGAGTGGGTGAGTATGTGTGTTAGCCAACCATCCAGCTCCCATTCCCCAACAACAGAGCAACTGTCTTAAGGCACTTTTCAGTTCCCCTTTTTCTTAACTCCCACACAGCTCTCTGATTGTGATATTATTTAACAAAAAAAAGACAATGTTGTGGAACTTGTCCTCCTCTCTCGCTGCCACCTTGAGTTATGCAATGATATATCATTAATAGCTTCATTAGCATTTTTCTCCCTCTAAGGTGCTTGTGTATATAGTTCAAACCACAGCACGGATGCTCACATCATTAAACAAGCGAGCATCCTGAATTCTCTCTTTGACATAAGCGGAGGTGGGTAGAAGGATGGTAATAACACCAATACACTTGGAGAGTTCCCAGCATAAAGAAAGTACACGGCCTCCAAATAAGCATTCCCTCCTCTGTTCCCCTAAAGGCCTCCTGTACACTGTCTTTCCTAACTCGTATTGCACAACAAGTGTCCTTTTGCAATATCCTGGGCAAATGTAAACAGCATTTTTTTCCAAACACAATCTGCACTCCAAGGCTAGATAGAAAACTAGTGAGGCGACCACTTTGATGCTGAACAGCAAAGATGCAGCAGAGTCAGGCAGCTCAGCCTGCAAATGAGTGGCAACCGACTGTGAAGTTTATCTTGGCGAGAGGCAGCCCTTGTTGATTGCTCACCAAAGTCTGTGGTTGGGCTCCCAGACAACACAATATAATCTTGCTTTCCGAGGCCCGGCAACTGCCTAAATGCTGTGTGGTTGAAGAGCTGGTGTGGGTCATTTCAGATTGGATGTGGCTTCTCTCCACAGGAGCTGTTCAGTCTTTGTAAGGATCACACTCGGCTGGTAAAAGTGGTTTGCCCGAGTTGATTGTTTATTTTTCTTGGGGAGAGGGGGGTTTGTATGTATGAGATGGACGATGGAAACATGGAATGGGACTTAAACCGTAAACTTGTGGGAATTCTTAGTTCTTGGTTTCCTTTTTACAGATTGTTTAAAATGTCCGGTGGTCAGTAATTTGGCACTGTTCAGCACATTGCACAAGTGTTTTATGCAGGCCCACACGCCTAGCTGTTTCTTGGAGAGGCAGTAAGACAGGGTCACTTTAATAAATAAACCCCTGGGACACCAAGAACAATGGATAATGCCTGACTGCTCTCTTTACTATTTTCTCTCCTGCCTTTGCCTCATTAGTTTAGATTTCAACACGATTAGTTTGAAGTTTTTGTTTTTAAAGATATGGAGTGATCACTTTGATTATCTACTACCTAGTAATTATCTACCTCCTAAGACACAGGCTAGTGGAGGGGGGATAATGCACAAAACCAAGAGCATATTTATTGCCTCTTTTAGTTGAATGCTCTCCTCCCACCTCATAGTTTTATGGCATATGATTCTGTGTGAGGTATTAAATAGGTTGACGGAGCGCTTTGTTCAAGTTCCCCTTCATATGATAGTGGGATGTGCCTGATAGTATGGGCAGCCGGGGAGGGTGTTTGTCTGTTCCTCTGGTTGGTTGCAGAGATGTGATACTGGGTGGGTGGGTGGGTTGGGGGAGGATTAGAGCTGGAGAAGGCAAGACGCAGGGCTAGGTGCTGATGGGAAAGAGACGAATGGCATGCCAGTGTCAGAAGTGGTCATGTGCTGACGAAAGAGTAGGGGAGAATAAGAGGGACGATGGAAGGAGGACTTGACTGATTAACCTGTTTACCTCCCTGAAAATGCTCGGGGCACTATTCTGATTAAAGTTCAGTCTCTCATCTATCATCGCCATGGTTGGCTTGAACCTTCAGAGCTGCCGATACCAAACACTGTCAAAACGATCAAGCCTTCAACCTGAGCCACCGCCACACCCTCCAACAGCAAAGCTAATACTCTTGACAAGTGGCTTCATTTGCATCTCATCCTTCCTTGTCAGCTCTTGAACCCACCTGCTTATGATTTTTTTTTTTCTTTCTTCAACTCTTCTTTCTCTCTCACATGCTGAGTTTGTATGCATGTCTCTCGTTATCTACTCCTCTCATTCTGTTTCTAGGCTTCTAGCTCTGAAGACTCACTGGGAAACAGTGCGTGTCTGTCACAGCCTTTTTCCTTCAGTGACGTGCTTTCCCAAATCGAGGCTTTTAGCACCTCCAGCATAATACGATTACACCCGTTTGGGGATGTGAAACTTCAACGGCTTGAAAAAAAAAATATCCCTTTGGTCCAGCTGCAGCAGCACAGCAGCACAGTAGCACTGCGAGTGGACTGTGTGCAGCGATTGGCAGAGGCAGCGCTGCACACAATGTTCTGGCCACTCAAGCACAAATGTTAGCCTTTTAAAAGCTTTTTCCCCATCATAGACCATAGGGATATGTGAAGGCATGCAGGTGGAGTGGAGATGCAGCCCTGACTGTTTGAATGACTGACCTTCAAGAAAAGCAATAGCATCAGTTGTTTCAGCAAATGCCCCAAATCATGTTTAAGTGACAAAGCCCTCTAGCATCAAAATTATGACTGTCGGGAGAAAAAGTGGAAGTTGGGTGACGTTATTATAAATCAGTCAGAGAGGAGGTCGGGGTGGATTGGTGGAAGCCAAACCATAGGACTTTAACATGGGAGAACGCTGTTTGTTTACAGTTTCATACAGAAAGTCAACTTTGTTTTCTTTTAACCATGACGAAAAAGGTCCCCTAAACTTAACTATGTACTTATTTCAATCCAAACAATTCTCTTTTCATAACCCTTAACCAAGTTGTGTTTGTATCTAAACCTAACCAAACCTTAACCATAGCGTTGTCAGATCGTAAGACTGCTTAATAACTGGCATCAGATTAAGAAATGCCTGTAAAGTGTCTTGAGATAACTCTTGTTATGAATTGATACTATAAATAAAATTGAATTGAATTGAATTGAAATGGAATTATATGTTTGGAGGATTTGTTTTGAGTTTTTGAGTTTTCCTTTTACAAATTAACAGATAACGCTTACCTACCTCTTTGAAAAAGAACGTTGATGCCTAAAGCCAGTGTCAAACTGCTACCTGTCTTCTTGGCATCAAAAGTGTTGCGTAGAAATGTTAAAGAAATACAGTCTTGTTTCATTTAAACAAAGTTAACTTCTGTTATGTTTAGCGGCACAGCAGCTTTTCCTGGTCATTGTGATTGTTTTAAAGAAATTCCTAAAAACCGGAGCACATTAATCTCCCATCTCGGAAAGCTGTATGGACTAGCCAGACCCTGGTTTGGCAAAGCGAGACTAATGTTTACTGGACCTCATTTCAGCACCCAGGAGCTGTCCATACTATGACCTAAACATTCAACTGCATTTCACATGGTGCAGTTTGCATTTGGGGTTACAGATTATAAAATGGTCATTTACACTGGGTTTTACAGGCTTTATATTAATATTTCTATAGCTACTGAAGAATTTGAAACAAGAACATTTCAGATTGTTGTATGGGGCCAAATTCCTGACAGGATCCCAAGCAATACACAACACTTGTTTTATCAAGAACAATTTAATCATGTACTGTTTGGGTTTGCTACCACCAATAACTCTTCACCACCTCCGCTCATCTCCAACCTCCTTCACGGAGAGAGAAAACCTCAACCTCCTCCATTTCAGCGCCTTCTCTCCAGCACTGATCTTCTTTGATCTTTATTCTCTCCATTTCTTTGCGATGTGTGGCAAAAAATTAGGCCATTGCTGTGTTTGATCATGCTTTCACTCGTTCTCCCAGGGAGCCCTTCCAACCATTTTATAAAAAAAAAAAAATACTTCTTTGTTTTCCTGTCTCTTTCTCTCTAAGCCCATCTCCATTTATCTTCCACGTTCTTTCCTCCTGCCAGTGTACGTTGACTGAAAGCACATGGGCGTCCACTTGCCCCGTCATGCCTCAACACACCATCCTTGTTGTCAGTCAGGCCAAACAGCAAAACACAACCAGCTTTCACTAAAGCCATGCATCTTGCTCCGTTTCCAAAATTCCAAGGTTGACATTTGTTTGGCATTTTAGCAGTTTGTATGAAGGAATGAATTTGTTGTACGTATTACCCATACATATGAGTGACAGGAAGTGGTTTCACGTTGCTTGATACATAAGTATATATTTAGAACATTAAAAAGATAAGTAGGTTAATGTATTTTTAGATTTGGTTTAGGATTGGATGAAAAACAGGATTGATTTGTCAGTTTTGCTGTATCGATTTTGTCGAACTTACATATACACACAAATGTAGCTTGCTTTTGATCCATTCTGAGCTTATGAGGACATTTGCACGCGTATGTGCACATCTGTGTACACAAAATTAGCTTAGGGAAAGCTATTATTGGTCTACATGGACCCTAACCCTGGGGGCAACCGGAAAGGCTTAGGTAATTTCAGACAGCCTATATGGTGTTACAGCAGCCTGTGATGGACTGATTTAATCCTACTGATGTTGCTCATAAGACACAGGAAGAGGGATAGACACACACACACACACACACACACACACACACACACACACACACACTATGTCCACATGTATGACTGAAGGAGGACTTTGTGTGCGTGTGTGTGAGGTCAGCAGGGCTAACACAGTCCCCTGGCTGTTCTCAAGGTTAATGTGAGACTGACAGCGGCTGCTATTAGCGGCCTTCAGATGGTCTCCACCCCCCTTATGCGGAGCTGATTCATCCCGGTGGCAGCAGTGCATTAAGATGTAACAGCTTCACTCCCAGGTGTCACTCACCCTTTTAGACAGGGCCTACATCATAATTTTACGTTTCCTATTAACTCCTATTGTCTATGCTCAACCACGATGGTCCATTAAAGGGATTTGGCGCCACCATTACCACCTCATTCTCACTCAACTCTTCCTATATGTCATTATTTCATGTCATCCCATTGTCTGTTAATTGAAATACCACAGCCATTGTCTATATGGTCCATTAAAGGGACAGGAGCCTTGTTCCTAAGTGTCACCACTACTTTAGGCGCTAGCTCATTAATTTTCATAGTCTATGTTTGACTTACACATGCACAGAGAGGTGGAGAGGAAAAAATACCACCGAGAAGACATGCACACTGGCGTGTTGAAGATCACACAAACCATCCAAACCTCATTTACATTTTAATTCAAAGACATTAGGCAGATGCTCGTATCAAGTGCAGGATGATTTTTTGTGTTTTCCTCAAGGACGCTTAGGTGAGTAGGGTTGCTCATTTAAATGAATACAGACATTTTCTGTTTTCATGGTTATTTTTAGTTGCTATGAGTGTAGTGTTTTTCGTGATTGCATTATATCTAATGGCCAAAGTGGAAGCCAGCACAGATTAGCAGGCAGTTTTGTTGGAAAAGCCTAAGGGGGAAAAATACATTGCAGTTGGAAAATGTGAGTGAAGTTAAAAAGAACAGCTACACCAAACCCTGGGGGGGGGAGGGGTGTTTAAGTTCTTCAAAGTAGATTATCATTGGTAATTTAAAGATACTGAGGAGGATAAATTCTATGGAAGGTTTTGTCTTTGAAATGTAGTATTAGTAAAAGTATTAAAAGTAGTAGTAAAAGTATTTGAATGTTGTAAAGGATGATAAGCAAGACTTGTAGAGAGTGGAAGGTGTGTGCGCCTGGGTCCACATGAAGAGTGATGATGTTGTTGACTCACTGTCGGCCTGATGCCAATCAATCAATTAACCAATCAATAGTCATCTGGTGAGCGCCTAAGGACACTGGGGAAAATCTCCCAGAAACACTCGAATCAATTACTTTTTCGCCTCGGCCACAGACTTGCACACAGGTGAAAAAAACAGACACACACTCACACTCTCTCTCACACTCACACGCTCTCTCTCTCTCTCTCTCTCTCTCTCTCTCTCTCTCACACACACACAGAGTTATACATTTATACGTATGCAGGCTTACATGTTGAAGTCACCACCTCCCCTTCTTCCAAATGCCCAAACGTGCAGGCATCAGATTGCAGTGCCATGGGAAAAAGAAAAATGAGTAAACTCTGTGTCCCCCATCTTCTAATGGAAACCAGCATTCCCTGGCTGTCGTCTTATAGCTATAGCCAGCTCCACTATAACACAGTTAATAGATAGGTCTGGCAGCTTATGGAACCCATGCATTTTTAAATGGGAGTTTTATGACTCCTGGAGAGAGCAGGGAAGGCAAGAGGGGCCGCCATATTCTTGATATTTGTTCCTTGAATGTGTGTGTGAGTGAGTGTGTATGTGTATCTGAGAGTGTGTCTGTGTGAGAAAGGGAAAGCATTAGACAGGACGAGTATCACAATCTTGCTCTTGTTTGCTTTTAAAAAGACATCTTTCACTTTATTTTTTTTTTCAAATTTTCTATTTCTCTTGCTTTCTTAATTAAAAGATGGAGTATGCACACACGCATGTAGTCATCTATAAGGTCCTTCTGGTCATAAACGCTGTCACTAAGCAGTAGCTAAGCTGAATCCAGCTGTTGTTTTTTCACATTTGGACATCTTTTTGCATGCTGCCAGATGCATTTACTGTATACTGTACATATTTATATTGTGTGTGTGTGTGTGTGTGGGGGCTAATGCATGTTCTTAATCTTGCAGTTTTAGATATTTCTACAATGACCTTTGGGCATCATCAGGCAACTCAATCCCATACACACGATGTATGTTAGCTTATGTGTGTGTGTGTCATGAGCTAGGAGGTCATGATAACCATTTCATCTGTGTCTGCCCTGACCCGCAAACCCCCTGTCCCCTCATCACTGTTACATATAAACACAAAACATGAATACAGACACGCACATACACACACTCTCACACACACACACACACACACACACACACACACACACACACACACACACACACACACACACACACACACACACACACAGTGCCTCACTTACTGTTACTGTTGGCCGGCTTGTCTTGTTGATGCCACCGGTCATGAGCTGTGGAACTATGTATTTCTCATCCATGGTAAGAATGACATGCAGAGTGAAGCGTACTGTACGTTGCTCAGGGGCATTATTTCCAGACGGCACCCCAACTGGTAGCAGGGCTGGATCATGCTGCTGTCGTCTGACGTGTGTCCACTCTGGTGGATAGCTCATGATCACACACTATAGGACCCAGCTGTTTCATTCCATATTGATATGTGTGGAGAAACATTACTGACGGCTGAATTACTGCAGTCTTCTGATTCTGGTTAATTCTTTAGCAACATGTTGTCACTCACAGTCCCACACATATACGATACAAAATAATCTAAAGGGATTCCATTTTAGTGTAGGAATAATAGGGATTTGCAGATTCATGCTATTGAAGGAGTTTAGCAGAGTGGAGAAGGTTTGAGACAGAAACTAGAAGCTGAAAGTGCTGAGAGTTCTCTGTTGGACAGAGGTGAGGTGTTGTAGAGAGTTATTGCTTTGGGCAGGAAAGATTTCCTGTATCGGTCTGTTAGAGAAAGAACTCCGCTGCCTGTCAAGTCAGTGGTGGAGAGGGTGGTCTGGATTATCTATAATGAATAAGTTTGTTCAGTGTCCTCCTTTCCACCACAACATCAAAGGCGTCTTGTTTGCAGCCAATTACAGAGCCAGCCTCCTCAATCAGTTTAAGTCTGTTGGTGTTGCCTGCTCCAATGCTGCTTCCCCAGCAGACTACAGCGAAATACAGTTAACTGGCCACAACATCTTGCTGCACACAAAGGATCTCAGCTTCCTTAGAAAACATAATCTGGTTATCCCTTTTTATATACATCTTATGTTGGTAACAAAAGAAAATTAAAGCTACACAAGGCATCTCTACGCATTGATGGTTTCAAATGGCAGCAAGCAGAAAGCAGTGTCAGATTTGCTGGTCTGTAAGGCCACATTCAGACAGACAGCTGCTCTTAACTGCATGGATTTATGTGTATTTTTTCACCTATTGAATCTCTACGCCTATAACAGAGGTGTTGTGAAGGCCATGCTGGAATCAATTGGCCTACATAGGTATCTGTCCTTGGCCTATTCAGAGCCCCTGATTTGGTAATGTAATGGGTTATCTCTGGTCTACCTTAATGCACTGAAGCGTTTCACTTACTGTGTCACCGTCTGTGTGAAAAGCAGATAAAGCCGTATGATTATGCAGATGTACACACACAGGTATAAACACACCCTACGGTAGATCATTCAAGTAATTGAATTTAGCCTTCCGCAAACAAGATGCTAACAAGCCCTCTGGAAATACAATGACATTTAACAATTTTCACAGTTCCACAACTGTGGCTGCATCACACACAGATTCATGTATTAACACATTCACGAATGCTTAAACCTTAATAGACTATTAGTTGTCCTTGGTTTTGAATTATAATATCCTCCTTTTTCTGTCAGTTCAACTTGTTTATACACTTAAAATGCTGGAATTGAGTTGCCTGAAGAAACCGTAGAGTCTCCCTTTTAAAATGGGCACACCAACTTGGAAGAGCAGACCTTGTTTCATCCTTTCAGTGGGCAAGTGGCGGCATAAACAGGAAGGGGCCCTGCACTTTAGTGCGTCACTCGCTCTCGTATCATTGGATCTACTGTGTTGAAATGTGTCAAACTGCTTTGCATAACATTCGTAGCCTGATATCCTGGATAGATACACGAAGGTGACACAACCTTAAAGGCAGGCACACGCAAAGACAGATGCTGAAGTGGTGATTGCACAAATACAGACACACACACACACACACACACATGCACGGTTGATTATTGTGTGTTGGCTGAAGGAAAAAGGAAGCATGTCTTGAGCCAGCTGTGTTCTGTCCCCTTATGAGCACAGAGAGTGATGTATATGCCTTCAAGGTACATGCACCTATCTGTGTTTATGCATATGGAATATGACAGCTTAAGTGTTTTGACTGTAGATATGTGTGTGTGTGTGTGTGTGTGTGTGTGTGTGTGTGAGAGTGCGTCAGCGGGTGTGGTGTGTTGAGTCTGTTGGAGTCCTGCTCAGAAATATGGACTTCATTTGTGCCGGCCTCTCCCGCTAACTGGAACAGGGTTGGAGGTGGACTGAGGGAGCCACCCCACTCCCTCCTACACACACACACACACACACACACACACACACACACACACACACACACACACGCAGTAGGCACAAGCTGATGCATGTGCTTATGCATTGGTTTGGACACACTCAGCTCCCTTCTCTTGTATAAAACTGTGTATTGTTTGCAGCCAGTTGCAAAATGGACTCCACCTTCACATTGATTACTAACTCAATCTTCCATTTACAAATGACCTCTACTCTCTGTTACTCAAGCTAATTTGATCCAACATCAAATTAAACAATATTCAGAATGAAAATAAAATTACAAAAAATGTATTGCAACAACTCAATGGTTCTTACTTCTCAAATGTGAATATTTTCTGACTTTCTATCTATTGATTTGTTCAGCATTGTTCTGCTCAATGTTTTGTATAGAGAATCTTGATATTGGCTCGTTCCCTTCAAAAAGAACATTTTATTTTGATACTATAAATAGTCGTCTCCAGTTCCTTTTTTAAGAAAGCCCAGATGAATTAACAGCACTGGATTTCCACACAAATCCAAGTATCATATTACAAAGAAACGTTATAACCTGAGGTTTTGTCAGATAAAATATTAAAGGAGGTAAGGGACTGCCAAGACAGTACCAGAGAGTTGGTGAGGTAGGCCGCAGGACTATATGAGTAGAAGCAGTGTGTAGCAGTGTGTGTTGTTGGTAAAGAATAACATGAACTACAGACCCCAGACCGCATGAGGCATGACTCCCTCAACACTAGGAAACCTCAGGGCCTTCTGCTCCATGTTGTGTTTTCTCTTACTATGCTCTTCATTTAGTCCCCCTGGACCTTCTGTATGTGCTCTTTTTTTCTTCCCAGATTTAGTGTTGTCATATTGCTGTATTGTTTCCTTTTGGAGTTTTTGCTCCCTCCTCTCCCAGCACTTTTTTCTCCCTGTCTCTGTATCGCTCCCTTCCTATGTCCCCCAGTCCCTCTCTGCTATGGCCTGTTCTCCCCACCACCCCTCTCACTTGGATCCTTTCCCTCTTTTCTTCCCAGCTCCCTCCCTCTTACCTCCTTGCTCTCTTCATATTTCATATTAAGCAATCCTTTCCATGGAGCCAGCTGTGTAAACAATAGAGACCAGCCCTCCATGTTTTCTCAGAGTGAGTGAAAAAATGCCGGAAAAACCTGAACACAAGGCGCTCGCCTCACGTCGTCGTCACGATGATCTATGGCCCTTTGTCTCTCTGACCTCCTTTGAGCACGAGTGGGACTTTCTGGACAGAGTTTTGTTTTTTGTGTATGTGTGAGGCTGAGTGTTAAGTATATGGGGCAGTGTATGCGGGTGTGGGTGCTTCCTGTTACCATAGCCCCCTGCAAATATTGACCAAGCTGAATAGCTACAGTGAGTGGCTCAAAAGCAAACACTGCATGTCATGCTCTGCCAGATATGTCTGGAGTTTTGTCACCAACTGCATTCTCAACGGAAATAATTGGACTCACTTAACACCTAATCTTCTACTTTCCTTGATTCATGGTTTTGATATTGATAAGGAGCGAAATCTCTGCCCTGTGTCACATAGCTGACCTATATTTAGTAAAAGCACTGGCTTGCCATGCTACTCTTCTATCTATAGGTCTTTAATCTGTCTACCTACACTGTCAACAGCCTGTTTTAGCACAGGCGTTTCTAGAAGCTGCTGGTGTTCCTTTTAACTGTCTTCATCCATTTAACGGGCGGGTTGACGGGCGATTTTAGTTGTAGGTTTTATTGACTTTGGTTGATACGCACTTAGAGTGTGGGTGTGTGTTGGTGTGCGTCTGTCACGGTTTGGCTGTGAATGTGCATTTATGAGTCCGTATGCATGCATCCATGCAGGTGGGCAGATGGTCCAGTTCTGCACGGACAGCCACAGTAGCAATCATTATGTGTGAAGGAAGAAAGCTACCATCTTATCCTGACACATCCCTCCCACATGCACACGCACATGCACACACAGCTCATCCTTGGGTTTATTTTTTGCAGGTGCAGTGCTTGCTGGCATTTGAGATAATTAAAGGCTGACCTTTCTGACGTGAAGCAGAAATGTCACCCAGCCTGCTTTGCTGACAAGTGGATTCACCCCACAGGGGGCCTTGGCAAAATGGCTGAGGATTCTCAGCACCCTGGATGTGTACTTAGCACCCTTTAGCCTTCTTGCGCCCCACTTTCTGGCTGTCATTGAGAAGTAGCTCCCACTCCCTGCTCTCATGCCTCAGCTCACTTAGATTCTGACCATCTTGAAGAATGGCCGTAGCACTAAGGTGGAAGTATTACTGGGGTAAGTTAGTTGGAAGGAGCTTGAATTTATCTTATATTTTATTAGTATCAAAGTATAGGATTAAGAAATATTTCAACATGCAGTGTAATCTCTGTTGCATACTATTGGCGCAGAAATGGTGTAGTGAATTATTGGAAAAATTAGAAGAATATAAAAATCAACTAAAATTCCTTAAAGTACATTATTAAAGGCTGCTAGTTTTGGGAATTTTTTTTAACTACGTTAAGGTTTAATGTCTCTCCACCATCTTTAAGTAAGAGGGTTATTCAAGGTAAGGTTGTGCCAGCTATTAGTAGCATTCTCTGAGTCCCAGTCTTCTCACTAGCCTTGTGTTACCTTTTCTGGCCTAAATAATTCACATCTATCATCTGAAGTCCTGTGTTAATGCCGTATCAAAGTGTCCCACTTTGCCTTTATCCCCCCCCTCCCATCACTGTCACAGATGTGGTCTATACATTATGCAAATTCCATCTGAGGTGGTAAAATACAGTAAATGTATCATCCTGTACAACACTCCCCAGGGCAATAAGACAACATGCAAATGTGAGTCAGGACATGACTTGGGCACACATTAATAAGCACACCCACGCACACATACAGGCTGTCTGCGTGACCGCACACAACACCCATACGTTCAGACACTTATTAACATATACATACTTTGTCTCACATATGCAACACACACACATGCTCTCAAATGTGCAGCTTGTACACGCTCATGCATGCGCATTCCCTTCCGCAATGTCACATATAACTTCTGACGTATGCATCCGCCCACACTGCTGTCCTCATAAAAATTTCAATGCATCGTGCTTGAGCGACTTCCATTATGTGTAACACTGCAAATCCATACAGGCTTGAGTCAGAGCCCACTCTGCGCTGTTAAAGACTGTCATCCACTCTGAGCTGGCAGCCTGTAGCCATCCCTGTGGAGAGGCTTTTGTACAAATCTATGTGGGTTTTATGTTGAGGCCATTATAGAGACGTCTAAGTCGTCTGTTTCTCAACCTCAAATGGTGAAATACTATGCATTTTGGTACAAGAGTGAGTAAATCTGAAGCAGCATGTCTGTCATTTAAAACACCAGGCGATATTTAAATGCCATGCCTACAGGAAAGAAGCAACATTAATAAAGTAGCAGGTGTGATATAACAACATGATAGCAATTGACTTAATACTGTGTTTATTGTTCTTCAATATTTGTTACCTCTGAAGGTTGTGAGCTGAACTACATATCTCTGAGCAATGCCATACTGATCAGCTCAGTGTTTACGCCTAACATTGTATAATGAAGTCACACAGAAGTAGTGTTACGCCGAAAACACACTAAGCAGTAGCGAAAGTGCAGCCTGTGGTGAGTAGCTGTTAATGTCTATGGAAAGCTGCGGCGCTCGTTTAGCTTGGAGTAACTCGGAATGTTGACTTATGTTTACAAAGAATTTCTTTTTGCTTAAAACACGTAAACACGCCCCCTGGCTGCAGAAAAATGTAATTATTATGTTGAGTGGTCACTGCTTGATGTGTTATTGTGCGAGAAGTTAAGGTACTCTTATTGGGCGCAAAAAGACTAATGCTAGATGAAGCCACACTGTGTAATCATGCTTTATGTAGCATTAACACTAGACATCATGGTAATAGCAACATCTTTCAAGAACAACCAGTGTCTGTTTAACTTTCTGTTAGCGACCTCCATACCCTTTATACGTGCACGTCTGTCTATTTACGTACACACCAGAGTGTCTTTGTATGTCATGCGTTGCATTTGCTATCCCCTGTGGCTCTGTTCGCTGCATTGACCCCAACCCCATGCTGCCATTTGCTGCTTTTTCCAATTATTAATTCAGTGTTTGCTTTCTCAGCCGATTACAGTCTTTCAAGACACATGGACCCTGACCCGTCCTTCTCTCTGCCTGTTACATGCCAAACACAAAGTTAAGCCCAAGTGACCCAGATTGTTTGTTTATCTTTCCTCCTACTGTATGTGATCACATACATTCCCTCGGGAGATATCCTCCATACAGCACCTTGCCTCAGTGCTCTTGAGTATGTTGAAATGAATTTGGCAGATAAGGGCTAGCTATATAAAGGTCAAAGAGACAGATACGGCTATACAAATGGAGTCTGCAGATGAATTGTTAGAAACTCGTTGAAAAGACAGCCGTTAATGGCTCGATTCTAGGCCCCAAGGTCCTTGCCCACTTCTATAGACTGCACTATTGCATCACCTCTTAATCTTTTCCTGTATTTAGACTAGGGTAGTCCATGTCTTAGTTTTATAGCTGTAGTGCAGTAAGCAAGTGTGTGAGTTAATGTTTTATATAACACTGGCATTCAGAAAGCTTTTATTCCTCTTTGTTATGCTTGTTTTACGTCTTATATCTTACAATTTCTGTTACTTATGCATGTTTATGAAACACTTGTCTTGTCCGCTTTGACAGTACCTAAGCACATCTACAGTATATGCTACCATGAAGGCCAGAAAGGAACAGCATTATGCACATAACTGATCCTCCATAGCAATGACCTTGTGTGTCAACCGTATCATATAGAACATATACATCATATGGCAGGAGGCAACTGCCTGTGTGTGTGTGTGTGTGTGTGTGTGTGTGTGTGTGTGTGTGTGTGTGTGTGTGTGTGTGTGTGTGTGTGTGTGTGTGTGTGTGTGTGTGTGTGTGTGTGTGTGTGTGTGTGGAGTTAAAAGCCCACTCTATCCAATGTTGGATCAGAGCACAGCTGTTTGCGAGAATTAAAAGATTGCATTGTGTTCATCGACAGGAAGAAGTATGTGGAGTGCATGTCAGCAGCTTTACCCAGCTTTTTGGTATTTATGCAGTTTTCACAGCAGACTATAAGGGCCCTTAATTGTGCCTTGATTACGCATTTAGCGGAGCGTCTGAATTTTGTGCCTCTGATTACCTGTTTAGTTTTTTACCACTGGCACAGAGATTATACAGGTGCTCAGTTACATTCTGCTTCTGCCCACACTGTTGTGTGTGTGTGTGTGTGTGTGTGTGTGTGTGTGTGTGTGTGTGTGTGTGTGTGTGCTTGTGCGTGTGCGTGGATAAATGCAAAAAGGACCACTGATTGTATAATGTGTTTGAAATACTTCAGCTTTACCACTCATATATTGATTACATGCATAAGAAAATGTTTGCCTGGCATCAGCTCCAGAAACTGGGCCTCATTAAATGCTCCTATTCAAATATTTATTTTAATTTATACATACACTTAGATTAGGATTTTTTTGTAGGGGATGTTTTCTATTGTCCGCAGCTCACTGTCAAGTGACATAAAAGCCTGTTATAGTTGAAGGACACTTCTCAGTATTTACGTTTGAATCTAAAGTCATGTGACTAGAAACTTTGACTGCCTTTATGCCCTACTAGTCTGTTCCTAACCATTGTTAAATATAGGAAAAGCATGGTTGTGCTGCAGCCACTTCCTTGGTAGTAAACAGCAATATCCCTGTCTGTAAAAAGAGTTAGCTGTGGGTGCACTACAACAAAATTGCTGCTGGTGTAACGGTAATGTTTGATGTTGCTTATTGGTCAGAACGGCCTCTTATGGCACCCACACTATACTCTGTAATGATAATGGTGACGGAAGTGGCCCATTACCAGCCTGTGGGTTCTACTAAGGTCCCAGTGAGTTGTAGTTCCTCATTGAAAGACCCAGTTCAGCATATGTGGCCTCTGTGTGTTGCATTGAAATATATATGACTCATATCAATGTGTGTTTTTGACAATGCTGATACATTTTACATGACCGCACAAATGTGCAATGTGGAGTGTATCAAGGCTGTATTTCATAATGGTAATGGTTGTGTGTTATTCAGTATTATGGAACCAGAAATAAAGGTCATTGTTAGTATGTTACCTTAACTCTTAACTCTCTTCTGTTTTACTAGGTGGCTACTCAAAAGAGAGAGAGGGTCTTTAAAAGCAAATAAAACTATATCCCACTCCCCTGGGCTTTAAAAAAATGCTGTTAATGCTTTCGGCCTAATACAAGTGCACTGTCCAGCCCATAACCCCTAACCACCGCACACACCAGCTCACTGCGAAAGGGGGACAATAAATAAAAATAAGGCAAATAATAGAAGGCCAAGCCCATAAAATCAGCTCTCCATCTGATTAACAGACATATCAGGGCTCCACATGCACTAGCTGCACTACACTTTAATTACTAATTTTCCCTACATGCAGGTATATAGTCTCACACATGCACACACAGGTCTAGCACTGAGCCCCTATGGAATCACTGAGAACAGCTCTCTGACAGTTACACCAAAGAATGTTTTCAAAGACAGTAATGGTGGAGCAATGCTTCTGCAGAGACAAAGACTCAATGCAACAAGACACTCTTAAAGATGTTACAGTTCAAAGACATAATACAGAGGACAGTGACGGGAAAAATCTACATAAGAGATGTGATGCAAGAGGATTCAAAGTACCACTGTATCACCAAGGCACAGCTAGTCACCTGGAGGCCCTGTGTTGTTTTTAAAGTACAGTTTCTAGTCCGTCTCTAGTGAGGATGTTGGTGCACAGCGATTTTACAGCGTCAGTCATTCTGAATCTATGCAGATGATGGATGCCAAGTTAAAGGGAAAGTGTAAGCAGTCTTCAAATTTAGCTCCAAAGAAATGAACCAAGCAGGACAAAAACAATTTTATTTTACCATTTTAATTAGATTGAGCATCCGCCAGATGTGTACAACTAACATGGAAGATTTTTGCATGCCGGCGTGATAGAATCTATGCCTAAGGAGCATTGCTCTGCGGTGAAACACTTTATGTTGGGTTTTTCCATTAATTTGTCATATGGCTGTCACCAGCACACCACTCTCGCCTGTTAGATACTGATACTTAATGTACACCATTCAAGTGGGAACAGGCACACAAACATGTCTGACTTGACCCCCTTTAAAGGAGGTCTTTCATGATGTCCTGGTGTGATTCATGCTAGAGTGCCACATTCCTGAACAACACTGTTCATGCAAAGACACATTCCTCTGGCTTTTGTGTGGGTGTGTGTGTGTGTGTGTGGGTTACAATGGATTTACTTTAACTGCTGTGCATTACATCCACCGACTCATAAAATGGTCATTACAGTAAAGAAATAAGTAATGCTTATGTTATGACAAGCTGTTTTAAAAAGGAGCTCTTATTCTTGTATATACTGTGGTGGTAGCGTACCATTTTATGATAATTGTGTTCTCCGGGCGTATAGTTGTCAGTGCCCTTGTGTGTGCTGATGCTTTCTGCGGTGGCTACAGGACTGTTAGTACACGTCTTGCTCTTAATTTTGAAATAAACTCTTAAGCAGAAATCTCTAGTGGTCCCAGATCTGCACCTTGGGTCTCACCTCTGGCTTCTGCAACTGGTGTAATTAGCAAAGTTTTCTTTTATATTGCTCTCTTCATTTATGTTTTTGCCCGTCTCACCCAGTAATTGTACTCTGTCACTGTTAATGAGCTTGTGTTTGAGCACACAAAGCTGCAAGGAGACATCACACACCCACTGCTCTCTTCGCAGTTTTAACACTCCATTAGATAATTAAGGCAGAGGGGGTGTTTTTGTAACATTTCAGATGAGACACTACCATTAATTAGTGTCAAAAGAAAAGAAAAAAACTGTTTTGTTCAAACACTTAAGTACAGTGGGAAACAATCTCTTTACCTGGCCATTGAAGCACTAAATGAAGTCTCTCTCTTTCTCTCTCTGTTTTTATTCACAGACAGAAGCTGCAAAGAGGAGGCCTGTCCAAGGAGAAGAGCTTTGGCTTGGCATCATGTAATCTGTGCATTTCCTAGGAGCACTCTGCAGTGTTAGAGTGCATCTCTGCTCCCTTGGAAGCATTAAGACCGCTAGGACCCCTATCGCCACTCATCAAAGTCACCTGTTCTTGACTCAACTTGCCTTCTGTCGTCTCCACCCCCCACCCCACGTTTCATCTTGACAATAAGGAATGGCCATGCTAGTTTCCAGCCTCCCCAACGCCTCTCGCAAATAAGGCCTTTCAACTTGTTTCACAATACCAGAGAAAGGAAGGATAAAACACTCTACAGTCCTCTTTTATACTACTTCGCTGTGTTTCTTTAGTAACTCAACCCTTAACACACACATTCACTAAACTATCAGAATTTTTTGTCTTGGTGACGTCTACACCAGCCGTTTTAAGGACACTCAAGATTTTTTTTTTTTTTACAAACTTCGCCCGGCAGTCTTTTGGAATATCTACTCATGCAGTGTCCCTATGGGGGATTGAACCATACAGGAATCCACACTGACTTCACTTTGGCTCTGTTAGATCTTGTTAAGGTGGTTTTTCAGTGAGGTCTGTGACTGGAGGTGGACTGAGCCATCATGGCTGGGAAGGGCAACCCATTGCCGGGCCCCCACCTTAACGGCTTTCCCATGCCCACCTACTCCTACTTTTTCCCCCATATGTTGGGGAGCCTGTCGCCTCCAGCTCTGGCAGGACTGCCCATCAGTGGGTACAGCACCCCCTCACCAGCCAGTAAGAAAACTTTACACTTTACCAATTTTGCTTACTCATTACTGGTTCAGATGTTGGACTGTGTTATGCTCTGGCTATTGTGCACGTTGGTTGTTGAGTGACTGAAGGTTGGAACAGGAAGATCCTGTGTATCCTGGTTTTCACAGTGGCACACTGTTTCCTGCACCCGCCCTGTGTGTGTGTGTGTGTGTGTGTGTGTGTGTGTGTGTGTGTGTGTGTGTGTGTGTGTGTGTGTGTGTGTGTGTGTGTGTGTGTTCATTATGCTTGTGTCTGTGAGTCGGTGTTGGTACCCAATCTGTGCTGCCTGCACGATCTCTCCTGCGCACGTGCAAACATCTTGGGCACGCGCAGATGATAATCCTGTTTCGAGGATTTACGACAATGCAGGAACTGTTGACACATACATGTTGCCTCTAGCGCTGTCCTTAATTTACAAGCCCACACACATCAAAACACACACACACATACACACATACAAACACACACACACACACACACACATGGAAATGTCAGCGTACATCACAAGGACGTGAGGCAGGACAGCCAGAAATGAGCATTAATTGTATGGGGAATGGTAATTTGGCAAGCTTTCCTTATAAATCTCACAAAAACTATCATCTTAGCCAACCTTCATGCTACAATTGCTTTATAAAATCCATGAAAAGCTTCAGAGCTGGCTTGCAAAGTAAGTCAAACTGGGTGAAAAGTACTTTTTCATAAGGCAAGTAGACCTTACAGAGTTCAGTATGTAAAATCTTAATCTGGAAAGTAACTATTAATAAGCATCACTGGCTACTAATTACAATCCCAAAAGTTTGTACAGTCATTGTGTGTGTATTGGTGTGGAAAGGCCTGGCAGACAGCAACCCTACTCTCACAGGTTCAGAGGGGGTCAATGTATTGACTTTCTATCTGCTGGTGTTGGCAGTCAGCGCGGAGGGAAGTGAAGAACAGTTACTGCCCTGCACAGTCACTCCCACTTCCCCAAAACCAGATACCCCACCTCACTCACATGGACCGCAGCTCAGATTCCTCTTTTTACTCTGTTGGAAGTGTGTGTGTGTGTGTGTGTGTGTGTGTGTGTGTGTGTGTGTGTGTGTGTGCGCGCACGTGCTTACGTGTGTGCGCACACTGGGTCACTCTCCCAGTGTTTGCCATGCAAGGTTCCTTCCCTTTTGCCTGGACAAACATTTCCTGACTGTAAACATTGGAGAGCCAGGGACACCATAGTTTCCTGACAAGCATGACACACACACACACACACACACACACACACACACACACACACACACACACACACACACAAACACGTGTCTCCTTCCATTTAAAACTGTAACACAAACACACCACCTTTACCCTTTTTCTGTCTCCTATCCCTCTCTCTGGCAGATCATTTCTCCCTCCCTCCCTTCCTCTTGTTCAAACACCTCTTTTTTCTTCTCTCTCATATTTTTTAGAGAGAGAGAGAAAGAGAGAGAGAGAGAGAGAGTCAGCTTGTTTAGAGATTGAATGAGAGGAATGTACAGAATGACAGATTGGAAGCAAGAGAGCAGAGCATTGGACTTGATGGATTTCAGCATGGCACGTCCGGCGGAACTTTCAGCTGCACCGTGACAATCCTGTAAATGAAATGTCGTTGATATATAAAAGGGCTGTAAGGATATACCAAACTTTGGTTTGATTCGGTTCACAATTTTTGACCCACGATTCAATAAAAACCTTGATTCTTTTTTTATTTTTATTTTTTGCAACATTTTTTCTGCCACATGGCATCGTTTTGTCATTGATTACATCCCAATTTACAGCACAGTAATACAACAGATACCTTATTTTTTGATATTGATTGATTTCAATGTTGATCGATCCAACACCAAAGATTCTGTTGTACCTTAAAATAATGTTTCCAAAATCGTTTCAGTGGTTCATTAGCTTGTTGGAAAGAGACATAAGAATATTGTTAACAATTTCCCTCCCAACCTGTAGGGGGAACGAAGAGGAAAAGTGCTTTGGTGCCTACTGTAAAAGTGCTGGTTGACAAGTAGCTAATGCTAATATAATTTTTGGTGGGTAACGTAAGATTACAACACTGTCCAAAACGCTCATTTATTTTTAGTATGATTGTTTTGACCACAGTTAACAACTCTGGGCTAGCTTACCCACAAAATTCATCAATAATATTAACTTTATAGATAGACGATTAATCTAATGGTAATTTAGCTAGCTAGCACTTCTGCCTCAGTCTCCTGGTGCTGAGAGGCTTCATTCGGGATGAGAGCTGACAACAGCCACAGTCAGCCCCCAACAAGCTAGCAACCATCCATTATCATTACAGCCCTGGCCCAGGGACACACCACAGTCAGCCCCCAGCCAGCTAGCAACCATCCATTATCATTACAGCCCTGGCCCAGGGACGCACCACAGTCAGCCCCCAGCCAGCTAGCAACCATCCCGGTTAGCACTTAACTCCGGTGCTAAGGACGCTAACGGCAGTTTACTGAACCATTGGGGAAACAGACTCAGACATCCGAGTCAAACAGCGGCCACACGTAACGTTACACCTCCGTTAGCGTTACCTGTGCCCCCTCTTTCGCTTTTAGCCGTCTGTACAGTTAGCTAAATTTACCAGACAAAACAGGAATAAGGCACCAAAATGACTTCTAGTAAGTTAAATATGTGGTGGCACTGGATCTGAACGAGAAGGATAACTCTGGAGTTGGAAGTGGGGTGTCGCGATTCTGCCTTCTCCCACCGCGGTTCGTGGAGCTGAGTGTTGCGACAGCCCTAATATATACTACCTTTGGATTGGAGAGGTGTTGCATTTGCACCCTGTCCACCTGTCTTTGGTGCATGAACACCTGTATTTCTTTATTTTTCCTCCAGTCATGATGCTGGCCTTGCCATTTTGTTTGTATTCATCTCATTTGCCATCAAAAATCCAGTTCAGCAGACCTTCCCTTTTTTGTGTTCTTTTCTCTCCGGCCTCTGTTTTCCAGTCCTGTTCTCAGAGTCGTCCAGCTTTTCTGCTTGGGCCTCCTTTAGCAAACCACAATAGACCAATTATTTGGACCAAGCAGAGCAGAAGGGTTAATCCAGGCCTACAACACACACTCACACACACACACACACTCTCTCTCTCTCTCTCTCTTTCTGTGTGTCTCTCCAGCTCTAACCTCCTAGGTTATGTCTTCACACATCACATTATCTAAAAATCATCAGGCTAGGTTACACACAGGAGCAGGTCAGTGGCAGATATTGGTATTATATGTATTGCCTGCAACTTTATTAGTAAACTGAATAATATCTCTATGGATTAATCACACTTGCTTGCCCGAAAACGTACACACTGCTTTATTGAACGCAGCCAAAAATCCACATCTGATGGAATGCGCTCATTACACGCACACTCACATATGCACAACTTTCATTAGTGTTTTCGATTGAATCTTTCCCGGCCGCACGAATATGGAACTATCTGGCAATAACACCCGATCTATTGATCCCGTTACTATCATTAAAGCCAAGCTCTGTCTGTCAACAGCTCTAACAACGTGCTATTACATTAGCACAGTGTTATAAGGGATCATAATGAATGGAGCCGGCTTGCTACCTGCTGCCACGGTGGACTAATTGGCTTTTCCCCACAGAGCGCCCCTGTTTCAGCAGCCACAGTAATTGCTTGGTACAAGAGCGTTTCCTAAGACGGCTAACACACACAAGCGCCATCTCTTTTGACTTATTAGGGGGCATTTATGGCATTTATGAATATACTTTTGGGCCACTACGAGTAATAGACCTCAAGGAAGCTTGCTTGTGTGTGTGTGTGTGTGTGTGTGTGTGTGTGTGTGTGTGTGTGTGTGTGTGTGTGTGTGTGTGTGTGTGTGTGTGTGTGTGTGTGTGTGTGTATCACCTATCCCATTAAGCAGCCCCTGGCGGAATGCTCTGACCATGGGTAAATATGGATATGGTAATGTTGGGCAAAGTTTGTGTGTGTGTGTGTGTGTGTGTGTGTGTGTGTGTGTGTGTGTGTGTGTGTGTGTGTGTGTGTGCGCACGCACGCTGGTTTTTGGACAGACAGGTGGTTCCTCTCTGCCCCGGTGGTCTGCGGGAATCAAGGGGGCATCTTAGTACTCTCCATGGGTGGCAAACCTACCTATACTTTATATTTTTATATTTGCTCTCAGGACTCCACACTGCACTACCTACCAACACACATTTTTATTTCCTTATATTTTGTATTTTTATAGTTTGTGTCCACACTGTAAAGGGGTTGCTTCAGTGTGCGTGGATACAACACAAATAGGCAAGCTATTGACTGAAGCACTTTTCAGGCGACCAGGTACCAGCCATTATGCCACTTCAGGAAGACACACACAGACTCACGCTCACACACCGAAACAGTACCTCAGGGGAGCTGGTTGTCATTATTGGAAAGTCATTTGAGGGTTGCCAATACTCTGATGGCAAGGATGCAGGCTTATTAAACGTGACATGTTTAACAGATCTAGCATGGCAGAATAGCACTCATTCACCCCAGCTTAACGACCTTGTTAATTAACTGCAGAGCACTGGGAGGCTGAAAAATGAGCACAAGGACTTTCCTATTCTTACATTTTCAAAGAAGTAATGGTCTCGGATGCTACTCTATGATGCTCGGCACATCACAGGTAGTTGAAGGGTTTTAGCCTTTGTTGCTTATTCAGGCTTTGAGGCAGACACATTTTGAGAAATTATTATTGTGATTATTGTTATTGTAGATATGGTAGAGCATTTGTTGTGCAAGTATGGACTATAAAGTCTTTAGGCAAATACATCAGCTGTGAATCCTTTACCGCTGTCTACAGCAACACATTATTATATGCTTCTAGCTTCAGATCTGACAGCATCAGTGCACAAGGATACACCAATGTCACCATATGGATTGCGTGTGCATGTGTTTGTTCCTTTGCATGTGCACTTGTGTTTGGGAATTTGCTGAATTAAAATGTATGTTTTGGGTGTTCATTAGGATAGCACGGGAACATCGCTTAAGAAAGTCTGCCGTGAAGGGAAAGCAAAAAGATGAGAGAGACAGGAATAGAATCCAAGAGGGATAGAGAGACAGACATGCAGGCCTTCTGTGCAGATGTGACAGAAGCCTCAGGCACACACACACACACACACACACACACACACACACACACACACACACACACACACACACAGGCATTGGCAGTACTTGTGTCCCGTGCCAGCCTAATGTGCCAAAACACAAGCAAGTTTAGCCAAAAGGGGCTCCCACAAGAAAACCCATCACCCTCTCCTCTGGCCCTCTTGGCTTCCCTCATTCCTCCTTACTCCCTTCTTGGCTTCAGCACATCTCTTGTTCTCTCCTTATTTTTCTGATCCATTCTTCTTTCCTCCCTCCATCACCACTTTCTCAGCATGTCCTTTTTTTCTTCCCTGATCCAGCCGTGCTTGTCCACTGAGCTCGTTTTCACTTTCGTTTTTCTTTCGTCATATATCTGCATCACACTCCTTACTCTGCGCACCTCTCTCTCTCATTTTATATCATCCTCCTTTTCTTACCACCCTCCCTTTCTCCACCCAAGGACTTGACAGAGCTATCATTACCCTGCCACCTATTTACTCGCAGCCTGTTATTTTCCATTTGGTTATATGGGACCTGGGGCCAAATCCTTGCCCAGAATACTTGATCCTAGCCACAGGATTTATCTCTGAGTGGCTTGGCGAGTGCGGTCCACTCCCCCACCCCCTTTTTCTCTTATTCTTCTCTTCCTCGCTTTCTTTCTTTCTTTCTTGCTTTCTCGCTCTGTCTTTCTTTCTATAGGTTTTTTTTCCCCTTCCATGGCCGCTTATGCAAATACAGGCCCTCCTTTTCAAAGAGCTGTCTACCCGTAATCCGATGGATGGCTCCATTTTCCGAGCGCTACACACACATTCACACACACGTTTTTGCACACGGTAATGCAGAATGCATCACACACTCTATTAGGAATACAAGGACACATGCTATCTCTTAGAAACATTCACACCAACTGGCACATGCATGTACACATGCACACAAACTACCATATGAGTGCAGGGAGAAGGCCCTCCTCTGTAGCATGGGTGTTATGTTCTGAGTAACGGGTGCTTTAAGCGGTAGTTGGGCCATAACAACTTCAAAACCAGCAGGCTGTCGCCAGCAGCCATGCAGCACTCAGTTGAGTAAACACTGGCATAATCTAAATCTCTCTCTGATGTGCCAGCACAAGTATCTTTATTTCTGCTCTCTTCAAAGGCCCTGCATGGAAGTCAAGACAAGGGTAAAGCGATAAGAACTCCCCCCTTTTTTTCTGTCTCTCCTCCACAGCGTTTCCTATCCTTCCTTTCAACCCACTCTTGCACTGACCCCCTTCTCCTTCCTTTTATCTCTTGTCCCCTCCCCACACATGCATGCACACACACACACACACACACACGTACACACACACCTCTATCTTCTTATGCCCTTTTTCAGTACCCATTGCATGCAGCCATAATTCACACTGCCGCATACACTCAAATGTCAATGACTCTCTCACAGGCATCATTCCTCTATTGTCCTTTGATAAGCGGCAGGAATGACGGCATCTGTAGAATATAGGGTGGTTACCTAATGGAGGAGACGAGGGACAGAAGGAAGAAAAGGAGAGAGCAGAGGAAAGGTTCTAAGAGGTTGTGCGGGCCTGCCCTACACAGCTCAGAGAGTGATTGAATTATCAAGCAGAGCTTTGCTTGTTGTCTAAAGGAAGTTTCAGAGGGAAAGCCCTTTTCTCAGCGGCTAATGCGCTTTTTCAGCCTAGCACAATGGTTAGCTGTGTTGCGCAAAGGGGCTAAGAGAGCTTTTATCGGCCAGAGCTTATGGGGCCACCAGCTCTGTCTTGGCACCTCTGTAAGGGGCCCCTGGCCACACTTAACCTCAAGCCTGTCTGCTAGCATTAGCACATAGTTTCCTCAGAGTGGAAAGATAATGCACCGGTGACAGCATTTGCACATTATAGTGCGAAGGGTACCACAGGCTAACTAATGCAATGACAATCATTAGCATTCCAGAGATTTGTGGACACACACCTTTAATGTCGTGGCCATCCTCTAAGTCCGTCACGTGTATGCGTTGCTTTTTTATGTTCTTATGTTCTTTGTGAAAGATGAATCCTTGTTATTGATTTTTTTAGCACTGTTCTGACACCTCATGATACTGGAATATAGGAAATCCTTTTAAAGCAAATGAAATGTCCTTAATAGAGATGTTTCTTATTCAATAAAAACGTGAATGTTCCTCTGCAAATTACCTCCATTTTCAGCAAACATAGAGGTCATTTGTTAATATGTGCGTGACTTGTATCAATATGTCCTTTCTTTTTCCTTCCTGTAAATCAAGAGCTGTTAAGGCTGCAGTTGAAATTTTTAAGGAGGGGTTTGATAGTATTTTCAGTGTAAATGCAAGAAGATTAAGTTAGTAAATTTGAGTGAGAATTAAGTTTAAGCCCCATCTGGAGCTCAAACAGATCTGATAAATTCAGTAACAGGAAGAGTGTCTCCTTACACCAAAAACTAAAGTACACTATAAACTATAAGGAAGTCTCTCCGGATATGACTTGAACTATGGAAAGGCCAATGAGCGTGCCAGAAAACAGTAGATATTTTTTGGACTGTAATTAATCCTGGTGTGTAGGGAAATGAAACACTGACATATGTGCTACAGATGGGATTAAAATCACTTATCAGCACATGCCATATTAAAATCAACGAACCTCCCTTACATAAATAAATTCCATCTGAATAGTGTTGTGTAATAGTCCTGTGCAAATCCGTTGCACGAACCAGATGTGGAGTGTAAATTAAATTCAATCATGTGAGGTCTGCAGGTAATTCTGTCTTTTATTTTAACACAGTCAGATATAAAGTTTGTATTTATAATACATTAGGTCCATTGATGGCTGTACATTGGTTACCTTAAAAAACACAATGTGTAGACTTACTGCTGTGTGTATAAATGTGTCCCCCTTCTTTCTCTCCTCAGGGACAAACAGCTGTTCAGTAGTCAGCCTGAGAATTTGCTTCTTCAGCCTCTCTCACACACACACACACACACACACACACACACACACACACACACACACACAAATGCTTGTTTTTTATGCAGCTTTTATCATTGTGTCCTAGTCTTTCTCTTTTGAGACATCCTATAAGTAGGCTCATACTCGGCGGACAGAGTGGATGTGATTAGTGACACAGCTTCCATTGCCCTCCATTCAAAATGGCCTTCTTAACAACTGGTGTGCATTATGTCTTGATTAGTCCCCTAATATAGTCTGTCTCATGCAACAAACAGATGTTCACACACTTTCACAGTCACACCAGCCACTTAAATTGTGCGCCAGGAACGTGTGTGTGTTTGTGTGTCACAGGGGCAATATTTTGGGATATTTTTTTTTTTACCCTCACCCTTACCATTAATTAAAGTGGCCTGGGTGCAACCATGATAAAACGTGATAAAAATGATAAAACGTAATCCATGCCACTGCTCTCTCAGAGCAGTAACTCTGTTAATGTTTATGAATTAAAATGATGTTTTAATTAATCTCTGCCTTTACCCTGTGGTCTGCCAGATGGATTACATTGCGTGGGATCACAAACTGTTGACAGTTGTGAAACTGGTCGGTTTCGGAGTTACTGAGGAATTCCACAGACATTGACATTGACTGATCTTCTTCTGCTGAGATAAAATCTCAGGTCTTAGGCTGGAACACACACACACAAACACACACACACACACACACACACACACACATACACACACACACACACACAAAGACAATACTTGCACTGACTGTAACAAAACATGTCCTTTGTCTCCAAACTCAGACAGACTTGCGCACAAAAATATGGGAATACACTGAGACAGTACAAATTTGAGTTGGTCCAGACCTCACACAAATAGCAAGTGGTTTTACGGATCCTGTTTCTCTTGGTTGTTGAAGCTTACACAATATACGTTTTGACGAAGCAAAGCACCCGCACAGTTACACAATAAAAGTCTTTTGATTAGCCGCTTGTTTTGTGTACGCTGAAGAGAAACCAAAAAACAGATAAAATATCCCACAGCAAGGAAATCTGGGACAATTAAATTTTGTTTTTGGAAATTCATTTCTGAGGGTCAGGAGAGGCCAAACCAGCAACAATTCCTATGTAGTGAATGGTCGGCATTAAAGGTCAGTGGGATGATCTGATTATCTAACTACTCAAAAAGTGATAGAAATGATGGCTGAGTTGTAAGAACTCAAAATTAAGTAAGCACACATGCTTTGATTCATACTGTACATACTGTACACCCACATACTCTGTGATGGAGAAACACAAGTAGTAAAACAGGACATCTTAAAGTTTCCGTTTAGTTTATTTTGAACATGTTAAAAAAATCTTTCAAAGTTATTGTAAATGATTCAAATAAGGATTCCCATGTTCAAAAAGGAGTAAGAAGAAGTTAAGTTTCTCTATTTTTATACTTTAGTTAAATACAAAACAATGTGATGCTTCACCTATTTAAGGGACAGTTAACCCAAAAATACCTTTTATTTTCTTACCTGTGGTGTTATTCATCAGTCTAGATTGTTTTGGTGGGAGAAAGAGAGATGAGATATATATGTTGGAACTAAGGTAGACACAAAAAATGCATTTCCTACATGCTCATAGTAACTGGGTCATGATTTCTGAAAAGAGACATTAGTTAGTTAGTTCTTTTTAGGCATTGAGTACCACAAGCCATCAGTGCCATCTGGTTCCATTGTATTGTTAGACAGAGATCTCTACAGCTGATACCTCCAACACTGGGCAACTCACACCAAAAACAATCTAGAGTGAAAATAGCAGTATGAGGGAAAATATGTATTTTTGATTTTAGGGTGAACTGTCCCTTTAAAGGTAGGAGGCAGCAGCGAGTGATCATAGGGTAAAAGATAAACCCAAGACCTCCCTCTCTGACCCGGAGACCCCTCTAATCGCTCATTCTTTGAAAGAAAGGGACGGGACTTTAAGAGAGCGAGAAAGATCAAGAGAGAGGGAGAGAGGGAATGAGGGAAGTGAAGAGCCCCTGCAGGCATCTTAAATCACAGCAGGCCCAGGCATCCCCTTCACCAAAGAATCAGCAGCAGATTGACAATTTTAACAAATGACCGCTGACTTACGTGAATACCTGCAGCAAGTTCTCTATCTTCCAGCATTCTTCACTCAACAAATCACCCTCGATGTGTTTCTGTTTTTTTTTCATTGTGCAAATGCAGTTTCAATGATGTCACTTAATTTGTTTATTAAACTTGTGTTTATGCCTCAGAATGTAGGCAAAATGTCTCTGTTTACTGTTAACACAGAAAGAGAGAGAGAGAAACCGAGGGAGGGAGAGGTCAGGTGGTGCCAGTGATGGGATTTCGCTGATTCAATATTTACTCATCAAACAAAACTATTTCCTGTAAGCACTTGGCCAAACTCTCGTTTTCACCACATCCACCTCGCTCTGTTGCTCTCAGTCGACTTGTGTGTTATCTCCTCTGCCTTTCTCCCCCTCAGGTCGTCTTTCTGGCCCGTTTCCTTTCAACGTTGTAAACTTTTACAGGATTTGTTTTCCCCTCCCAAGTCCTTTTATTTGTCTTTATTTCCTGCATATCCTTTTTCATTCTCCTTCTATTTTCTTTCACACTGCAAATCATGCCATCTATTTCTTACTTTCATTTTCTTGACCCCTGCTATCTTTCGGTCTCCGTGCCTGCGTATCCAAAAGACTTTAAACACTGAATGAGCAGTTAGCAAACAGCCGTCTATCGTCCCACCAATCTATCCAGCCAGGCTGCGAGTTTCAAATAGGGCTGATAATCGAGCTGTGTGTACACAGTGTGAGATGGTTTGAATTGGGGAGCTATGTTTCTTTGAACATTATACTAACTGATGTTCTCATGGGTGTGTGCAAGACATGTGAGTGTGTTTTAGCATTTGATTAAGTCCAGGAAATATCCTCCACGCCTTTTTTTATTTTCTGAGTTTGAGTTTGTTTCTTTGTTCCTGTAGGTTTGGCTGTTAAGCAAATGCACAGCATATTTCTGTGTGCGTGTGTGTATATATACATACACCACAGCCGTGAACATTGCAAGTAAAGCAAGTGTATGAGTGTGTTTCTGGAGAGCATTAGGTAGTTTTCTGCTGGGAAGACAACCTCTTCTCTAAAGAAATTGGAGGTGCTCTGGCTGATGTGCTGTCAAAGCTGCTGTTAAAAAAAAAAAAAGCCTTTATGTCAAAACCAGTTCGCTTGGACTGAAGGTACACATGGAAAGTAGTGGAAGAGCTCCAGGGGAAAACGTTTTGAGGGGAATATTTTAAGTCTTTATCATGAAGGTAGTCGTCTGTCTGCCGACACATTTGGTGTGGCTGCTTGTACTGTATGCCCAGAAGCTGACGTAGTTTTCCTTTGTGGTGCTCGTGCGTGTGTTTGTGCATGCATTCACATCTGTCCATTTCTTACTGTGTGTGATTCATCCCACCCAAGTTTGGTACACTTGGGCAATGTTGCTGTAGCTGAATAGACTCCATATGAATGGGCCTCGTACCAGGACCAACGTCCTTGGTTATTCATTAAAGTCTCTGAGCTCTTCCGAGACCTCTTCCTTTTCTTTCCATGTTGTTGTGCTACTCTCAGAAGGAAGAGCTCTTACTGCTCTTAGCTCCCACTCCCATTATTTTCTCTCATAGTATTCTGAATAGGGGCAGATTTATCCACATGCAGGGCGCTCGCTTTGAACCTAATGAACCCCACTCTTATTTTGTTCCATCTTTACCATTCTACAGACATTCTGGTCAATGGGCTTCTTGCACTAACCATGGCATCACTACTCCCCCTATATATGACAACGTCACGACTGAGTCTAATCGCCAAAGACTCTTTAATTCTAACATCATTGTGCACCAAGTAATAACTGTATTCTCTCCTGATTGAAATGTGTTCAGTAGGCACTTCAGATAGAAAGACAAATTCTCTCTTGCACAACAAGCTTCTGCAATGTTTTTACCAAAGAACATGCTGTTCATATCGGTCCACTCATCTCTCTGGGCATACACAAACAAATGTTGCTTTTTCTTTTTGTGAATGGAAAAAGAGATACATGGAACTAAATTGAAATAGACTGGCCACAGATTGATTACCTGCAACGTAACATGATTGGTTGGCTGTCAAAGGAAAATGTTTTGTTGTGTGTTTTTTGAGCCATGCATGTCCATTTTATTCCCTAAGTTAAAGCAGTTGTTCAATGTTTCGGGAACTTTGCTTATTAGCTTTCTTGCCAAGAGCAGGATAGGAAGATTGAGACCATATATGAAGCTGCCACTAGCAGCTGGTTAGAGTAGCTTCCATAAGACTGGAAACAGGGGTAAACAGCTAGCCTGGCTCTGTCCAAAGGTAACAACATCTGCCTACTAGCACATCTTAAGCTCATTAACTATTAGGTTATATGTTTAGTAAGTATGTCATATCTCTAATTGGCAGCTGTCTGCATCTTCATGTTTACTGGACAGACGTGAGCGTGGTATCAATCTCCTCATCTAACTGTTGGCGAGAAACCAAAATTATTCCTTTAATCTTTACCGTGAATCATGTACTCTAATATGAGTTTATTAGCAGGGTCCTTTTTATTACGCTTTTATTAACCAGTCACAGTGAGTATCACGGCATTTAGCTTGTAGTGCCATTATTGAGAGTTTGTGCCTTTGCAGGGCTTTTTCTTTTGTTAGGAGTACTTCAGGTGTTGTGTTTCAGGACTTTGAGAAGGCAGTAGAATGAATGCTCACACACACACACACACACACACACACAGGGAAGTTTTCTCCTTACTCGACTTCAAAGCTAGCTGTCCCTTGAGGAACTTCAAACGCTCGAGAGGCCATTAAAAGACAAAAATTATTTTCTGTAAGGTCGTGATTTATTTGATTGAAAAATGAAACCACCAACCCAACAGACATTATTTTTACTTCCCAGTTCCTGCTTTACCAGGCAGAACCTAAATTACTCCCAGGTGGAAATCCTCTTAGGAGCAGAAAGGCTCAGCCTGAAGAGCCCAAGCATTCTTGCTCACGCTTGTCTTCCTGCCTCTCCTTTGACTGCAAATCTCATTTTGTCTCTGTCTTTCTCGCGTCTTGGTCTCCATTCTTCTTCAGTGTGTCACTCCTTTCAGAACTGACTAAGAACAAATGCACACACATCAACTAGTGTCTTTTAAGGCCCTTATTTTTGAAGTAGTTGAAGTAAGTCTTAGTCTGCAGTGCTAGCAAACAGTCCCTCACAACCTTCAGTCAATGACGAAAAGATAAAAGAGGTGGAGAAGGAGAGTACTGAGAGTGTTTGAGAGAAATGAGGAGGCAGTGAAATTCAAGTGCTGAGAGAAAGTTATAGACTTGATGGAGTGTGTGTTGTGAGACAGAGACAGGTGAAAAGTTGGAAGAACTGAATTAGGATAGTGAGAGGGTGTGGAGTGTCCTCAAGGAGAAGAGAAGAGTGAGGAGGAGGAAGATTAGGAAGAAGCACTTAAAAGAGATGAAATATTGATGATAATCAACAGCCAGACAGACTCAGGGTGTTTCATTCAATCCTTGCTACTTGAATATTAAATGAAGCTAATAGTGTAAAGAGCATAGAGGTGCTCATTGGATATGTTGTTGTTTGGCAGTGTCCCTTTCTTATTCCTTACATAATTGAACAAGCATAGCAGAAGTGTCATATCGAGATATGTACAGATACAGTACATATACATCGGGGTTGGATGGCAGACAGATTTATAAATAATGTAACAGCATGCAATAATAGCTTACATGTTAACCTTGTAGTTGACCATAACAGGTTCACTTCTATTTTAGTAAGATTAAGGGAACTATAGGAACTTTGATGAGCACCAAAAATCACATCACTCACCATAAAACAGTTGCAGCAATGCTCTGAACAGCTTATAGAACAGGTGAGCACTACAGAAGATGTTCATACTAAACAAAAACGTTTGCCTTGCTTTTATTTGACAGTTAGACCATTTGTACAGTCCACATTTTATTGCCCCAAACAGCAAATGTAGCGAGTGTACAGGCATTAGCTGTAGCTAGCTAAAAATGTATCCACTCGGTGTGTGTTTTTTACATTCATAAAGCCCCAGGATTTATTGCCAAAGTTGAAACATTTGATCTCCACAAAGACACATCTGCACTTTAGTCATGCAACCAAGAGTAAATTTGGATCTATTTGTGACCACTTGCTCCTTTCCATTGATTTTGTATGCAGTTGCGTGTCTAAAAATGAACGTCATGGACTGGCCCTTTCATTTTTTCTGTGACAATAAATGAAAACAGGCAATTGTCTATCCAGACATCCACTCATCTAGCCATGGGTGTGAGAACCAAGGAGTTCAACTGGAGGATTGGATTAAATTACAAGCAAACTCCTTTATGTTTGCACTGTCTATATATAACAGAGAAGTTGTAATGTGGGTTTCACAGTTTTACTACAACAAAACAGGGTTCAAGTAAAGAAGAAGAAGAATAAATTTGAACTAATAAGAGAAATTTAAATTACACTACTACGCCAACACACTGCATACGTACAGTACAACTCTGAAAATGTTATCTCAATTGCAAAAAAAAACATCTAGATATTGGCAAGATAAACAGAAAATATGCATGTGATGACACTTGCACATACAGCATGTATTTTGCCAGAGCACTGTGTTGTTGTTATGGTTGATTGGAAAGAATGCGGAAGCCTGCATGTTTTGCCGCAGACAGAACGAGAGGGAGTTGGTGTTTTCTTTGCACATTAGTTGGGGTTTGCGCTTCTGTGAATGTTGTCTTGGATTTGTTTATCTTTGTGTGTTTGAGTGAAGGAAAGAGAGACTGAAAAAACATTTTTCTCACAGCTTACAGGCTGACCTTTTCTTCGACACAGTCTCGCGGTTTGGGCGTATTGGCCACTCAGCGTATTTTGAGTTTGTCTGTGCCTGTCATCGTTCAATGTGGCTATTCCGACTGTTTGTGAGTGAGTGTGTGTGTGTGTGTGTGTGTGTGTGTGTGTGAGTGCGTGTGCAGCACTGATGAAATTGCGTCTCCTCCTCCTCCTCCTAATGTTATCTCACTTCCTTTGGGCCTCTGACAAACCCACCAAACAGGGAGAAAATAGAGCGCTTTATTGGGACGCCTGTCAGGACTCCCTCTGGATTTATGGCCAACAGACAGTGTTTATCACTCAGGCAAGAGAGGCAACAGTAAGAAGGGGGAGGAGGAAGGAAAACAGGGTAAAGGAACAGAGCGACCCTATCCTCCATTTGCATATAATACCGCTCAAACAACCACTGGAAAAGGATCATTAAATGATTACACAGTTAACATCTTGACCACATACACAGGACAAACCAGTGGCACTGGAGAAGTTCTTATGTCATCTGTTTAAGATTGTTGAAAACAAATTGCACATTTTTGCGATGTGTGCAAAAGGCAAAGCCAGTTGAATAAACATAATCTATGTTGCTTTGATTGATCAACAACGGACGGTGACAAAGTGCAGAGTTGATAACTGAGCCATGCTCTTTTTTTCCATGGAATTAGCATCTGAATGTTCTTAGAGGCCGTTTGCTTTTTATTTAAGGTTCTACCGGGGGAGTTTAGGGGCCTATAGTAAAAAAAAAAAAGACATGACCCTCTCTCTGCCACCAATTCAATTTTCTATGACCCTCCTAAATGATTGGGAAAAGACGCATGACACTCCCCAACAATTTATTGATGTAAGATGTACAGATTTGCCATTGTTCTTTTCCAACCATGACGTACAAGACTTAACCTCTGCCTTCTCATTGCACACATCACACTCCACTGTTATAGTGGCCATTTCAGTAGATTTACTCACTAACGTTGTGTTAAAGTTAATGCCCACTTCCTGCATTACTGCATTACTTCAAATACTAAGTTACTCCTCTAGTAAACTAGTATTCACATGAAATAAAACAATACAACATTGAGACCATTCAGCAAAGCACACTGGGTAATAACAAGTTCTGTCAATGTGGGCGGGACCAGGCCCGTCTACATTGACAGCTGGCCCACCCAATCAAAGATTCAAAGTTAAGTGTGTTGGTGTATTATATTGTGGCCAACTGGAAACTTTATGCATTTTTTTGTCTGCTATTTCATTACTAAATTCACTTCAGACTTTTTTACGCGAGAAATCATCTATTATAGAATTAACTGGAACCTGTGGTTTTTCAACATTATAAAGCTCAACAACAGAATGTGGGCGCAAGCTCGCTGACCAAGCTGTCACTCATACACTCTGGCTAGAAAGCAAGCAGAGGAGAGGGAGAACACTGTCTGACAGGGCAGAAAGATACCTGTCTGCCATTAACAGTCTTGTAAATAAATTATATCAATGTATATTAGATCTGTCTTTCTCTATCATAGGCAGCGATTTATGTTTTCCTCTGAGGGTGCTCGTACGGGCACGCCTTTTAAAAAAAAAAAAAGTAGGCTAGATAGGATTGGAGATGAGAAGTTTAACTGACATGTTACCGCGATCAGCGCTCACACGCTCCACTTAGCACCAACTGCAATGTTTAATTTTAAATGGACAAGCCACTTTGAAATTTTGCTGTTTTCATGAATACAAATGTTGGGTGACCCTCCCCCCCTAGACTAAAAAACATTGGGTGACCCACCCCTTAACAAATAATAAAAAGACATGACCCTCCCCAATTTTCTTCCAGTGGTCTTTATACCACGCATACGAATTGGCATCTCATACATACGCCATTTCATGAGATCAGGCTGCCAAACCTGACTGAGATAAACATCCTTTTTTTCCAGATGTATTCAGGCTCTGGTTAACTGCTCCTCAGACCTCAGAAATCCAGATAGCTAGCTAGACTATCTGTCCAATCTGAGTTTTCTGTTGCATGACTAAAACAACAATTGAATACAATTATCCATCAAAGCAAGTTCCTTCCAGAGGCTTTTTTGCAGAGGCACTGTCATTGCATCTGACGTGTAGCGCAGCCCACGAAGATTGTGATTGGTTTTAAGAACTTCCAAGAAACCAGAGCACTTTTTTTCCTATCCCAGAATGCTGTGTGGACCTGTGAGACCTTCCTCCGCAGCGCTGTGGAGGAAGATCTGGCAATGCGAAACTATATGCTAAGTAGCATGCGATATACGCAGGGATGGCACATCATAGCATCACAGTGATGGAGCATAATGGCACAGAGGAACAACACTGGCATTCAAAACAAACTGGGATCTTATGAAACTATTCATAAAAGAGTCTCAGGAGAGTGTTCATCTTCTCCTTCCTTAGTCACCATTTTCTATCTCTGTCTGCCAAGAGGATGAATTAGGGATGACAGAACCTCTGTACAGGCTTTTAGTGAAGGGGAAAGGAGGAGGGAGGAAGGGTGGGGGAGAAGCGGGTTAACGGAGTCATTAACACATGATGATTTAACTGGTTTGATTTAGTGCCGAGCTATGCTTTTCTGGCATCTTATGCTATCCTCTTGTGGAATGAAGGGGAAAGAGTTTTCTTTTCCCTCACAACATCCTTCCTTCCTGCCCCTGAGGAGTTCCCCTCTTATAAAGCTTCTCTTCCTTCACCTTCTCCTCTTCTTTTGTGCACCTTCTTAATCTACCACAACCCCCTTTATATCAAGTTCCCTACACCTTTTATTCCAACTCTCACTTTCATCCTCTCATTTTCTCTTTTTCTCCCTGTCCTCCCCTAGTGTTCATTTGTATTAAGATTTAATGCCCCCAAACAGGCTTTCTGTGTCAGCCCACTGAGAGTGTCAGCAGGGGCGCTCTGTTCCCCCTTCTGTCTCTGCTGTGAAAATCGCTCTCAAAGCTGCTGAGGCAAACACACACACACACACACACACACACACACACACACGTGATTGTGTTGTGGCAAAATACACACTCTCAGGCATACACGCGTGCAGTCTCACTGTGTGTGTGTGTGTGTGTGTGTGTGTGTGTGTGTGTGTGTGTGTGTGTGTGTCATATTCCCACCAATCACATTTCTCCTACCCCAGGGTTCCCTCCTCCATGAGAGACGGGACTCTCTGCCTGACCATCAGGAATTAGATCAAGCAGTATCATCATTGGATCATTGGACACACACACACACACACACACACACACACACACACACACACACACACACACACAGAATTAGGGCAGGAGTTGTATCTCTAATTTCCTTCTACATATCTTCTTTCTTCCTCTTCCCTCTGTGTCGTCTTTATTCTTTTTTTTCATCTCTGAAGCCCTTAATCAGAGGGACTCCCTGTCCTTCCCTGTTTCCACCCGTGAGGCATCCTAATTCAACAACCGGATGAATAATTAATGCCGGCAGGCCAAGTTGATTAAAATAACACATCAGGTCTCCTTCATTGAGAAGAGGCATGGCTCCACTGTAATGTTGCTGGTGGCTAAAGCCACAGCAGAGGGAAGAGTTATTCTTCATATTAACATTGATTAAGACTTCATGGGTGTAACACCATGTAGGCCCATGTGGTTTTCATATTGTAGCACATTATGGTGGATTGGAGAAGTGAATAAAATATAGCCCAACACATATTGGAGTTTTGAGGCAATTACCAGTAGTGTATTAATATCAGCTGATAATTGTTATTTAACAAATTATACACAAATATATTACAAATAAATAATTATTTGTCTTGAACAAATAACAAACTATTCAACACTATGATTCAATTAAATTTTATTTATAGTATCAAATCATAACAATAGTTATCTATCTATCTAGACACTTTACAGATAGAGTGGGTCTAGACCACACTCTATAATTTACAAAGACCCAACAGTTCTAGTAATTCCCCCAAGAGCAAGCAATTAGTGTGACTGTGGCGAGGAAAAACTCCCTTTTTAGGAAGAAACCTCGGACTGTGCCGGTTGGGGGTGTGATGCACAGTCACAGTAATAAAGATAATGGAATAGTAACTACAAATGTTAGTCGTAGTAGTTCATGTATATTGGTGTGGCTTCATCGCAAATTTCTATCAGCTTCCTAGAACTCACTGTCACAAGTTACTTCCTCTTCTCTTCTTTGTCTGTTCGTAAAGTTTTAAATTGAAGCAGATGGCATTCATGGGTGACACATGACACATGTTCATGTTTGCTAATTATGTCTTTGCCGTGCCGTTGGCCTGTCTGCTTTGATTCCCTCGCTCCAACAGCTGTACATTCGCTAGCATCAACTCCTCCCCCCTCTTTTCACACCCTACTTTCCATCTCTGCTGCACGTTTCTTCTTTTGCCATGGCTCCAATAATTCTGTTAGGACCATTTTTAAAGAGGAAACTAATTGTGTGGATTTAAGGGTAGAAAGGGATTGCAATTGTGTATATGCGAGTGTGTGCAGTTTTAATAAGGCATGTTCCCTTTTGAAATGCCATGTCATACATGCAGAGGCAGTGTGTGTGTGTTTTGTGTGTGTGTGTGTGTGTGTGTGTGTGTGTGTGTGTGTGTTTGTGTTTGTGATATTCTTGAGTGGGTAGCTAAAGTGGGCTAATTTACCATTCGTAGTTGCTGTGAGCTGTGAGAGGCTGACTGGCTAATGAGTTTCTCTTCAGCCCTCTTTACACACACACACACACACACACACACACACACACACACACACACACACACACACACAGCTCCACTCTCTTAAACATTGTTGCAGCCACTGGGGGTCATTGTTCCCCATAGCTCCAGCTCTGTTGTCATGGGTGTGTGTGTGTGTGTGTGTGTGTGTGTGTGTGTGTGTGTGTGTGTGTGTGTGTGTGTGTGTGTGTGTGTGTGTGTGTGCAGGTCCATGGCGGTGTTAGTTGCCATGATTCCCTGCTCACCAGACTCCACAACCATAGACTGTATATTATTAATAGAACAGTCTATAACACTCAGTCTGAAAAATGTCTCAATAAAGATGGGAGATTGGGTCACTGCTCTGTTTCAATGATTTCCCCAAAAAAACATTTTGGATTTTTTATTCACAGCAACGCTTCCATTCTCTTTTTTTCATGCTTTTTTCTTCAGATCGCTCTCCTTCATCTGTGTGTTTTCTGTCAATGAGATGCAGCATCTCACTGATCTCTTCCCCTCGTTACCTATTTTGCCTCATTCTTTCATGTTTCTCTCTTTTGTTCTTCTGCTTCTTTTTTTCTCTTGTTCAGAATGACTTCTATTGGTGTTGACTCCCTTTGATGTTTTCCCTTCGCCATACAAGTTGTCTAATTTTGAACTTGGTCCAATAGACTGTTATATGTCCTTAGTATCTTCATTGGTGCTAAATTAGCACAGCCTAAGTGGTACTTCTAGGAATCTATAATGCTACTCTGCTGTTGCTAAGCTTTTGGACTGACCCCAAACAGCCTCGTACCTCCCCAGGTGAGTTGGAAGTCCCTACCACCTGTTAATGGGATTACCATTTGAGCTTTGACCCCCTCCCCACCACCACCACCACCACCACTGCGAGCTAGCTAAGGACAGAACGATCACATGATGGCTGTCGGATTAATGCCTGATCCCTGGATATACTAAGGCTTGATTGGTCAAGAAACCAATCCTGCAACTGCTTTGTTTGTGTGGAGCGCACAAACAGGTGAGGGATGACGCACACACACACACACACACACACAGACACACACACACACACACACACACACACACAATTTTTTGTATTTTTAGCCCCCAATGTTGCCTTCCAGGCAGCAAGGCAATGGTTATGCTTAGGGTTAAGGTTAGGGTTACCTGCCTGGAAGGCGTCGTTGGAAGCTTAAAACACAATTGAGCACACACACACACACACACACACACACACACACACACACACACACAAACACAGATGTAGAGACGTGATCCCACACACACACATGCAAATCAGTCAATCAAAAATTATTTCTATAGCACCAGCAGGTATCCAAAGTGCTTAACCGAATGAGTAAAAATCACAACATACAATAGAAATAATGAACATAGAAAAGGTCATAAAAAAACAAAAGAATGAAATTGTCACACCACTGCTACGTATTAAAAGCCTGACTGAACAGATATGTTTTGATTTTGGACCTAAAAAGAGCCACACCTGTAATATTGCGACTATCCGGGGGTAACTTGTTCCAGAGTCTCGGGAAGCAAATGCAAACGCCTGATCACCCCACCATTTATACCTGGACCTTGGGACTGATTTGAAGACCGCAATGACCGGTTGTGCTCCCGCAAAGTTAAAATTTCAGACAAATACTCTGGGGCGAGACCATTTAAAGCCTTAAAAACAAACAATAAAATCTATTCTAAAATGCACCGGGAGCCAATGCAGGGCGTAGAGAACGGGAGTGATGTGTGCACGTCTAGATGTATTTGTTAAAAAGCGAGCAGCAGCATTTTGCATAAGTTGGAGGCATGAGATGGACGTCTGATTCAGACCAACATGGAGAGCATTACAGTAGTCCAACCTTGAACTAATAAAAGCATGAATGGCCTTTTCTAGGTCGTGCCTGCTCAGAAAAGGCTTAACTTTAGCCAGCAGACAAAGCTGGAAAAAGCTAATTTTAACAACATTACTAATCTGCTTATCAAATTTCATGCTGCAATCAAAAGTAACCCCCAAGTTTTTGACAGCTGATCTAGTGTAAGATGCCAGAGCTCCCAAACTCAGAGCTGGACCATTCTGCATGCCTGAAGTACTGAAAATAATACACTCTGTTTTACCTTCATTCATATTAAGAAAGTTGTCTGAAAGCCACAACTTAATATCAGCGATACAGCTTAGCAGGGAGTTTAGTGCGACACTGTCATTTGCTTTTATAGGCAAATATATTTGCAAATCATCTGCATAGCAATGAAAAGACAGGTTGTGCTTTCTTATAATCACCCCTAAAGGCAGCATATACAAAGAAAACAGAATAAGGCCAAGAATGGATCCCTGTAGTACCCCACGAGAGAGGAGCAACTGACAAGGAGAGGTCACCAATCATAACAGAAAAACTCCTATCTGACAAATAGGAGCTGAACCATTCGAGTGCTGATAAATAGCCAGCCAGAAAGCTAACCTACACCAAGTGGTCGCGTGTTGTTGTTTTTTCCAGCTCTTTCTGGATTGCAGCTCAGACAGCCCTCCTCCCTATCTCTGTCTCTCTCTCATCACAAAGACGGCTGCTTTACGACGGTCTGGCTGCAGTAAAAGCCAAAGGTTGTAGGGGGGCACAGAAGGCTGTCGGGGAGGATGTAAATTACACAAATAAAACTCCGAGCTGGCACTGAGCTTCCCCCAAGAGAGAGAGACAGAGAGCGTGGAGGGGAGGAGGAAAGATATTTGCTATAAGTTCCGAGAGGAAGGGGGTGGGACAGGCAGAAGGTATGCAGAGAAGAGCTGGTAAAGGGTAAGAGAGAGAAGGAGAAATATATGGAAACAAATGATAGCAGAGAAAGATTCAGTCTGTGTATATGTAACAGAAAGAGAGAGAAGGAAGTGGAGAAAGTTAGTAGAGAGCCATAATTCAACACTTGAATGCACCCGTCTTCTTCTCCTCCTCTTAATCACCATCTCCTATCCTTCCCTCAGCTTTTCTTTTCTTCCTTCTTAAGAACTATACCGTAGCTTTTAGGAGGCCACTTTTACCATTGAGGGTCGTGCCCTTGCGACTTATAAAGATACATAACAGCTACAAGTGTATGCACTATACAGGATTTACCCTATTATACTTTATCGACAGGAATTGATAGGTCAAACAGCAGACAGCCACTCACAAATAGTCTATAAACAAAGCATCAGGCTGTCTTTGAGATTTCACATGAACAATGGTTAAAGTGACTCAGGTTACCAAAGAATACCATAATTCCTCCGTTCAATTAGGCCTACGTGACGCACCTAATGCTTCATCCTTAACCGTTTTGACAGCTTTTCCTTGCGTTGTCACGCCACGCCTTTCTGCTCATGACAAGAAGACAATGTATAGTTTTCTTTATTGAGGTGAATTAGCTTTAAATCGCCGTCGTGCATAAATGAATGATATTTTTGCAATTTTACACATAATAATCCAGGATTATCACATTACACAAAACTGAAACTTCCCCGTCGTTTGCACCCTAAGAGTTGGTCCTCTCCACCGCAGCAGGAGTGGTGATGTGTCCAGAAACGTTCAGTAGGAAATTGTGTGTGCTTTGTAATGCAGGCATTATTTTTGTAGCTTGGCAACATTAACAGTGAGAGGAAATCTGATTAAAACCAGGGTTTCCTGTCCAAAGCAGGAGAGGGATAGGATTGTTGCATTGGCTATTGTCGCATTGTCTTTATCTGCAAAATACATTTGTAGTGTACCCATGCTCTTAATTTGGTATGGTCTAAAGGCACCAGTGGGACCGGTAATGCTAACTAGCGACTCATTTATTTGATCCGTACGTTTATTTCCTCTAAAGTCCTGGTGTGGTTTTAGTGCTGCAACTAACAATTATTGTCATTGTCTTTTTGCTCCATTGTTTATTCCTTTATTCTACAAAACATTTAAAAAATTGAGAATATGCTTGTCATTACGTGTCACAGCCCCGAGATGACATCTTCAGATTACTTATTTGTCCAACCAACAACTAACCCTAACCCAAATATATTTCCAACAAAAAAAATTATAAATTGGAGAATGAGAAGCTGGAAACCGAGGATGTTCAACATTTTACTTAGAATTGAAAAAAGGATTTTTCTTCTGTTGATCAATTTATGGATTTACTAT